>CM057009.1:228213119-228813119 GCA_029891345.1 Dryococelus australis | reverse complement strand
GACCTTGAAAACCAAAATTCGAGAGAAATGCATAAAACACAGCAAGCATAATACATTACAGACTACTACCATCATGTTAGATGCAGACTACCTCGACCTTTACCCCAGGACCTTGAATGACCTTGAAAATAAAAACTCGTAAAAATATATAAACGTAAACAAGCATAATACATTACAGACTACCACCACCATGTTAAATTCTGACTACCTCGACCTCGACCCCATGACTCTGAATGACCATAAAAATAAAAACTTAGAAAAATAGATAAAAGTCAACAAGCATAATAAAGTACAGGCTACCGTCACCATATTGGATGCAGACAGTCTTGACCTTAACACGATGACCTTGAATGACCTAAAAATATCGAGAAAAAATATATGTGAAGACCCAGAAGTTAGTCGAGACGATCCACCTTCCACTCAGCTGCTGTCAAACTAAACCTCTCGGCTTAGATCACTACTGCTTATAATATGCAAGTGTGCAAGCCATATAGCAACATATTTACTTTGAACCAATCGTATTGCACCATTAATATACTGTGTAGACACCGACCAGCCAATCACCAAGTTACCACATGATTGCAGCAAACAAATCACATGCGAGCATTGAGACATCACACACAGGCAGGTAGGCCGGCTTTAAATGCTAGTGCCTTGATCACATTAGCATGCAGTTATATCTTCAAAAAGTTTCTTCCAGACAAGTTTTACGCTCACCTATAAATCATGGTCACACTTAAAGTAGACAACTGATTTCTGTTGTCGGACCGACCCCTCACAAGACTGACCCCATTGACGCTATCAACCCCAACGACCCCATCGACGCTATCGACCCCATCGACCCCATTGACCCATAATGACCCCTGATTGCAGTCCTGCGGTGCTGATTGTGGTGCTAAATGTTTTGTTAATTGTGGTGCTAATTGCGGTGCTAATTGCAATATTGATTATAGTGCTGCAGTGCTGATTGTGGTGCTGCGGTGCTGATTGCGGTTCTGTGGTGCTGCAATGCTAATTGTGATGCTGTGGTGCTAAGTGCAGTACTGACTGTGATTGTGGTGCTAAGAGCAGGGGTAAACGCGGTGTATGTGTGTGTGTGTAGATCGCAAGTGAAAAATATATTCATGCATTTTAAACAAAAATTATATAGTCCTTTCTCTAACATCTGAAATGCGAACATTTAATTTAATAAATTTGCTCTAAAACAGTATATTTTCAGGTCCCGCGGTATATTTCATCGCTTCCTGGGTAAACTATAATATCACTTTGCAATAAAAGTGCCCAGAATTATAGCAGGCTTTGACCATGCCTCCCAATTGATCGTCGTCGCGTGAAAATGACTCTTCGTTCGGACCGCACTCTCAAGCTGATGGACGTTTTGATCATAGGAGATAACCCGATTGCAGAATCGGCACTGGTGACAACCAGTTAGTGATAATGCTGATCGAAGGTCCATGAACGTAGAGGTCAAAAGGCAGGCCTTCTTATTCACAAGTAATCTTCGTGTTATGGGAGCACTTTTGCTTGCGATTAACTTGCGATCTGCACACACAGCACTTACCACCGCACTTAGCACCAGCATTGCAATCAGATCTTAAATCAGCACCACAATAAGCATCGCAGCACTGCAATCAGCACAGCAGCACCACAATTTGCATCGCAGCACCGCAATCAGCACTGCAGCACAGCAAACAGGGATCATTATGGGTCGATAAGGTTGATGGGGTTGATGAGGTCAATGGGGTCAGTCTTGTGAGTGGTTTGTTGACAACAGGTGTCAGTCGTCTTCTTTAAGTGTGACCATGGTTTATAGGTGAGCGAAGAACTTGTCTGGAAGAAACTTTTTAATATATAACTACATGCTAATGTGATCAAGGAACTAGCATCTAAAGCCTTCTAACCTGCCTGTGTGTGATGTCTCAATGCTCACACGTGATTTGTTAGCTGAAATTTTGTGGTGACTTGGCGATTGGCTGGTTTGTGTCTGCACAATATATTAATGGTGCAGTATGATTGGTTCGAAGTCAATATGATGCTATAAGGCTTGCACAATTGTATATTATAAGCAGTAGGGAAGTAAGCCGAGAGGTTTAGTCTGACAGCAGCTGAGTGGAAGGTGGATCGTTTCGACTAGCTTCTACCTCTTCACATAGATTTTTTATCGAGTTTTTGTTTTAAGGTCATCAAGGTCATGGTGTTAAGGTCAATGCAGTCTGCATCTAATATGCTGGTGGTAGTCTAATGTACTATGCTTATTGACGTTCATGTATTTGTAAGTTTTTTATTTTCAAGGTCAATCAAGGTCATGGGGTCAAGGTCGTGGAAGTATGCACTATACATTACAGACTACTACCATCATGGTAATAGTCTGTAATGTATTGTGTCTGCTGCCTTTTCTACATTTTTTCTCGAGTTTTGGTTTTCAAGATCATTCAAGGCCATGGGTCATGGTCGATGTAGTCTGCATCTAACATGGTGGTAGTAGTCTGGAATGCATTATGCTTGCTGAGTTTTATGCATTTCTCTAAAATTTTTGTTTTCAAGGTCACAGGTCTAAGGTCAATTGCTATTGCGCACTGTCTTCCAGGATGGTGGGTGGGAGATGTATACCAAGATGGTGGTCCCCTACAAATATGGTGGCCACTAGTAATGTATAAACAAATGGCAAACGAGAAACCAATATAGCAGCCTCCAGTATGATATAAACAAAGATCGCTGCCTCCAGTAGCATGTAAACAAATCACGAACGAAAAAACCTAGATGGCGGAATGAGTAATGGTGAGGGTAGAGGAGGCGATTGAGTCAGTCGTCTGCTGGATTCGAACAGAGGTAGCTAATTGGTAATGCGAGGGGGGGGGGGGTGGTAGGGGGCTTCGGAAATGTATGTTTTTTAATTACATTTTAAAATAATTTTTAATGGGAATTTGTTTAGGGGAAAAGGGAATTTCCAAGGAAAAAAGGGAAAAATGGCGGCCGGATTTAAAAACATTTTCATTGAGAAATTTTTAAATAAATTTAAAAAAAAATGAATTGAAAAAAAATATTTTTTAAAACGATTTTTTATGAAATTTTATTTTAATAAATTTGTTAGTAAATTTGTATAGATCTTTTAATTTTTTGTGAATATTTGTGACTTTTTATGTGTTTTAATGTATTTTAACAAGTCAAAGGTCAAGGTCAAAGGCTAGAGGTACTGATCCCTGTCTCCTGGTCACCTGGGTCTGACCATTGGTCGTTGATGCCTGACAGCATTTATGAAAAAATTGGGTAATTTCTATGGATATTTCAGTAATTTCTTTAAGATTTTTTTTTAGAAAATTGTGGAATTTTTGAGTATATTTTGGCATTTATAACGGCTTTTATAGTGTTTTTTCGGTCAAAAGTCTTCGGGGTCAAGGTCAAAGGTCACATGGGTCAGGGGTAAAAGTTAAATGACATACAATATGGCGGACGGGTGACGTAACAATATGGCGTCTCCCTCGAATCCCAATACGATCCTAGATCCCCTTGCCATTCAAGGAACATTTCCCAATGACTGGTGTTGAAAAGGTCAAGTGTCGTAACGGTGATATTGGCAGAGCATGATCGATGTGCACCCTAGGATATCTGAGAGCCAACTCTGGTTAGGGAGGGTGTGTGGGTAGCATACATGTGTTGACCTTGGTGCAAGAGTGTCATAAGTGTGATTTTGGGGAAGAGTATAACAAGTCTATTTTTTTTTATTTGAAGACTAAATTGGTGGGCAGGGTGAGGTAAGGGAGCGTTGAAATTTGAGTTTATGTTTGCTGGAGAGGATACGTCTGTAAGGTCAGGTTGTTGGAGGAATACTGATTTGGATAGTAGGGTGTGGGGTATGGAACGCATGTGACTAATGGGAGGGGAGGCCGTCTTGTGTAAGGGCGGATGTTGGAAATGTGTTATTCGAGAATTGTTTTTAAATATAACGAAATATATGTCTGAATTTATTAAGTTATATCAAATGATTACCAACGAATTATATAAAGAATTTAATTTTTAAGCAGGAGATACTTTACAACTAAAAATCAATTAAGTGCAAAGGGAATAATATATACATGAAATGTTCTCGCCGAAGCAAGAGACGATTGGATCAGATTAAATTATTGGGAAATATACCCCATTTACGAATTTCATGAGGAACCACACAGAAAAAACGTCGACCCGCACATTGAATGGTACTATAATTTTAACCATGTCTAAAATGTTTTCAGTATCACTAACTCAAAAGTTTTATCCTGAATTGCACTTAAACATGACGTATGTTGAGTTCCACATGCCACAAACTAGACATTAAAAACCACTTACACTGATGCACCAATTCCATAACAAAATAACACGCAAACGAAACAACTACACACATAAAATAATACACCACAACCCAGAACTGCAGGTGTCTTAAAAACACCCTAATTTTATCCTCTCCCAACAAAATTACACGAACACGAAATCACACTGATTACAACTACTAACCCTAGAAAAAAGTTTACAAAGAAATATTAATAAATCATAACAGTTACTATCACATTCCAAGGAATATACATTAAAACACGTATGCAATTGATTTTTATCACGTCAAAGTGTATAAAGTTAGTTTACTGCGACTAAACATCCATATATATATATATATATATATATATATATATATATATATATGTAAAAATACAGTTTCCACTTCAAAACACTAATACGTAGTTAAATTACCAACGAGTTAACACAATTTCACGATATTTCTTAAAGTCACATATGGACATTATCATGAAGACTCGCTGGTTCGTTCAATCACAGCCGTAAAAAAAAAACCTATAAACTTATACGTTACATACTCCCTGTATTTGTGTTTTAATGAAAAAAAAAAAACACTCTGTGGGCGAATGATAGAAAATTACGTATTTGACCCTGTTTACCCTTGTTATATTTCCACATATTTACTTCTAACTTATCAGTGTCGCATACAATCCAGACTCTTGTTTCAATATATTTAAAAAGGGCCTGTAATATGTTTTCCAATTGTTATAGCGTATAATTTTTCTTTAAGCAAAATCTATTCAGTTTTAATAATAATTAAAAGTTTTATGTGTATCTGTCAAAACCCTGTGTTCGCGCTATTGAATTTAAACAAGTATATTCCCCTGTTCTATCCCAAATATAGTTTATTAACCCAATTTTTTGTAGTTAAAATACTATATGTATCTATTAACCTCACTAAAACATAAAACCAAAATACTTTTGATGGTAAAGAAATCATGTATTCTGTGTAAGATGTACATCTCCATGCTTGCAAAAAAATGTTGTTCATGGTATACAGCACCTGGATGCTAATTCTATGTTTTATACAAACGCCAATATGAAATCACTGAAAGCTCTATGACCGTTTATGTTTCTACACACAGTCGACAACGTAACAAAAAATAACTATAATTAATCGTTTTAAATTCTAAGATTATGTTAGTAAAACATTACTTAAAGGCATGCATAGTAAGTTATGCTGAACTACATTTCTCTCTTTCGTGTAACGAATGTTTAACCATCTAGTTTTGTTTCTGGGAATAGATATATTTGACAAAGGGCAAGAGAATGAAAGGTGGCAGAGTTTAACAGATTTCACGTTACACTACTCAGATTAATAAAGAAATGGACTCAATTTAATCTTGGTTTTTCCCCCAAGTATAGCATAGAGTCATGGAAGGTGATAAATATGTAACATTCACTAAGTTATTTCGGTCATACGGTTTTCGTTCTACAGTCGACAAATTATAACATAATTGCCAACTATCCTTCCATTTTTACACACACAACCTTTCACTGTAGAAACTTTTATTTTACAACACATAACTTTCCAATGCAGGCAACATTTATTTCATACTGAGGGATCATGTTTACGTACGTAGATTTCGAATGCATTTTTGTGTTAATCATTTTAATTATGTACCGTCGTGTAAATTGAGAAAGAAGTTATTAGTCTCGTTTTCCTGGAATAAATGCAAGGAAATATGATGTTATTACAGAATTTAGTACTAATATTAATTTTGTTGACATATTCCATTGTAGCTAAACTACGTTAGACATTCCTATCCTTATTAACAAACACAGTTTCAAAACTGTGGGATAATTGGAAGGTAAAATTACACACAAACCAACACATATTTATTTCACTCTAAATTTATTACTTACTACGTTCGATTTATCCAACAAAAACACCAACAATGCACTGTGTTGACCTTTCTAAAGAACTTACTGGTCTTGTAATAACTGATAGGTGTTTTCTATCCTCACACATATATTATGTTTAATTTTCACATTTTTTTAGAGATCTAACAGGGAAAATGTGCACTCGTTTTAAATAATGTCTCACTTTATATACACTTTCATGAATGCTGTACCATACGTGATGATGAAACATTTTAACGATGTTGAAGTATAAGATGAGCGGAGACCTCAGTACAAAGCAGGGGGACGCTGAGTAGTAGCGAATCTCGTAGAGTGACGATACGTTCTCGTAACAGTTAAAGTTAGCAGATTCTTGTAGAATGTTATTGTTTCAGCAACAGTATCTGGCAGGTTGCCGAAACCTCACAGTAATAGATGAAGACAGCTAGCGTTGTTTTCGCACTTGTGTATGAAGTTGCTGGTACCCCTTGCAGATAGATACACAGTCAGGCAGCGATGGGCGGTGAGTTGTGCAGGTAGACAGGCGATCCAGGAGGTAGGAAAGTAGTTTCTAGCAGAGACAGGTCGTTGATTCAAAGCTGGTGGATGGCGATTCTGGTCGAACGTTGTAGAGTGACAAGTCTTCGCAGAAGCAGTTGTAGGGGAATCTTGTAAAATGATGCATCCTTAAAGATGTTAATGATTTTCAAACGATGACGACAGGCAATTATGCTGAAGTTAACCGCTGTTGCAGCTTGTCAATATTAATGCAACAGAAATTTGTATGCGAACGGGACTGTAACTGGATTCGCACTATGTTTGAATATTATCTACTGTTTCGCCGACACAACCATTCGAAGTACGAGAGTGGAACACCGACATGGCAGAACTCCACACAGGCTGAAAACTTACTGTTTCCCATATTCTACGAGAGAGACTTGCTTCAGGGTGTGGCCGGCAGGAGGCGACCGCCTTCCCTCAGGAAACGCTGCTCTTCAAATAGGAAATGAGGGCTGATAAACAAGTTTGCCTGCACTCTCGCAGCAAGGGGATGCAAACTGGCTTCTTCGAAACTAGACAACAAGCCTATAAAAATTCTGGCACAAATCATGTTCGTAGAAGTATGTTGTAACAAAATTATTATGTTTTGCAAGTTTAAATATAACACGAAACGTAATTCCTATAACTGAGTTTCATGTTTTCAGAATGAAAAAATGAATAAACTTTCACTTAAGAAATTATATTTTTTAAGCTGCTAATGAAGACACTTAGCTTATTTGAAAACACTTTTAAGGAAAATATGATTACTTTAATTTGTTTGAAGTGGTGTGATCAGTAACGTATTAGTTTGAAATTCACTTTGCCATTAAAAGGGGGTTAACAGAATTTTCAATCCTCTGTTTTGGTTTTCGCAGAGCTTTCCCATATATTCAAACTTATTTTTTATTTTTGTAATGAGATGGAAAAGACTAACTTTGTTTGCTCTGATACATCAAGTTATTACTTATTCAAGAATATTTTGTTTCTTTAAGATTTTAAGTAAAAAAAAATATTTTTTGTTCTTTATAAAAATCAATTGATTTTTAAACTTGTTACACAAGTGGTGACATTTTAACATAACTTAAAAATCTCTCTCTTTTACTTATTTGGTTAACCAATGCATGTGATTTGTCACACTGTTAGGAAAATTTAATGGGAAATATTTAATTACACAAAGCAATTATTTTTTTCAAATATTTTTATTTCACAAAATACATATGCAACACAATAGTACACAACAAATATTTTCACCAAATTATACGATGTCTGAAAAGGTACACAACAATAATTTTTACCAAACTATAGGATGACTAAAAATGTTACACAACAATAATTTTTTACCAAAATACCACTGACGATCAATGCAGGCTTTCTTATTGGACAACTAAGTGTGTGCAGTATGGACGGTGAAGGGCTTATATTGCGAAATATCGATGATCATATTTAATATTAGCATCAAGTGCCAACCGCTACCTCGCCCATTAAACTCCTGAAGTCTGTTGGTTAGGTAAGGCACTATGATGTCGTCATAAAGTTCACCAACATCTGTCAAATGGAGGATGGGAAGAGCTTTGCTCTGAAAGTAGAAGGTCTCTGTAGCTCCATTCTCTGCCGTGAAGGTTTTCAGAAACTTACACAATACATTAACACTAAGCATTATTGGTCTGGGTGATACCATAGTCAACTCTAACAGACGGACTCTGCACCTGGAGAAAAATCATTAAAAATTCGCAGCAATACTAGTTTGGTTGTTAACTATTAATTCTTCACTTACCTGCCAGCGAACACCCTGGTCAATAGCTCATACCGCAGTTAAGGCAATAAATTCTTCACTGAATAAATGTATTGACATTTTGGATCAGATGGATTAAATTCAGTAGGTGCAGCAGGAAATGCTAATTGTGGCACAGTTTGTGGTACTGGTTGTGATGCTGTATCAGTATGTGGTGCTGTATGTAGAGCTAAGTGTTGAGCTAACTGTGGAGCTAACTGCAGAGGAGGAAAATGAGGAGGAAGAGGAGGAGAAGGAGGAAGAGAAGGAGAAGGAGGAGGTGGAGGTGGAGGAAGTGGAGATCGCATAGAATCAGTGCTGCAAAATTTATAATGTCTCATCAAATGATCACTCATAGAAAACTGCTGCTTGCAGAAATCGCGCTGAAAATGCATTTTTATATTTTCAATCCACAAATCATTATTTAATGTTATCATAAGTTCCACAAAGCTGTAAATGGTTTACCAGAGAAGCAACACAGCAAATGCATTATTACTTCCATACTTGTCCAAGTTTATAATGACACTGAAATTAAAATGTATACAAAGAAGTTTAGTGCAAATATCTGATCAAACGATGAGCATAGACATCTGCACAGTTATAGAGACAACTGACAAAAGAATTGGAAGTTGCACACCAAGTTAGATAAAATTCAAGCAAATTAAAGTCAGAATCATGGAAATCTTTCTTTCCTGTAAAATCTTTTAAATTGTAGCTCAAAATAGAGAAAAATATGTCCAAAATTATACAAATTTCATCCTGTTTCAAATCCCCTGTGCAGGTTTTTTTTTTTAAGCCTAATCTGCAAGCTAAATCATCTCATCTTGATAAAATTTCAGTACTGAATTTTTTCCTCTTAATAAATTTTTCTCTTTATAAAACAAAATGGAATCTCTCCTTAAGAAGTGGGACAATATGTTTGCATTCACCAAACTACAAGATATCGAAAAAGGGAAATGGTTTACTGCAATAGAGTTTGGAATTTATGAATCTAATTGTGGTAAAAATATTAATTGTATTCTAGATGGTAATTTTAAATAGTCATTACCAGAGTGATATGTGGAAATAATTGATCAAAATATTTTGAAACTATTAAACGAGATGGAAGTTTTTATGTCATATAATGTTTTAAAAGAAATGGAAAATGGAAAATTTTTCAATGATCCAGAGTTATCTTAAATATTTTTGTCTAATTTTGTGACATATTTTTGAATAATTGATTTAGCTTGCAGATTTAGAGTAAATTTAGATCATTTGACAGGAAAAGAACCCTGCTCAGCATGGTTTTAAAAAAGTTGCTTGATTTAGATTGCAGATTTTGATATAATTAGCTTGATTCTGGTCTTGATTTGTTCAATTTAGAGAATAAAATCGCAGAGCTAAATGCTGTCTCCAGAAGATTTTGAAAAGGTTGCTGGAAAATGAGAAATTTACTTGATTTTTAATCTTATCATTCCGATGCACCAGGATCGCCATTATACCTGTACAGAATTTATAAAAAAAAAAAAAAATTTAAGCTTTAATTATTTTTTTATATTTACGATTTATTTACTATGGTATTTCAGAGAGTATGGCCATATACTCTGAAAAGTTGGAATTTTAAGCATTAGTTTCGTTTTTTTATTCTTTTTAATAAAATTTATTGGTGTTTCGGGAGGTACAGTCATACATCGTGAAAAAAATAATAAAATTCTCTCTTTATAAATAAAAATGTTATTGTCGCCCTCTTATGAAATGGAAAATAATATAATGTGTAAGCATTGTAAAAAGTGTGGTAAAATATTAAACATGAAATGTTTTGCATCACACAAACACAAAAGATGAGCATGTTAACAATACTAAAAAAATATTACAATGAATATTCCAGAAGTCGCTATGAATTAAAAAAGAGAAAGTACAATGCGAATGTGGAAAACGTGTAGGTAAGGTAAATCTCAAAAAGAATAAAAATACTAAATTACACAATACATATGAAATTCTTCAAGGCGATCATTCAACCATGACATACCCCGCATGCAATGTGAATAAGCCTATACATTCTTTTGCATCTCACAAAGACACAAGATATAAGCATATTAACACTTGCAAAAATGTTATAGTGAATAAGCTTTACATTATTATGAGTCAAAAAAAGAGAAAGTACAATGTAAATGCGGAAAAAAAAAAAAAAACCATTCCCTGAAAAAGGATAAAAATTGTAAATCACACAGTACAGCAATATGTATTCCAAATGAAATATAATATGATAATTAACTCCGAAATTACGAATTTTATGATATTTTATTATATATAAATGACGACTCTTACTCTAATAAGTGATCTGAGGTAAGAGGTTGCGCAAGTTGAGAGAAATTGCTAGATATTAAAAAATCTAATGTTGGTATAATCTAAGAAAAGATGATTTAATTACAACTTTTACACCAATAATAAAAATTAAAAAGAAATATGTTTCGCAAATTCACCTTTTCCAAAAGGTGGAAAAATATATAGAAAATCCAAAAAGGAATTAAAATAAATATTTCCCTATTCTACTAATGTATAAGTAAAAAAATAAATATAAAAACCAATATAAATATGCAGTTGAAAATGCTTTCAATGTAGGTTATCAACACATAACATTAAAAATAATTTTAATTTAGTGTTGCCTAGGAATTTTTTATCTTCAGTAAAACAACGAGTGTTAAAAATAATATGCAATGAACTTATAAAACATAGAGCGGTGAAATCTGACATTAAACTTATCGCCCATTTTCGAAGTCGGAAAACTGGTGAAATAGGACTAATTGATGACATTCAATAATAAACATTTACAATATTGAACGAAGAAAGCATTGAAAAGATTAACAGAAAAAAAACGGAAATACTCGCAGGAATAGAAAACATTGAATAAATTAATTCAGACAAGGCTTTATATAGCATAGTTGGGATGCAATTAGGAATAAAAAAGTATAATCCATTAAATGGAGCATCTTATATTGATCTACCAGAAGCAAATAAAAATTAAAAAGGCATGCATAAACATGAAAAACTATAATCAAAAATGGTTTCTTTGGGCAATAAAGTCTGCATTGTTTCCAGCAGAAAATGATCCACAAAGAGTATCTTAATATAAAAATGTAGGTCTTAATGTTGATAATGCATTCAATAAATATGAATATCCTACAAAAATTGATGATATACCATAAATATAAAATCAAATTGGTGTCTCTATTGAAGGTCAATCAAGAGTATATCCATTAAAGCTTACAAAAATAAAAAGGAAAAAATTATAATTTTTTTTTTCAAAAATGATACAAACTCACGTTACTGTTGGATAGAAGATCCATCTCAATTTCTCTCAGCACAAAAATATATACATAAAAGTAAAACTTATATATGCGATATATGTCTTCAATCTTTTTACTCGCAAGAAAGATTAAATAAACATACAGAAGACTGTTCTAAAAACGAGTCAGTAAAAATCAAGTTACCTTCAAAAGCTGAACAAATAAACTTTAAAAACAACAAACATACAACGAAAGTTCCTTTTGCTATATATGCAGACCTCGAATAAATTCTAAAGAAAATATCAACAATTAAAACAAATCCAACATAAATAAAAAAATGTAAATTAATCCAAAATATCCCGTTTTAACAGAGGACGATATTGATAATGAAATTTATTTGGCGATATTTAAAGAAAGATATAAACTTACAAATGCACAAATAAAAACAATTGATTAAAATTTAAACGAATTACATACAATGAATTATCAGTTACACAAAGCATCTGGCTTTTGTTATTATATTTTAAATAGTTATGGTGATTATAAACCTCCAGTTGTACACGAAGGCACATTTCCACATGAAAATTTTATACAATCAATGAAAAGAGAAGTAGAAAAAATTGGGGAAATATATTCACAAACTGAAACAATGTACGCACTATGGTATTGTATGCCATGACCATAAACTGGAAAATTTATTAATCCTGTATGTAACAATTGTAATCTACAATTAAAACTACCCAAATTTGTTCCCATATATTATGCTCATTGTTTATTAAAGAGCTCAGATATGATAACAAAAATATAGATTTACTTGCAAATAGTTAAGAAAAGTTTATTAGTTTTGGGAAAAAAATTGAATTTAAAGATCAGGATGTAGACACATTTAAATTTATGGCCAGCAGTTTATATAAATTTGCATCTAATTTAACCAAATATAAAATAGATTGATTTACTAGAAAAGAGTTTATCAATATTATTATATGGATAGTTAACAAAAATTTATAGAAACTGACCATCCTCCAAAGAGTGAATTTTACAACAAATTTAATGAATCTGATATAACTGATAATGATTATGAACATGCAAAACTTGTATGTAATCAACTTAATATGAAAAATCTTTGTCAATACCACAATTTATACTTGAAAAGTAATGTGATTTTATAAGCAGATGTTTTTGAAAATATTAGATATACATGTATAACTGCATATGGTTCAGCTTCCACATTGTATTTTAAAGCACCTAGTTTATAACGGTATGCAATGTCAAAAAAAATTAAACATCCATTAGATTTATTTCATAATTATGATATGATTTTAATGGTAGAAAATAAAGCGTCTAACAATTTTGCTTATCTCGATGCAAATAATCTTTATGGTTGGGCGATTTCGCAATATTTACCATCTGGAGGTTTCGAGTGGTTTAAAAACCCAGAATTTAATTTATATTACTAGCAAGAATATATATTAAAATAGAAGCATGATTCTCAACATGGATACTTATTAGAAGTTGATTTAGAATATCCACAAGAACTACAAATTTTAATAACGATTTTCCATTTTGTCCAGAAAACAAGGCAGTTCAGGAACAAATGAATCGAAATTGTTAACAATATAACATAAAAATAAAAGTATGTAATACACAATTTGAAACAGTTTCTAAATAATGGACTAAAGTTTACTAAAATACATAGAATATTGAAGTTTAATCAGTCTTATTGGTTAAAGCAGTATATAAATTAAAATAATTGATGAGAACTAATGTTAAAAATTACTTTGAAAAGGATTTTATAAACTAATGAATACTTCTGTTTTTGATAAAACAATGGAAAATATTAGGAACAGAGTAGATATAAGATTGGCTTCATGTGAAAAAATATGTGAAAATCTGATAGCAAAATCCAATTTCAATAAAATAACTATATTTAATGAGAACTTTGATGCCTTGCATGTGAATGAAAACAAAGAATTATTTAATAAGCCTATATATGTGCTTATGTCAATTTTAGACACATAAAAATAATTAATGTATAATTTTCATTATAAAGAGATCAAAGCAAAATATGAAGATAAAATGGAAATCTGTAATCAAGATACCAACATGCACAATTATAACATAAAATCACAAGATTTTTATTATGTTATGAAAACAATGTTAGGTAAATATGATATATGCGATTATCCAAATGATATTTGTAACATGCCTCAAATAAATAAAAAAGTTTTAGGCAGAATGAAAGACGAATGTAATGGCAATATAATGAGTGAATTTGTTGGTTTAAGAACAAGATAAGTATGCATATAGAGTTTACAATAGAGAAAATAAACCTTTTAAAGGTGTGAAAAATTGCATAGTTAACAATATTATTACATTTGACCATTATAAGAAATGCGTGTTGAAAAAATACAATATAGATCAGTAAATTTAATAAGGGGCAAGAAACACCAAATATATACAATCGAAATTAATAAAATCACATTAAGTCATTGTTATAACAAAACGATTATACTACAAAATAAAATTGATACATTACCATTTTGATATCACCCCATTTAATTTTAGTTCATTTTATTATATATTATTATAGCATGTCACAGTGTGTTTAAAGATGTCCCTTTTTTAGAGACTCCTTTAAAATCAGTCAAATGTATTTTTATGATCATTATCAACGTATATTTCTATTTTATATTTCAACATTTATAATTTTCAAAACAACATTAATATAAGAACTACTAAAAACATCAGTTTACAATTTTTGGTTGAAAACTAGCAATTATATCTTTTCTAAATGATTAGATTCATCATATTTTATAAACATTTCATAGGCTTAATTAAGGTAATCATTTATTGTTTTAAATTTATTAAAATTAGCTATTCTTTTTCAATAGTCATATTTCTCTCAAAACCAAGTATATCAGATAATCGATAATCATGTTAATATCAAACTTAGGTTAAATTGATTATCTGTTTTTCAAAATGTCTATTGTTGATTCTAATTTATGAGTTGAAAATGGTTCAATTGAATTTATAGTATCTTTGAATCTTTTTAATATCATATTGATCTCTAGGAATGGTTATAACTTCACTTTTATCAACAAAGGCACTTAATTTTTCAATTGTTCTTATACTATATTATTGTCTATATTAGGGTGTTACAAATTCTGTATGAAAACCAATCAATGCAATAGATTTACCTTGATGAATGATTTCATAAAGAAGTTTCTTCTTTAATACAGAACTGTTGTTTGTTAACTTGAAAACTTTATTCTCCATTTATTATAAAACTAATCTAATTAAATGAAAAAGTTGATTGGAGTATTGGTGTTCTAATTTCTGAAGGAGATGCTAAGAAAAAAATAATGGCGAACTTTTCCCCTACATTATATGGGCAGTTATATTTGGTCCAAGCAATTGCAGATAAACCTACTTGATGAATAATTTTATTTATATGCCAGGATGACCAAATTCTAATAAATCGCATGTTTTTTCAAAAAGTTAAAATCAACCAAATTATATTCAGCTACAATATGTTTTTGATGTAATAGCTAACACGTTTAATAAAAAAATTGCTTTTTTTATTATAACAATAGTCAAATGAACCCCTTAGATCATAGTGAAAACGAGTCTCTAGTTATATTTGACAGTGTCATTTTAGAAAACCAGGATGTCATACCTGAATATTTCACTACGGGAATACATAAAATATTGATGCATTTTATTTAGCACAAACATATTCAAGATTGCCCAAGCAATTAGTAAGAAATATTATTAAGTTTCTCTGTATATTTAGACAGGATGATACGAACTTGAAACACATATAAAGCAATTTTGTTGGTGGGGACATGTTTATGAGAAATTTGAAGAGATCTGTTCAAAATTCTGGTAAAAAGATTATGGTTTTATTACAATAGATTTGAGTAGAAGAATGAACAATGGTTAGTGCAGAAACCAAATCAAAAATGTTATATCTCCCATCCAGATGTCACACATTCATGCCTTGCCAGTTTTCTTCAACACAGCTACAGCGAGCTCGCACTGGCAACAGTTACAGTGGACCTCTCGGTCTTTGTATTTTAATGCAGCGCTCTTAACCTTGCGGTCTTACCATGGTTCGGCCATCCAGTAGGCAGATGAGAGGAATCACGTCCTCCCAACGCAAGGAAGCCAAGACTAATGCAACCGATGGCCCCTCTACTTCAGAAGTTCTAAGATCCTTACCCTCAGAAACTAAGCGTGTGGTTTGGTGGGGGTTCTATCCATGCCCCTAGTGCCTTTCCAGGGCACAACCCGAGCAAATTGCCGCTCACTACCCGGTCTGTAAAAGAGAGTGGAATCTCTCGAGACCTCCAGCATACAGAGTTAACCCCTACCAACATGAGTCCAACCATTTGATTGGACACCAGAGATTACCTCATGGTAGGGCCAACTGATCGTCCTGTGCTAACACTTAATTTCCATGACACTTGTGGGTTATTCCTGGCTGACCTTATCTCCTGAACAGAGTGACAAGAGGCATAACCTTACACCCAATGAAGGGCCGGTCACACTCCACTCCTTGGGAGCCATATCCTTAATGGCAGGGAATAAATATTACCCAGAATTACCACCACCCCGGCGGCCGGGCACAAGAGAGTAGTCTGGACCCCACCCCGGTGTCATGGCTTACCAGATATAGCAGCCCCTGCTCTCAAATTGAAGAGTTTATATAATACATCGCCGACACGAAGAAGCCCATCGCGAAAGTGGAACTATCTACTAGCCATGTGCCGAACACTCTGTGCGACTGTTGATAATGAGCTTCCAGAACGCCACATGAAGACTTTTAATCATAGTGTCGCTGTGGCTCAGCGACAAGATGTGTGGCTTTAAATGTGAAGGGTGTGGTTTCGACTCCCGTATTCGCACTATTAGATTATCACCAAATTATTCAAAATTGCAGCCAAGATAACATTATCTTGTCCATATATTGAATATATGAGTATTAGTGAATATATAAGTGGTATTTCTTAATCTCCAACCTAAAAAATACTCTCTATACTATACTGTAGTATATCAGACATGTAGGGTGGAGTGATTTATATAGTGGAAGGCGCTGCACTATATGAATCAGGAGTACCATAAGACCAAAAAAATAGAAAAATAAAAAACAAATCATATTTCTTCTAAAATAATAAAAAAACAGCTGGCCGAGTGGAGAGATGACGGGTTTCTCCAAATGGAGTTTTGTTCGTCCTAAAGCCAGGCTGGTAAAATAAAACACTGGGACACTGGAATAATAGATATATCTGTAAACCCCAAAAAATAAACAGGTCACTGGCATTGCATTAAGTTGCACATAAACCATTTAAAACTTTTTAATGTATGTTGAAAGATTGATGAAGGAATACTGAATGCTTTTTATGTACATTAAATTAGTGTAAAATGTGTTTTATGGTATGTTTGAAGTGAACAACCTTCCTACATTTTGTTGAAAATTTTTTGTATATAAATGAAGGTTTACATAATCATTCTTGCTATCATAAAAATAAATATTGCACTACCAAAAAAAAGAGGATCGAACAGAATATGTTATCAACTTTGTAAATGAATATGGATATATAGATGGTGGTGCAGATTTGCTTTCAAAAATTGATAAAGTTCGAAAATTCTTTACAAATATTTCAAGAATATCATAAAATTTCTTCAATTGGTAGTAAACTCGATTAAGAAATGCTTGATATAATCAATAAGCCATGATGTGGTGTTAAAGAGGATATACTTGGTAGCTACTCAACCACCAACAAATGGAATAAAAAAACATTAAAATGGCATTTCGCATATGCAAATAATTCAATTAAAAAGTCTGCTGAAGGGACTTTTGGCATTTGGCAAAAGCATATAAATTTGAAATTTTTTATGATACAAAATTTACAGACATACATATATCATACAAACTAGGCCAACGTAATAATCAGAGATTACATTGAGTTTTTAAGACTAGATTGTATCGATATGGTATGCACTTGCTCATGCATATTTTCCAAATTAACAAAATAGTCTTGTTGAAATTAATACCACTAAACAAGAACATTGGCATAATGGAGGGAGAAACACTTCTGGAAATAAAGTTAATTTACTACCACAAAATCGGTCATGCATTGGGTCCTCAACATACAAATGATAAATATGTGGTCATGTATCCAATTCTTAATAATGATTAGTTTGATTTGCAACAAGATAACATTAAAAACATTTAAAACTTGTATGGCCCACACACACAAAATAATTATAATGATAATGAACCTTTTGATTTATCTAAAAGAAAATATGTAAAAAATGTTTAATTATTGATAGTGATTTGTATTTTTTTTACAGTAAATAGTGTTTGGATAAAAAGCTTGAATGGCAAGAAAATAAATAAACCAGCAAATTTATAGCAGAAATGTTACAGTATTTACCAAACAATTTCAATGATTTTTTTATCTTCCAAAGACCTTTGGACGAATTAGTTCTGTCTGTTGATGATAAAATCCATATGATTGATTATCCAAGTTACCGTCCTATTATAGGATATCTGAAAGTAATTTCTTAGCTTTATTAAGAGATGAATATAAAATAAATGCTGTTATTAATTCATATTCAGGAAAAACATTTATCTTCTTTGAAAAGGTGTATTATGGTGAAATAGACGAATGTTGTTTCCAGATAAAAGAGACTGGCCTAATTAGTAATAAGTTTTCTCATTCACCAACTATCATAGATTCGGCTTTTAGATATTTAAATGGTTTACTGTATTTCTTTACCAATGAAAATTTCAGTAAATATGACGTATTTACATAAAAATGGCATAGAGTTGGAAAAAATTGCATTTCATTGTTTGAAAAAAGTGTCACTCTTATAACGAAATTATAAAAAATTAAAGATATTCTAATGATTCAGAAATTTTAATTCCTTAAGAGCTATAAAATTAAATAAAAATATGGAAATATCAACTCTTATAATTCGTTAGGGTTGAAAGGCAATGGAAAAATACTATTTATAATAATGTATCTTGTTTATCATGTTAGAGAAAAATACAAAAATTTTTATGAAAATTAAGGGAGGAACAATTTGTTCCAACTTTCAATTTGGCAACCTAAATAAGTTATTTAATATATGTTGTTGGTAATGATCATCTTAAAGAAAAATACAAGATATTTTATAAGCATTTAGATAGCAATATAATAGTACTATCTAAAAAGCACATCCTAACAGAATATTTATCAAGGATTCTAGATTATATTCGTTAATTTTATTTATTTTTTAAAATCCTTTTTAAAAAAGAATACATATAAAAAGACTCACAACTGTGCATCAATTCCACTTGCGCATAATTTCACATATAAAATGCATCAGATGCTAGAGTAAAATAATAACTAACCTATTTACAAAGGTGCACGAGTTTTATGATTATTGATGAGAATAATAATCCTTGGTTTAATGGAACTGATGTCTCTAAACTTTTGGAATACAAAATACCACGAAATGTGTTATATTATATTGTTGATAATAATTATGAAAATAAATTTACTTATCTTAAAGATATCCCTAAAAAAGGGGCCCATTTTAAAAACAGAACCAAAAGCTATATTTATCAATGAAGCAGCTCTGTATAAGATAATATTTAGATTAAATATGACTCTAGCTGAAAATGTACTAAATTTGTAACTAAATATGATTTACCATCAATTAGTGAACATGGTGAATATGAGATTCGAAAAGAAATAATGCATTTCTACAAAGGCCAATAGATCATATATAAAATGAATGAAATTGAAGTTATCATTTAAGAGACATAAATATAATTCAAGGTGAACATGTGAGAATTTAAGAGCGACAGTTGGTATGGCTTTCGATATAATAAATCGCAGAGTTGACGAAGTTAGAGAAATGGGCCAACATGTTGTTCAACAAACACAAAATCAAAATTTAAATCCAAATTTTGTTCTTTTAAATTATTTGATGATGATTGTGAATATGATTATGATGTCAGTAGAGCTCAAAGAAAAATGGTCCAGAGATAATTGGAATGAATTGAAGATTAACATCAAAATTGTGAACAATTACTGAGATTTGATTGTATTCCAAATTCTATCTATTTATATCAAAGGATTAAAGAAACATTGTGTGTTTTTGTAACTATTTTAAAATTGCCAGAAATAACTGTACTCAACAACGGTTGATTAATTATATTAATAATCTTCATGGAATTTAGTCAGAAGCATATTATTTATTTTAAAATTACTATATATTCTAGAAGACTATTAATGATGGGTTGATAATGACGATAAAAAGAAATTTATTAAACTTAAAGGCATCCCTAAAATGGGACAGATTTAAACACGCAGCCAAATGCTATATTTATCAATGAATCTGGTCTATATTATTGAAGTTTATTTTTCTTTAATTTTAAATTTCCTTATTAAAATGAATATATATATATATATATATATATATATATATATATATATATATATATATATATATATATACAAAACATATTTTCCTACTTACAAGATTGCCGAATCACTAGACAAACAACGAGAGAACTTAAAACTAGAAGATAATAAATTGACTACATAATTTGATTTTAGTTCTTAACTTTTTAATAATAAGTTATGTTAGATGATAAAAATGAGCCCTGGTTTGGTTGTAAAATTGTTACTGAAATATTACAGCATTAAAATACAAAAAAAAAAAATTTACAAAATTATGTTCTGTCAAAATATAAAGCATTTTTATTAGAATAATTTGGGACCCAAATCGGGTCCCAAATTAAATATCATAGTGGTTAATCAATTTACATAAATGAACCTGGTTTATATACACTTATTTTTAGTTTGTGTACTAATATTGCTACAAATTTTAAAGCATGGGTATTTGAAGAAGTTTTTCCTTCAATAAGAAAGTATAGCTCTTATAAGTTTTAAAAAATCCACTCAGTTAAAAGACCAGCAGATCAAAATGATAGAACATAAATCTGAACCACTCGTAAGTGAAAATCAAAAAGAAAAACTTAAAAATGAACAACTTTAGAAAATAAAAAACTCGAGCATTTAAAATGAATATAAAAAATGTATGGACAAAATTGAACAGAAGACAAAGAATAGTTATACATAAATTGCAACATATAAACAATAGGCTACAATTCATAATTTTAAAGTTGACAAAACCGATAATTTAATCACTAGAAATTCAAATTTCAATTCTTCACATAGTGAACAAGATAAATTTAATATTTTTTATATAAGGAATTTCATAATGCATTCAAAACAGAAAATGCTATTCATGAGCAATTAGATGATTTTTGCGATAAAAAGAATAAAGAAATAGTTTTTTTTAATTACACCTATTTACTTGAAACTGTAGAAAAGGTAATTGAAGACACAAATAAAACATTTTGATAACACGAATAATTTTACTAAAAATCTTCAAGCAGAAATGTGTTCTTTAAAACCAGTTATTCCAAAACTATTGTCATCTAATCTGTAAACAAAACTAGTTAAAGAATTGGATGACTCCATTGTTGAAAACCAGCAAAAAATGTTACGTAAATATATATTAAACAGATTAGGATTAGGCAACACAGGTAATGCAAAAATTTGGAATGAAACAAAACTATTATTAGATTGGAAAGGTGGTAAAAAACCAGTTATCCATAACATAATAAAGATGATTAATTACATATAATTAAGGACATAACCACGCTTCAGTTATTTATAATTTTAAAAATAATTTTACAAAAAAATAAACAAGTGTTGGGAAACACGACCCTTACTTACAATGAAGTAAAGACTATTCAAATTCACCAAACTTCTGTTTTATTAATCGAAGAGTCATGAGAGTTATCGAAATTTAACCATTTAACATATATTTTGTTATGTTTGGTTTTTAAAACTTTTTCAACCAATTAGTCATCAGGATAGTTAGTTTTCATAATTTCATGTTCATAAAAACAACATTTTATTTATTCTCCGTCTTTATCTTTTAGATAGTAAGTTGGCACATCATAGTTTAAAACCTCAAACTGGTAAACAATTTTGTTGTCGAACTAGGAGTATAACACTTTTCCAAAAACAGTTTATTTTGGCTCATGTGGACAGTGTCGCCCACTTTATATTTCGGTTCAGTAATCATATATGTTCGATATAATTTTTTTTTTCACTTTCTTATTAACTTAAATTTGTTTCATGCCGATAGTTTTTATGTTTGGTATTGTTGTATTCCTTTACTTAAGCATATAATATAATTGCCATTCAAAACAAATTTCTTCAACTTTTTATTCTTCATTGTATGATTATATCTTTCTACGACACTGGATTTAAGTATTCTGAATGTGGAATACTGATTGACATATTTATGCATAAGTTCATTAAATATTTTATTATAAAATTCTGATCAAGCATCGCTTTTAATATCTAGTGATTTTCTTTTTATCAATATACATTCTAAGAAATTTGCTCAATTTTTGGCTGTTTTATGTTTTATAGGTATTGCAAATGCATATTTTGGAAAAAAAAAAAAAGAAAAAAAAAAAAAAACCCATGATAATTGTCATAATATACTTGTATCCATTATTTATATGTGATATACATTAAAATTTATGGTATCCATCCAAACAAGATTAATTTGCCATAAATCACCAATACCATACGATATTACCTTTCTTCTGCGAAAATTTCTTCTTGCTGGTTTATATAATTAATTGATTATTTCATCTCTTACATTAATCAAATTATTTTTTTAAGAATGTTGATTTATTAGAATTACATATAGAATATTTACTTTTTTTTAACTAATCTGCCATTTTCAGTATTTTCATTTTACATATTATTAATTTTGGTACCTTTCTTACACTTCAAACACAAAGTATTCTCCATTTAATGGTGAAAAAACATATACTTAATCTTACTATTTTACGAATAATCCAGTTGTCACCATGCCATCACCATATGCAGATATTTAATATTTTTTTATTTTAAAAATGCTTGCTGTAACTAATTTTTTGTTCCAATAATAACTGTCATAGTATAATTACGTTAATTGGGATTAAAAGTAATTATTTTATAAACAGAGCAATTCTTCAAAAAGGTAAAGTAAATTAGATTGTTATTTAAGACAAAAACATTATTAGTTTTATTCCACTTTGCATGTAAATAAAATACACATGACTTTTCTTCTTCAAATTTGTATACTGCTTGGTTTAAATTTTGTAATTTAACATTTAATTTTTTATCAGAATCTTCTTTGCTTTTTTCAACTTCTGTGTTAACAAACGTATCACAATAATTCAATACTGATTGGTTTAAATTTTTTATTTTATCAGCTATTACTATATCGATATATCATTTATTGTTTGCAATTTTTCCATCTACGGGATCACCAATATTATTAATTCTACCATTATGAAGAGAAACTTGTGTATAAACTAAAACTTTACTAAGTTAATCTTGTAATGCGGTAACAATTATGTTGTATTTTGAATCTACACATGTTTTTAATGCATAAACAGAAACAATGGTTTTATATTTCAAATCTACATATTCTTTAATGGGTAAGCAGAAAAAAAAAATGTATTTTATATATACGTCCTTTTTCAATACTTGTTTTGCATCATTTATCTGTTTTAAATCATTGACAACAGTATTACTGAATTGTAAAAGTATATCTTCTATTAAAGAATAATAAGCTTGTACTTTATAAAAATAATTTTATTGACAGCGTCTTTACAATCTCTAGGATCATCTATATTAACAACTCTATGCCCTTAAAAAGAAATATAAGATTTTCTGTTATCAAAGCTAGTGCTTGGCTTACTTTGTAAATCAGACACACCCAAATTGCAATGTGAATCTACATATGGTTTTACCTCATAAGCATTAGTGTCAAAATGGGTTTCCAAATATATCTGTCATATAATAAGAAAGAAATCATTTCATTAAACTCAAAATCTTTCGAAAAAATGTAATACAATATTAAACATTGTTGTCCACAAATAACTGAATCAAAGTTCTGAATTAGATTATCATTGCAATAAACATTTATATTTCTAAAGTAATTTATTAGAATATTGCCTCCAAATGAATCAAAATAGTAAACATAGTTGTTTTCTTTAAAATAACAAACCCATTGGTTTCCGAGATTTGATGAAATGTCGAAATTAACCACAGCACATTCATTTCTGAGCATTCTATTTGGAAATTCATCAATAATATGAACATTTTTGAATTTTTTTATATTTAATATTTTTACTTATTTTTCAATGTCGATAATAGATAATGGGGATATATTCAAATTTGGTTGGTCATCCTCTTTTTTTGCAACTAAAACACTTTCTGATTTATTTTTCATTGTTAAATTGTGTCTCTGGTGTTCTTCTAGTTCTTTTTTATTTATTTTTTTAGTTTGTTCAACAGAAGTATAAATTGCTGAAGCTCCTCCAGCTAAAGCACCAAGTTCACCTAAAATTGGAATTAAAATTGATAAAAAAAACCACCATGGTCTAAACCACTTCCAGTTTTTTCTTTGGCCATATTTTTGACTGTTGCCAATGATAAAGTTAATTTGAAAATTTTTCCTTCTTTCAATTTTTTATTTTTTGCTCGCATTTTGATCATTTGTTGAATATACCAAAATCTTTTAATTCCTCAAAGGGAACATGGAAAATTATATTTGTTATCTTCATATATATATATATATATATATATATATATATATATATATATATATATATATATATATATAAAATTAAATGTTTTACCTCGCCAACCTAATTTTCATTTCGTAAAAATTATTGAAGCAACAGCAGCAGAAGTAATTTTTTCACCAATTGGGGTATATTTATCTAACATGATTTCTTTTGCTTCTTTTGTAAAATTTTATAAGCTTCGTGTCTATATTCTAAGTCTTTATGATCTCTATAAGTAATATCGTGATATTTGTACGCTTCATCTAATGTATTTATTCCTGTGTCACCTCTTTCAAGTCGTTCGTTTAATTTTTTTCTTGGGCTACAATAATTATAGCCAGGCAAATGCATTTCAGGTATGATCAGAATTCCAAAAAAAAATGTTGAATTACATTTAAAACTCTTATAATATAAGGAATTCCTTTTGGATACTTAATAACAAAATTAGAAAATTTATTGTTCAACATAT
The DNA here is from genome assembly GCA_029891345.1 of Dryococelus australis. NCBI lineage: Eukaryota > Metazoa > Arthropoda > Insecta > Phasmatodea > Phasmatidae > Dryococelus > Dryococelus australis. The sequence continues at coordinate 228,788,199 of CM057009.1, read as the reverse complement.
TCGTTTGGCTTACTTTTTCTTTGTAAAAATTGTTATTGCCAGAATTTACTTCACCGTGAATAACTAACAATCTGCCATTTAAATGTCTACATCCAAATACGTTATATTATTAAAATATTGTATTTTTTATACCTTCCCCAGATCTAGAAGTTTTTTGAGAAATCATTCTTCGAGGCGTGTTTGGCACTGATTTTGATTGCGGTTTTATTTTTTTCATAAATTGGTTTAATTATTTGATCGTACTTCCAACTGCTATTCCAGTTTATTTGCTTATTACGATTATATTCTCGGAATGCAGCATTGGTTGATAAAATAACTTCTCCGTAATTTTCGTAGTCATCAGTAGTGTATTTACCTGCTAAATATTCAGGCTCTTTATTTGTTAACAAATTAGAAAGCCCTTGTCTTAATTTATATTTTTTTATCATTAACGAATAGTTGATCATTATTCATATGTACTTCTGTATATCCAATTTTAAAATGTTGTCCATCTCCATGTATTCCATATAGTGTTGTAAAAGTAATTTTTTTCAGAATTTTATAACAGAATCAGACGCGCGCTGCGTCATATTTTTCCATGGTACAATTCCCATTCGTTCTTCAAAATTAGGAGATTTTGGGAGTAATTTTCTTTCAAACGATGTTTCATCGGCGGTAGGTGGATAATCTAAATTATTTGCTGCAACAGGAACTAGTGTAGTTAGTAAATTTTTATTTTCTTCACATACTTTTTCTACCTATTTACCGACATGTTGTAATTTGCAAATTAAAAGTAAATCTTTCTTCTTATTCCTTTCATATTCGACTTCATGATGTTTTTTTTAATATAATTTTTATATCTCTCAATGAGAAATTAAACTCGAGAAAAGTCCTTCGAATCTTTCATATACATATATATATAATTTTTTCTTCTTAATGAGTCATAAAAGTATTGAGCGCTATAATAGACAAACTTTACTTCCATTAGATCAAACTAGGGGGAATTTAAATGTTTACAATAATAGGATTGAATTTGATTTTACTATAGGAGATGTCTTTTATTTTCTAAATGTTGCTTACGTTTATGAACACTTTTGTTTACTAAAAAGAGATATAACGAGGAATATTTGGCAAATTTTTATAAATTAAATAATATTGAGCTTTGTCCTATCTCTTTCCTTTCCAATTTTGTACAGTCGAAAACTCAAAACATGGACATATTACTGAAGCTGTTGATAATCCAGGAATATCATCAACAGTGATGAACACTTTGTTAAGATCTCCAGGTGAACAATGTTATTTAGCATTAAGTTGTGTTGATTATTTTCGTGTTTAAGTTACTCATAATGTTATACCAAATGAAATAATCTTTCCTCTTAGATATCTGCTTGGTTTTTTATGATAACAATGAAGTTTATTGGAATGGTCTCTATAAAATTAATTTTATTCGAAATTCGTCTGACATTAATTGTTTTTTTTTTTTTTTTTTCAAAATAAGAAAGCAGATGGTTTACTTTATAGAGATTGTGCTGATCCGGGTAAAATTGTAATTAAAAAATTGGAAATTATATGGCCTATTGTTGAATACGAATCTAACACAGCCTTTCCAATTAACGAAAAAAAAAATACAAAAACACTAAAATTCCTACTAGTTTTGATAATTGGCAATTTTTATAAAAAAAACTTTCTACTGGATAAACGGTTTTAACTTTGATATAGAAGACCAGTTTAATAATTTACAGTTTGACATGCCGGATTTTGTAATTGTAGGTTTTTAATCTAATAGAAGAAATCGTAATGATCTGTATATACACGTATCTGTATTTGATCATTTTAATGTAAGTAATATTTATGTTTAAAACAGAAACGTCCTATCATACCGCCACATAGTGTAAAACCGCGACAGATATTAACATAATGAAATTATTTTTGCTCTTGCTGCTATCACGACGGTACGAAAGTAAACGTCGTACAGCTTACACGGCGATAGTACCGCCACAGTAGCTATCGTGATAGCGACTATCGCGTATATCTATCGCCGTATAAACGCGCCCTAACTTACGTTACAATACTATTGCATAGTTGCTCTTCTGGCCGTAGTCTTACAACATATATAGATAAGACTTCACTGGAGGAAATGGGACTACCGTGAGAGAACCCAGTGATCAACTGCAAAATCCGCCATAAAGAAATTCGGCACTTGGATCGCCCTGGTGGAAAGCAAGCGATCTGACTACTACATTATGTGTCCCCACAAATAAAAAGTTGAACGAGTTATGAAACTGATGTAAAATAAAATTACTTATTTCCCAAATAAATATTACAATCTATATTATTTAAAAGTGAAAAAGTATATATTCATAATTTAACATTTTTTATATAATCTTGCATAGTAATCAGACTTATCATTAGGTTATGAAATACAAACAATCCAGGCGGAGCAATAGTTCAGTTTGAATTACAGTATCTAATAACTATAAATAGGAAAATTTCGCGAAATAATTTCGAGACAAGATAGACGTTAAATACATATAGAGTGAAGTCACTTTCGCAATCGGATCACAGTTTATTAGACCTTCCCTGCAAGCCTCTGAGCCAATAACTGATTTGCAAGGAAACGCCTTGCGTATCCCATAACTGTCAGTTGTGGAGCAACAGCCAATGAATATGCAGCGAGGCTCCAGCATGCACAGAACTAAGGAGTCTAGCCTACAGGTCATTGAACTCGCGAAATTTTCCTATCCCTACTAATAACTTTGAAGTATAAGCAGAATGGTATGTTGATCATAATCAATTTCCCGATCTGGCCACACAACCAAAACTTTCTACGCTGGGTAAACCCAGTGTAGAATATGTGAAAAATAGAAACAATTTACTGATTTTCTATAGTATAATTATTTTAATGTAGGGGATCCATGGAACAAACGTGTATGCTGAATAATGATCAAACGTAAATATAAATGACAAACATAATTTTTCTTTTTCACTTTGTACTACCTGCCACAAAATAACGTCTCAAATTTAATATATCATTTAGGCCTACTTCAATGTTTTAAGTGTACCACAAACTAATATTTCGTTTATGAAGTGTACCGCAATTTCTATAGCTTTCTTAATTAAAATTTATTTCTTATGACACAGTTCAGGAAGGAAATAAATGCAGGCCCAAATTATTCATGAGCAAGGCCCGTGGTTTCGTGTAGCTATAGTTGCTAATGAAACGTACCATCGTGCTATGTGTCACTGCAGCAGGGTAAGCACTTTCCTCAACTTCCCCCTCCCCACCCCAAAATTTTTTCACATTTACTCATCCTCGCCGACCTGGCGTCTAACAAAACGGACCGTGTTTCTTAGAAGCGAGAAATGTGCCTTTCTATGAATGGCGATTGTGTTTTGTTACCAAGACGTGTCGCTGCTGTCGTCATCTTTCGTCGAAAGGCTGAAATAACAGGAGATTGTTCAAGCTTCGCCTCTGATGTCCTTCAACAGGTGCGCTACATGCCAAATTTACCTGCCGGCTACCAAGGCGCTGGTTACCAGCGCCTTAAAAGGGGGGAACACGCTTCCTTAGTACGCTGAAAAGGTTTCTCAAAAGTTCCCGACTCGTGGGTGAAGAATTAAGATCTAGAAATATTGTATGACAATGTTTTCAAAGTTATGTTATGCAATAAAACATTTAAACAAAATTGATGTGTTCTTAATTGATAAACCTATCGATATTGTTGGGGTTTGGATGTACAATAATTGTGTAAGTATTTAATTACACTTTTTGTGCAACCATTCCTGATGTTTGTAATTGTGTTGGTAATTGTGTAACTGTATATCGTTTGATTAGTAAACGTGTCGTAATTCAATAGGTAATTATAATTGATCGTGATTAGGTGTTAATGTGTTGAGTTTGTTTTGTAATCAATTCGTATGTGTACTTCATCGTGATTAGGTGTTAATTCGTTATGTTTGATTTCGTGGGATTCGTATTTGTATTTCGTGTTTCTAATCGAGACGTAATTCGCATTTAGGTGGTTATTTGTTTCGTTTTATTTGATGGAAATCGTATTTGCATCTGATGGCTAGTTCGTCAGAATACGTTTCTTGCTCTTAATGTTACATTTCTTATAATCGCTCGGTTTAAATGTGATTGGGGACGTTATTCCATTTTAAGGACTTTAAAGAATGTTTAAACTCTATTTTGGTCTTGACATTTCTTTCTCCCGTTGCAATTTTTCTTGGAATTGTGTTTGCTAAAGGTAAATCACACATTTTTTAAATGCCATTTTTACATAATTTTTTAACAAATATTCGTTGCAAATTTAAAACATTTCGAGGGAGAATTCATTCATATATTTAAAAAATACACTTATTTTAAATTACGCCATTACACATGACAGCCTCTCCTCGTCCTACACACCAAATCAGTCTTCCTCCCACTGCCCGACCGTACGGACGCTTCCTCCCTAGCCAACATAACCTCAAACTCCGACCCTACCTCCTTTCCCTCTTCCGACTCAGTCTTCGAATTAAAAAAATAAAATTCGATTTATTACTCTCTTCCCCAAAATTACGTTTATGCCACTCTTACAACAAGGTCCCACACACCCTGCCTCACCACAGTCGATATACTTGCTGCCCGTGGGTGCACGTCGATTATGCTCCGCCAATATCACCCGTATGACACAACTCTTTCAACACCAATTACCGATAAAATTAACCCTTATACACCAATTGCACGATTACTTAATTAACCCTTTTGCTAATTAATCGTTTCACTAATTAACACTTTTCTTAATGAAGGCTTTCAATCAATTTAACCCTTTCGGCATTTAACCCTTTGGACCAATTTAACCTTTTGGGCACCAATTTAACCCTTTGGGTACAGCGGCATCCCTTTGTATCTCTGAGCCCGTCGCACCTACTACTCTAGCCACATGATAAGTGGTTGGTGTATTCAGCAGAGCGGATAACAGAGTTACAAACGCAAGTCCAGTCTTTTGATTACAATAAAATTTGAAATGTTTCTGATGTGGTAATGAATTTTATTACGGGCAATGTTTCAAGTATATCGTGACCTTATGAATGTATTTGACAGAAACATTCTGGTAATATGATGATTATATTACCCTCGTAAATCAAACTAAGACATAATTTTCTGTAGGCAGCATAATGTATTAATTCTGTTTGCTGGGCAAAAAGATTGCAATGCTACGAGACGTTCAATTTGTTGACACATTTGAACATAGTTCGCCTAACTCAGTCGGGTATGAATATTGAGACTCAGGTTTATAAAGGCGCCAAAATCAAATAATCAGACGAACCAGAAATATGATTCAACTAGATTTAATTCTACTTTGCACGTCAGTTACAACAGCCACAGAAAATTATGCTGTTCAATAGCAACAGCGGCACAGAAAAAGTACTTTACAGCAAACGAGCAGGAACGAGATGAGAATCACAGTATATATTATTCTCCAGTCGAAAATACTCAAATCGCGAGGCTATTTACAAATGCGGGAGAGAAAATACACAAGCGTTAATAAACACACTACCGGCGCCCTGAGCGAATGACTCCTCACACTTGTGGAAATAATGTAGTATGTTTAGATTATTCGAAAATATGGAAAAGAAAGATCATGGGTGCTGCCGTTGTGAGTTTGAAATTACGACTCGGGTGTGATCTTCAAACGTCCATCATGTGTTCTCGCTGACCGGAACTTGATTCAAAACTGAAACTATTACTCTTGGTCATTTGACTAGAAACTGACTAGCACTACGTTGCTAGAAATTGAAGCCGTGCTTACACGTTGCCAGTAGTTCGCACAAAATGGGCGAGAAGAGAGGGGCCAGGTACTGGAGTTGAGCTACTTTCCACGTTTAAACAGGCCATGCTAGCTACCGTACTCTCATGGGCGAGTAGGAACTCGCATGTCAGCTGCTGGCCAGGCGAGATACTACAAAGAATTTCATTTTTACCTGCCACTGGCCTTTCCCGCCACGCCAACTCGCTCTACTGGACGCGTGTAAACGCACAGTACGAGCAGCCAGTAACTACCATGCCAGTTGGAGGAAACACGTGAACGGAAGTAGTGTGTTGTGTGCAGAGCTGCTGAGATTCGTTTTATAGTGTAAATGGCTCATTGGAGTGACGAACAAAGCATGAAAATTGTCAGACTATATAGAGATATTTGAGGTTTTGTGGTACTGTTTTATCCCTGGGTATAAAAAGAGGGAATGTCATAATGCTGCATTAGAGAACACAGCACGTGAGATGAATATTGCGGGTTTTACATCGAAAGATGCACCTAAAAAAATTAACAACATGCGCTCAACATATTTCCAGGAAGCGATGAAAATAGACAACAGCACAAGAAACAGAGCTGGAGCAGACGCTGTATATATCCCTACTTTAAAATGGTTCTGCGTAATGGACGAAGTCGTCAAGAAAGCAAATACACGAGACAAAGAAACGGTCCCGAACCTGGTAAGTTAATAAAACCTAATACTGTCAACTTGTTTACCAATATGTGCGGGCATTACTACGTTAAATATTAAGGTGATAAGCTTGTCCGGTATATTCCACTACCTGTTTAAACTCTTGTGAACTAGATCCCCAGAGGTTAATTCTTTCTTGTTATTAGAGACAAAAAGTTTAATAATGAAAGGAGAAGCTGGTTCCATAAAATATGATTGTAGCTATAGAAAAAGTTGAATTTCTTCCAAGATATGTTATTCAATGTCTGTTTACTGTTTTTCTGTTACACGTATAAATAAGAGTACACATTTGATAAGAGTGACTGTTAATATTAATGACATATTACAGATGATATCAGCACACATACAGTCACAGCTTAAAATTAAGAGCATCAGAATGGTGCAATGAGTTCGACATTTACATTTGCACACAGCAATATATTGACTTTCATAATATTAGGAGCTGTCAGTGCATCATGTTTTCCTGCTAGGGCACTGCGCCGTTTCCTGAGAAATAGTCGTTGTAATATTGTCGCAACTTTTCCGCTGTTTTTGTCGCTCTGTTGTTACTTCTTGAGCGAAGTATACTAGGCAGACCAGAAATCTCGGACCTCTACATGGCAGGAAAAACACTTCTAGGCATAGTGTCCTCGTAGTCACGTGACCCTAGTGGTGTGTATGTGTTTGGAGAAGTCAAACACAAATAGTTATGATGAACGCATGCAGCTTGCGCGATTTTTATAGCTGTGTTTACATGAACAGTTACTGGCTTACCGAAAACACGGAAGCGGAAACACAAGATACCGAACGCATTTTCAGCTATGGGACGGGCTCAGCTTAGTCTGTAGTTAAATATCTTCTGTTGGGTAGTTCATGATTGCCCTGAACATGGCTTTAGCAAGCAAGGCTTGAAGGGGAAAGCATCGTCACCAACAAGCACTACCTCCTCTGGTAGCAAAGATCCATCTTCTAGCAATGGGAAAAGCGAGCTACGTCGGAATACTCCGCCATATGCGTTTCGACCGTATGAGCCGACATCGATGTACGAGAAACAATAGTCGTGATCGACGGCTGCCATGAGCACAATGCTGTTCGTAGGTTTGTAATTATAATATTCACCTCCAGAATGGGCGGGGGTCTGTATCACTAAATGCTTGGCATCAACAGCGCCACAGCAACCGCGAAAGTTCCATTTGTCATAGAACCTCGCTGTATACATTGCCATTGATCAATACCAGGGACCTGTAAAATACATAATTTGGAGGAGTTAGCCATTTTGTTGCAATTAATAAGGTTTTATTAACAATTGCATCTATAAACAGTCAACTTATATATATGACAAGTGAGTGTATACTAACACACATACATTTTTTGTTGGGGAGTAGTGTTGCAATGGATTACTATCGAAGCAGCAATGGATAGAGCGGGAATCAAACCCGTGCCCTTGTGAATATCAATTCAGTGCATTTTTACTACACCATCTGGCTGTATCTGTAGGCAAATTACTTATACCATACGATGAGGAGTGTTACGTGCTTTCCCTGTTGACTTTTTATTTAGTTACTGTGCACAATTCAACTGCATATTCCAAATTTTCACAACAGTGAAATATGCCTTTTATTACAACATGTACAGTACATAGCATTTTGCAATTATTTTTGCTTGCTAGTGAGCATCACATTAGGTTGGTTACCATAATAATGAAGATACGTGACGTCAAATGATATTTAATTATTAGCGACGTTTACATTTAATGGCAATGCATTTCGTAATTATTTTAAAAGTGTACAAAGTGTACCAATACCCTGTTTCCTTAGTTTGTGCAGGACAATAACAATGAAGCTACGCAGGGGGTATGTGCCCAGTCTCCTTTTGGCAAGAATGAGTTTGATGACTCCGATGACGTTTCTGCAAGTGTACCTTTCATTTCGCCCATCACCCAATTAGCTACCACATCAACGTCATCCACATTAAATACCATTCCACCGAGTATAGCAAATAAAAGAAGCCGACCCACTTCTTATGACAGTTCTAATCCCACTTGTCGTGGAACAAAACGATATCGGTTTCGCGAAGTTTCAGAAACTGGGCGTCACCTGCAAGACCTAAATGATAGTCTTTGAAAGCCTCTTCCGCCTACTGTTTAGGAAGAGTGTACGTTGATTGGAAAACAAATTGCACTGCAACTACGCCAGCTGCCTATGGACGCAATGCTGCAGGCAAACATTGATATTCAGAGTATTCTATTGCAGTACAGGATGAAGTACAGGTCAATTGCGCGTACAGTCATGTCGGCACAATCGACAGTACTGTTACCAACAACAACCGAACTGACATCACTCATAGGAAGTATATGTGTCTCTGCTTTCCGTGACGCGATTTACAGTGGTGCTATCACACTTTCGGATGAAACATCCCAAAGTAACAGTGATATAGAATATGACAAAAGGTATACAGATTTCTAAAATGATGCACTGGTTCTTTGTGGTTGCTGATGAATGTATTCCTAAATATTGTAATGTTCTTCAAAACTGTTTTGCTTACAGATAGTAATAATAGTCATTTTGATGTAGGTCACTTGTATAAATGTACGTACGTATATTTAATTTATGGGATGCGTGAGCCTTAATACCTAGTTACGTTATATAATCAACAATTTTCTTTCATTAATATGCTTCTGTATTACCTACCGAACTCACAAATTCTCTATATAGAACAACTGATTGCTATATACTATATCATAACTCAAATAATCCAAATAATCTATACTTTAACATATTTTCCCTCTTTAATGTCGTATTTGTAAGATATTGCATGCATGTTCATGGTACTACATTACTGCTATACTAACAATGTAAATGTTCGCTAACGAATTGTTAAGCATTTACATTTTACATGTCTTTTAGCCTATTACAGTACTTACTTTGATGTAGTCTTTCAGGACATCCTTCGTGGCTTCACATACTTTAGGGATGATTGCAGATATTGCCGACTTTGATACGCCGTACATACATGGTAACATTCTGAAAGTGCAATTTCCAGTTTCAGTCTGGCTGGCAAAGCGTCACGCATTACAGTGTCTGAACGCTGAATGACGGGCGATAATAACGTTAGCAGTTCATCGAACTGTTTTGGCGTAACTCTCATTACATTTTTAAACTCTGGTGGGTCGGCTTCATACAGTTCTCGTACCAACGTTGCTGGAGCTCAATGCTCCGATATCCTGTGAATCCATGCCCTTGTCCACATCCTCTTTACTTTATTCACCTCATCATCTATAATATCCTGTAATTCCTCCAAAAAATGTTGTTTATGACCTAATGACTTTTCTTACCAGAACTTTCCGTTCTTGAGACATTTTGCTACTCGCGTCCGAACTCAAAGCACACCATTAACTGGCCCTCGTGTACTGGAAGCACCAGTAACTGATCGAACCGGAATGTCCAGTTGCTGGCCTACTTGCAGCAAGTGGACGGCAACGTGTAAATGATACATGAAAGTTACTAACTCGGCTGAGTAGCTGACCCGCAGTGGCAAACTAATTCACCGAGTAACTGGCATACTGGCAAGACGAGCTACTGGCAACGTGTAAACCTGGCTTGAGAATGGCACGAAGAAGGCTGTGCCTACTTAAAGTATTTTCTCAAAGCTTTATTGCACCACCGAAAACTGCCAAATCGGGGTGTCGCGTGATACTGCCATATCAAAAAGTAGCACACATCCCCTCGCAACACGGGTGTGTATCTCATCACGTCGCCACAGCGCGACCCTTGTCATCCTGCCTATATTGCATCATATTTCAACAGCCAACTACGTCCTAAGCTTCCTAGTAAAAGAAAAAGTTGTTGCATCACCTCTGCCGAATGACTTGAGAATGAAATTACGAACATTGAGAGTCTAAAATATATAAAATAAATACAAAATTCTACAATCACCAAGTTCTAAACTCTAAATACATTACTTTATCCATGAAGGTATATGAAAATAATATTTCCTGCAAATATCAATCACTATTACTTGCAACATTACAAGCTGCAATTTTAAACATACATTCCAAGTTAACAGTGGTTCTTAATCACCTTACGTTTGTTGCTATGATAAAAAATCCTACAACAAAATCAATTCTTTCTCATTATCTATGCTTGAGCAGTTTGGTGACACTTTCTGATGTAGGTAGGTATAGGTGGTTTACGGTAAATAGAGCACTTTTGAATGACCAGCTATAGTTATACCTTCATATCCATTATGTATACTTCTGCCACATGTAAACAAACATTGCCATGTGACTGCCATGTGATTGCCATTTGTCATAATCAATGTTTACGTTCCTCACTGACAAATTGTTTTGGATCCTAAGTAATAAGCAATTACAACTAATTACACAATAAGTGTATTACACACAAGAAATTTGTATACCCAAATACATATTCAATAATATTACTTTATATATACTGTATATTACATAATATATGTAGACATACAGTAACTAAATACACATATACATGTATAAGTGTCTATTATAAACACAAAACCAAAACAGAATACTAAAAGTATAATTATAAACACATGCATGTTTGTATGTATATATTTTTGTGGCATTTACACTGTATTAATGTTAATACCCATTTCATATCTGCCACCTCCCCCCAAAAATTTATTTTTTATACTGTAAACAGAAGTAGTAACAGAAGGGTATAGCAGGTTTGTAACTGGCATCACCTACTTTCCGGATGGTAAAAATAAGTAATACAAAAATATATTGTCTAACATTTTTAGCGAAGTGAAATAATGGTGAAGAAATGGCCACGTTTAGAGTGTCTATTGTAGTCCAAATGGATGTGACATTTTCATTCTGTCAAACACCCAGAGACTGCAGGAAACAATTTTTTTTTAAGTGAAGCTCATGAAATGTCTTCATTGATTTGGTTCCTTCGTTGCAACTACTGTTGAAAAACTAAAAACATTTCAAAAAACCTTTATTTTATATATAGTTAGTAATATTAAAATTAATTGTGTATGCACACACAAAGCTGTAAAATTTTTTTCATTATTACTGTAAAATAAACACATTCTTTCATAAAGACTGAAGATTGTTAATATAAAGGATACATTATTAAAGTAATACTTAAAATTAACACTATAAAATCTATGAAAAACAATGGCTGATTGAAGATAAACTGAAAATGAAACTAGAAATATTAAAACATAAGCACTTCATACTTGCAAATTCACAGCCACGACATTCGCAAAGCAAAAAGGAATCGAAACAAAACAACAGACCGTTGATTTTTACCGGCGTGTGAATCACGTAACTCAATAAAATTACGAGTTATAATAAATACATAATTTTTACGCGAATACTTACTTTAATGGGCATTAAAAATTTTTTCTTAAGTATCCATAATTTAAAATACTTCGATCGCAACACAGCTTTATTACCTAGAACTACTTTTCTTACTTCAATGCCAACTTAACTGGCAGTGGGCACGAAAAACCTATGCGGTGAGACACATGGATACACATACGCAGTTGCAGGCAGTGATATTTTTTCAAAGGTTGATTTCTAGAGTGCTCACTTTATCGCGTACCGCCTTTAGGCAGGCTTAGCATCTCATTGACGTCTTTCTTAACAGATGAAACATATTTTGACACTCAGGTGGAAACTATGTGGAGGGGGAAGGATGCGTAGGATGTTTGTTTACTGGTTACGTCTTCTACACAATCCGTCAAAAAAGGAATCCTTATATGAAATACACTATACATGTTCTACCGATGCTTGAATATAACAAAGATAAATTCAGATATAAGCTTGACACTGTGACCTAGTTGCATTCATGATACCCATTTTTTAAGTTGTACAATGGCTGCAAAAATTTATGGTTAGATGTTTGAGGTGGATGAAAATATCATATGTAGCCACACATCCAGAAACTATAAAACAAAGCAGGAATCATAAATGTTACACTGTGTTTTATTGTGAACATGATCCTAGATAAAAAAAGGGTATATCCGAAAAATAGTGGCTAGTGGTTGAAGAAAATAATCTTATTTCAGAGTGTTTAAAAACTGATAGTGACAATTGTGACAATATGCTTTAAAAAGTCACTTTTGTCGGTTCTAACAAAAGTCAATTTGATAAGTTACAATAACTTAAAATTCATTGTGAATATTTTTGCACGGAGTTTTAGTCAGTTAAGAGTGGGCTGGATCCCCGCAATATTAGTGTATTCTTGGAGAAAAAAATCGTGGAAATAGTAAAATATTGCATTTTTAAAGCTTGCCTATGCGGTTTACTTAAGCAGCAAGAGAAAGTACCAAAAAAAAGGGGCGTAGTTTAATCTGTGGCCTTTGATCGCGTGTAATAAAACCCCACTATTACATATCTAATTTGCACAGAACAGCGTTACGACGGAAACACTGCATGCCTTACGCGTAGGAGCGATGATGCACTAGGCGTGCGTGTCAGTGTCACCCATATCGCTTCCTCGCTTCTTTACCTTGGACACGGGGTTCTCACGCTCACGAGGGTCCATTCTACTCTTAATAAGTAACATATATAATTTTCTCCAAATTTTTCACTCTATTGAATTTCAGTTTTAGAATTTTTGTGATAATGCTAAACCTCTTGTACAAATTCAATTTTTATTGAATATCATGATTTTTTTTTCTTAGGTCCATTATGAAAATACACCTAGAGAGTGTATTCAAACAAAATCTAAGGGGTAACCTTAAGGACGGGACATGAAATTACATTGCTACTTTTACAAGACAACTAGAAGAACTGTAACAGCAGAAACTGGCTTCAAGCACATTATTACTCTGTTCCTTATTATTACTTTTTGATTTTGAAAAATATATAAATTTCTTAAACTTATTTCGTATTATATTATCTGTATAATAGATGCTTCGTTTTCGTAATTTCATGTGAACATACCCGGGTTTGGTCATATTTTAAGCAGAAAGAAATATAAATAAGCATGGATTGTTAATAACCGTTACAGTTTGCACTTTATATGTTGCTGGGCACAGAAAATCTAAAAATTATTAAAGAGTTTCATTTAAATAAATGTATGCTTTTATCAAAAAAAATTGTTTTGCAGCTATTTTAACTTTTCAGGTGGTACATCTGAAATGCTTCATATTTCCTTCAACACTTTCTAGTGTTGTGTCGGTACCACTTATTTCCAATCCAAATCCTTTTGTCGGTTCTTAATTCCATAAAAAGAAAACCTACATTTAAGAGCACTTAAAATTTTGAGTCCAAAATAGCAGTAAAGGCCTATTAGTATTGTAAAATTAAAATTAGTATCAAATCAGGGTGACATAAGTCTGAAGTTAAGATAAATTTCAGAAATGCAGTACCCGGAGATGCACATATTACTGTTAAGGATGTTTTTTTTTTTCAGGAGTGGCTCCACTCTGTACAGAACATTTTGTTAGTGTAATTACAATTTAACTTTCATGGTATGTAATAAAAACAGTCAGAGGAGAGGAAACCAATGCGAGTGATGTGACGTAAGTATATCAGTTTCCCTTACATCAATAATTTATTCACAGTGGTTATTTAAAAAGTTTGTTGCAATGTGATTCTTTGTTGCAATGACATATTTTGCCACTAATAGTTGAAAACATACATCATAGCTTCATTATTGTCTGTGTTTACTCGGTGTTTTAGTTTCTTAATCACATCAGGTTCTAAATGTCTTTCATGAAACTATATTGTTTTGCGACCTATCTTAAGAGAGTATCAATGTGAATTGCATATTGTTTTGATGGAGCAGTGCGGAAAAAAATCTCGTAAGGAAATAATCAAACTTGTTAAAAGTATTCCCGTACTTCACCTTAAGAAACTTAACAAATTCATCACAGTTTGTACCAATGTGAGTAATAGTCGGTAAATTAAACTCTTTTAAGCGAAGCCAAGCAAGCCGAAATCGTTGGGTTTCATTACATTAAGCAGATAGTTGAAGGGCGACTTTTTTAGGTTTCATACTACACATTTAATTATGCTTAGTAAAACTGTTCTCAAATAAGTTATTTGCGAACAAAGTTACTGTTTGTAATACACAATCGTAATTTATGAACACGTGGGTGACAGCAATCCTTGGGCTGTTACTGGCTAAAATCACGTTCGTTTTTTTACTGATATTTGGTATTTTAAGTAGAGAAAGATTTGGCCTATTTCCTGAAACCAAAACACTTAAACCTGAGACCACTGCATGAAAATCTACATGATTTTGCTGTCTCCAGCACGCCCCCGTTCAACTGTACAACGTACGAAGTTCGTTCCCTACACACACACACTAAAGTACTGAACGTGAAAATATGGACAATATTGATAGATTATTTTGATTTTACTTACACACTACAGATTCGCAAACATGTGTGCTGCACTCTGGTGATGTTTTGGCCTGATGCGGCAGAAATAACTTTTCACGGCACTTGGTAATGAAGAATGCACGCCTGGCGTCGGCGCAACAAGTAACAGCAGGGCGCTCGGAACAACTGAGACGTGTAGTCCACGCACCCGCTTCGCGGCTGTGTGGAGCGCTGGTATCGCCCCTCCCTGCCAGGCGGGGGTGCGTCGTCACCTGCGCGGAAAGTCAGCGGGTATTTCAAACTGACGATCGTGTGACGCAGTGTCTCCCTTATTTGGACATTTCTTAAGAAAAATGCTGGGATTGGTAGTTCATTTTTGAGATCCCTCTACTGCAGATTGACCTTTCATTTTCCCCAATACGAAGTTCTAACGGTGGCAGCTCCATATTGGGTCAATTACGCTTTGATTGACTGTTGTATATTAAGAGTTAAATAATGTAATATAATTCGAGTTTGAATAATGTTCATCGCTCTAATAGTTAAATTAATTAAGACTGTATAAATACTGTGAACAAATAATCGTTGGAGGTCAGATAATCGGCCTCAAGAGAGCATCCATTACCATAAGTTATGTAACTTGAATATTATCTTTCTACAAAATGTTAGGCTCTTCAAGCAGTAGGCCTAGGTCGTGAGGTCACTTTGACGCAAGGCTAGATGCCCAAACGGGCGGAAATTTTTCAAGTATAAATATGCTTGCAAATATGATTCTGATTGAAATCTGAAAAATAGGACTTAAAATTTTGAACTATATTTTCTGGTAAGTCGTCTGGGTGTAGAAACCTGAAGTTTTTCTAATTGTATTTTCTCCTCGAAAGTTAAGGCTCTCTACTGGCGAGCAGTTTCTTTGGTCAAAGAATAAGGGGAGAAAATTAATGTTTTCAAAGTATTCAAATAAATGGCAGGCAAGTCAACTCAGCCTTAAATTTTTAAAATATTTTAAATATGTTTCACTGTTGCCTGTTGCCATATTTTATAAATATGTAAGGAATGGCAAAATTACGTATGATATTAACTATGAAATTTGATTGCATGGTGAAATGGAATTTTCAAAATGGGTCTTTACCAGACATATGTATGTTGAGTAAAATGGACATAATTTGAATCCAAGTTCTGTTTTGCATGGCCTTTGGTTGGTCGGTAGGTTGGTAGGATAAACTATCACTTTGAAAAGAAATTATATAATTTCTTTGTTGAAAATTTCTCTGGTAATATAAAGGCGTTATTTTAGAATAGCTTTTGGATTGCTTGGTAGCCACTATTAAGATATTGCTGAGTCATAAATGTTACGTTTTACTATGTTTTTAGTGAAATTTAGAATGGCTTGTATTGTTAACAAAATAGTATATATTGGTAGGGTTATTTTAAAACGATATGTACCTGAATTATCCCAGTAATTGGAAAGTAGTATGAAATTGCTGCGTTATGGCAGAAAATATTTTTGAGATTTTTTTCCTAATATTTATTGTATAGATATACAGATATATCAAATTTTTGTATTACTCCTTAAAACTTTTAAAGGAAATGATAATGATTAAATAAAAGGGCGATGTTTGCTGAAAGCCAGGATAATAAGTTGGATTCTATAAAAGAAAGTTTTTCCATACTTCATATTTTGAACTTTTCAAATACTAATTATACTCCTGACCTACTTAAGAAAACTTCAATTTTCGGCAATTTTGCCATGGTTCTTTAATGCTCAGGTCATTTTGGGTTTGCGGTAATTCCAGCCTTGTTACATCCTTGGGTCAAGGATGCCGCAAGGGTCTGAAACCTCTAAATGTAAAATGTGTTTGTGATGCTTGATGAAGGTTAAGGAAAATGACCCTATTGCTGATATTATATTTCACTCAAGATGACACACTATAAAGATGCAGACAATAAACTAAGCTTAATGAAAGTTTCAAAAACTAAATAACTACTCGTCAGGAAAATATTCTGATGCCAGTAACGTTCTTGCGTAAACGTTTAAAAAAAGTGCACATACACTGATGCACAATGGTGTTCGCCGAGTTGGAAACATTTCGCTAATCATAACTGGCTGCGTGCTTAGTTACAATAGCTCAATACACTTACAAATACCATCTTCTATGGCCGAAAAAATTGCAAGTTAAATTCAAAACGTAATTTAAATATAAATGTTAGAGTCACCAGTATCGCGGACATAATATACTTCCTGTAACTACTCGTCAGCTGGTACAATACTTTGTAAAGCGATCATTTAAGTATGCGGCTCATATCTGTCAAAATTAACACCACTTGAATGAAATGCAGAATACCTATTTGTTTTTCCTTGTTTAAAAACCTTAATTTATCAGTTATCTTACCACATTAAAATTATGTTTATTTGAATAATTCATAATTCATGATACATACTAAGGGGAAATATCTTTAGTTATACATTATACATAAGTATTTATTAAAAAATTATTAGTTTTAAAAATAACTAAAAATAGACTGTAGTTACCTGTAATTTGTTTCTAAAGTATATCTTTTAGGAAACAGTATAATTTATATTCAGCACAATTGAGCTGACCCATACACTGAATACCAACTAAGCCTTGCAGAAAAACATAGAATGCTTGATTTTGTAGTCTTAACTTGTGTTTGCATTGACGAAATGCTGTATGTCACTTTATAGATTTTTTTAATATGTATGTATGTAGAGTTGCAGCACAAACATTAAGTTATTGTTAAAAACTTAATGTTTTTTTTTTATTTTATAATTTTTTTTGTTGGCAGATTTACAAGTTTGCTGATAATTCTTGTATTATGGAAAACATTTATTAAAAATTTTTTATTGTCCTAAGTTCAACATTTGGTGAAAACTGATTGTGAACTTACTTTTAGACTCCATCATTAATCATATTTCATACTTAGAATAATATAATATTGTGGATATTTTTAAATTATCACTGCATATTTTGGCTTCTTATTGAATAAATGCTGTATTTATTTAAAATATATTGATTTATTTATCTTATTTCTGACACATTTTACATGATAGTTTTATGACTGAACCAGCAGAGTATCATGTTAACATTTTTCTCGCATTTTTATGGGTGTTATCGAACTTAATGGCTTGCTACTACAGTGTATAGTTTAGGTAGTTTCAGTTATGCAGGTTTTAATGTACAGTTCTTTTTGTACTGCACAATAGTACATGTTTTAAGTGGCGACCATTGTATATCAGATACTTATTACTGTAACTGTATGCTAATATAACAAGAAAAAGTATTTTTCATACAGTGTGATATCTGTGTGTTACCTTAACTTCAAAGACATAACTTAATCATTATCAGCCTTTTAAGAGTAAGTCCAACAAAGATGTATTTTATGTCTCATTGTGATATGAATTACCAATGACAATAGACATGGACGAATCACTGTTTTAAGTGCTTTAGAGAAGCAGTCATGGTTAATTATTTCAAGTCATTACAAATTAAAAATTTGTTTGCAGTACATACTACATATATTGCTAATATACATTTCACACACGGAGTATCTTCTATGAATAACAAGGTCACCAATTTCTTCCAGACGGTCGTGCAAGGAATAATTATGTGATCCACATTATATTAACAGTTTGTTATAGTGGTAGATGAAAGTCATACATCTGTAGTTAAATTTATTAAATTCATTATTTAAAAAAAAAGTATATCTTTTCGGTACGTACTTTCATGAGACTGATCTGTAGAGCCTTCAGAAACTATAAAATGTTGCACATTAAGCCATATATCGATAACATATTTAAGCTACCAGTAACACATTACATCTGGCTTTTCGTCAAAATAAATTTCGAGATTGATTTTCTAATGATATAATGATATTTTATTGCATTTAATAGAGGTAATCAAAGTTAATTGAGAGAGAAAGTGCTTGTGTGCTGAAAATACTTGGTGCATGCATAATAGAGTAACATAGAATACATATTATTCACCGTTATGGAATATATATTTAACAGTTCTTTTATTATTTGGAACGAATAGGATAGCAGTAATTGAAGAACTTTTCCATAAAATTTATAAATGTTTGCTTTTATTATGAATTATATGTGCATTTTAAAGTAGGTAATTTATATAAATTTATGGCAATCTTATATTTTCATTATATAAACTCCAACATATTTTGCCAAAATGCACGAAATTAATAAAGATTTAATTTTTTTCACATGTTTTCGTGATATGCAAAGTTTCCATTAAATTGACGAAGCGTGTTAATTTGTTACATTACGAAGTACCTCTGCATTTTTAGATATTTCTTATGTAGGGAATGTTTCCATTTTTCAAAATATTGCTGATTATACAGAAAATGTAGTAATTTACAAAGAAAATTGTATTATGTAGTGTCAGGATTGCTAAAATTATTATTTTTTATTTTACGAAGTGCCTATATATTTATGAAGATCATTCCAAATTTACAAAGATAGTTTGTTATTACATTATGAAGTGTCAAATACTAGTTCATACATTTTCGTAAAATTTACGAAGAATACATTTTACACTTTACGAAGTGCCCATATATTTCAGAGAGTCTTTGAAAATGTACGAAGAATAGGTCTACGTGTTATTATATTACGAAGTGTACGTATTATCGTGCAAGTTTTTGTTAAACTTATGAAAAATCTGTTTTTTTTTTACTGTACAAAGTGCCTGTATATTTCAGAAGATTTTTTAAAATGTACGAAGAATTCGTGTTATTAAATAACGAAGTGTTGGTATTATTAAGTAGGTTTTTGTGAAATTTACTATGAATCAGTTTTTTTACTTTACGAAGTGCCCACTTAATTACGAAGATATCTGGATAATTTGTAAACTGGTAATCTTCGTAAAAATACAATATAAATTTTTAACAGTGTATACACAACAAATAGTGATTTAAATGGTTAATTCTTCGTGTTTTTACACGTATGTCTGCAAATTTATGGTCACTTCTTAACATAAAAATATGTATTCTTAATAATTACTATGGATATGTCTGTAAAAATGCAGAACACTACGTATTATTAAAATACGCATTCTTTATTTTTTAACAGGAATGTATGTAATTATACAGTATCTCAATAAGATAAGTAATTTATATTTTTCATATATATTAAAGATATCAGTAATATATAGACAACTTCATAATATTAAAATTCATATTATTTGTATTTTTTAACGCATATGTTGAAATATACATTCACTTGGTAACGTAAAATTGTATTTTATTATTTTTATTGCAGGCATGTCTGCAAACACACACAACAATTCATAATAACAAAATTTTTTTCTTCATGCATATATAGATGATTATTTTACTAACAATAATTTATATTCTCCATAACCGTAGTGTTGTGGGTATGTATGGAATTATCTAAACACTATTTTACACAATTATTTTATTCTTGTACGGCACTAATTTTGTAAATAATAACTTCAACATAAATACAATTTCTTTACGAATATATAAGTTATGAAAATGGCTAGAAACAAACTGATTTCATAAAGCAATGTACATACTTCATATTTACTGCGTAAATGTTTAATGGTCACGATGTTGAAATATGTGTATACGTGTGTATTAAGGGAGAGGTAAAAAGACAGGTAAAAATATTTTCAATTGCACCGTCATTAGTGGAACCACAAAGGAATTAATTATAGTTGCAGGTTTTAATGTGGTGAAGCTACATTTTTAATGACAATTAATTATCACTTATAATTTCCTGCTTTCCCTCAATTTTTTTGACAAGAAACTTATAAACAACAGGAGGTTTTCTTTCATAATATTAAATATCCCTTTGCAAGTATTAACATTATGATAAAACCATCACTATGGCAAAAAAATATGCAAGGAAAGGGGTTGACACGTAAATAGTAGAGAGTGTATGAGTTGGGCACATCGGCGCCTGGCGTCGGAGCTGTCCATGCTCTGCCCTGGTCGACTGACGGCCATATTGGCTCCAAGTGACATTGACATTTGACCTTTAACCCCACTGACATTTGGCCACAAATAACCAAGGAAATATTTTATTAAAAGAAATAGTTTTTAACATATTTGTTATTATTAATTTATTATTAAAAATATAACAATTTATTTAAAATAAATTAACCGAAGTTCCCGCATAGCCTCTCTCCTATACTAATTACGAAATCTTTGTATTTCGCCTGTCATTTGTTTATTATACATTGCCACACCTTGGTTTTTGTTATTTGTTTTATATTATGAAAGGCTGTCATCTTGGTTTTTTCGTCTGTCATTTGTTTGTACATGGCTGAGGACGCCATCTTGGATTTTATTTGCTTTCATCGCCTATGTGGATCTAGTGTATTAATTCACCCACTAGGCGAGTTATCGATTTAGCCACAAGGCAGCAGTCACATTCGTTTATGATTTTTTAATGTAAAGGTTGTGTTGTTTGCATCTTCTGTGTTGGATTCTATTTTCATCACACATGTAGCGTTAATTTTTCTATTTAGATGCCTGCTATAGGCCTGTACCGAATGGTAACATTGACAATTCCTGCAAATTTCTTAAACTGTCTCATTTGATTTTTTTTTAGTTTTTTTCTTTAATGCGAGTATTTTTTATTAAAAATAGTTGGCAAAATCATGTTTCAATTTAACTAATGTAAGAGCTTCATCTTTTTCATCTATCCTTGCCACATAATAGACATCTTTAGGCATCTCAATATTTGGGTAAGAGAATTTCACACAAGATGGTCTTCTATTATGCGCATTTATTCTGTACGTCCTCTTTGTCCACAGCATTATGGGAATCTGATATGATATTAACTATGGATTATGTTAGGTTAGATTTGGTTAAGTTAGGTTAAGCCATATTAGATTAAACCATATCAAGACGTGTAGGTGGGCCTAGGTTACTTCAACCACCTTATAACATTTGACACAATACATTTAACAAATGACTAGGAGACATACTGCATAGCTTTTAATATTGTGTTATTATTTTTGACAAGTATCTATATCACAAAACAATTTCAATAACAAGTACACCATATGCAACGATTTTATACACTAGCCTTAAAATTTATATTAACATTATTTGTAACAACTCATGCAGGTACCTACTTTTCAAGGCCTATGCATCACCTATTAAATATAGCTATACAGGCGAACACTGCCTCTCTAATCGCGGTCACGTAATGCAGTAATAGGTGCGCGACCAACGCATTGACACCTCAAACTGCACGGCCTAAATGAAGGCACAAATGTTCGGAATCGGAACTCTTCGAATATAGAATTACAAGCTGTGCAACAATACAGACTGCTATGATAGTGGCTGTCACAAGAATGCTTATTTTCACTTATTTTAACTTCGTCTACACATTTAGAAAAACAAATTATGCCTTCACAAATTAAATTACAACTGTAGCAGTATTTACAAGTTTTAAATGGTAATACAGATTTTGGCGAATAGTTAGAAATAATACAATATTTTAAGAAATTATAATAATTCATACTCAAAAATTCATACAAAATGTATTATAAAAATTTTTTATATTCAAATATATACATTTTGTGTTACCGGCTTTATTGCTATTTGCACAAATTTGTTACTAGGTTTGTTTATTAATATGACGAAACTTTAAAATATATGTTTTGACAACATGTAACAATTAATAAAAATAAGGCCATTTACATTATTTCTGATGTAGTATATAAAAGAAAAAATAATTATGTTCAAATATAAATTTTTACCCTATATTTCACACAGTGTCTGCAAACAACGGCCTCCTTTCCCCAAATGCGATCTCTGGAATATTTATCTTTCTATTATTTCATAATAAGTTCTTTTCGCTCTCCTGAAAGAACTAATTTCACCAGAAACCGACAACTATTTAAATAAATTTTCTGCCCCAAAACATTTCAAATTATTATTTTAATAATCCTTATTTCTAAAGAGCAATTTAGAGTGCAGCTACTTGGACCAAACCCATTTCTCATGGAAAAAAGTAACTAAGACTAACATTTCAAAGTAAATTATTTTTCCAATAAAAATAATTTTCCCAGTATTATATGGTATTATCTGAATACAACCAACGTTGTCAATGAATTGTGACCATAGGTTTGACTTATTCCTGGAACAAATATAAACATGTAATTTTTTGGATAATAACACACATAATTTTTTCCACAAAATTTGTTGCACTCAAAATAAAATATATAAAATCATCCAAAACTCAGCACTTTTTTATTAACCTTCTTCGAACAGAGTCCAAATGACATATTATTTTAATCTACAGGTATTTAATTACGATTTTAGGATACCTCGTAAAAGGCCGAGCAATTCACTTATAGTGGTAAGCAGCAGCACTCTACGAAAGGCTGCAAAAACCACAGTCATTAAAACGACTTTCAACACTAACAGCAATAGTTATCTCCGATTCACTATCCATCACATTATCATTGCAGTGTAGATTTGGGTCCTCTGTGATCGATGGCTCGATATCTGAAGTAACGTATGTATAGAAATTACATTCGTTCGACAAATGTCTCCGGAATTGTACATGTCGACAGAATTAACGTTTTGTATCCAGTCAACTATCCATTCATTTTTATACTGAATTCTTTATTATCATTCTATATGCAGATATTTTCATGAATAGTCAAGAGCTCATAGCACCACTTTAAAGTTTTGAGGGATAGAAGGATACAACACAAAACAAAAACTACTATTTTATGATATTTTATTATAACTTTATAATTAAAATTTTCGAAGAAAGCAGTTTACCACATCATGCGATATGTCAGTTCCTTCAGTTGACGAATTATTTAAGTTATCTCAACAATGCATGAAAAATTCTCACATTTTTGAAGGTCAATCAAATATCTAAGTCCATCAACAAGTTCACTGGGGTCTTCGGTAAAAATGTCGTCTGTATTCTCAGCATCTTATGCCTTCTCCAGTTCGCTCGTTGCAGCAAATTTGTTGAAAGTGTTTGTCAGTGCATCGAGAAAATCGCCATTATCGTCTTCAGCACTATCACTCACTGTCTTCATGCTCATTTTCATCTATGCTGTCTTCATGAGCATCTTTACTTCCTGTTTCATACTCAATCTTATATGTATTTGTTTTTCTTTGTAGCAGGATATGTATGCTCATCAGTATTTCGAGCCAACAACTGTTTAATCTGAAGATCGCCGATTTCACGTGAACGTCTTGCAAGTATACATTCCACATAAACAGACACTATTGCACTCATGCCATTTTTAGCATTATCTGTATCATCATGTTCATCTGTCAAATCGGTACCTATCGTGCAGCAAGAGGTATTGCTGGAAATACTTGCTGAATCCTAGTAGACGAATCCTTGCAGATTACGGTATGTTCTTTCAATGTATCGCCTAGCACAAACTGCATGGGGCCAATGTCGTAATGCTTGATCTTGCGAGTTCTCTCGTCGTCTGCAAACATTTTATGTAGTGTATTAACTGGAGGTAACGGAGTCATCACTTGCTGTTTCTCAGTGGGCGAAAAAACACTACATTTGTCAGCCGTGATATGTTTATTTCAGTTATCACGTCGACCGAACTGCTTGGAAAGTTTATAGCAGCAATGAAAAGCATGAGATGGGATCTTCAAACAGTCACTCTTTTCGTGCTGCCGAGCATTGCAACATTTACTGAAGGACGTGGCACAGTAACAGCATTGTTTCCACGCAATTTTTGGGCAGTCGTAGGAGGTATGCATGCAGCTATACATGGCATACTCGATTTCACATCGTCAGTGACTTGCATCGTCGTCAAGCACACATGAATTCATACACTTTACTCCTGCAGACTTACTCCCGCCTACTGACTCCTACAGATTGACTCCTGCCAACTCACTCCTGCAGATTGACTACTGCAGACTGACTCCTGCAGATTAACTACTGCAGACTGACTCCTGGAGAATGACTCCTGCAGGTGACACCTACTGACTGACTTATGCAGACTGACTCCTGCAGCAATCCTGTTCAGGAATCCTCCTTATCAGAACTTCTTCCGACTGACTCCTACATACTGACTCTTGCAGAATAACTCCTGCAGACTAACTCCTGCAGACTGACACCTGCAGACTGACTCCTTTGAAAATTAAATATAATGTTATAAAGAATGCACTGATTAATAACAGCAGGAGATGTGCAGATTTGTGGAATTTTAATATTTGTTAAAATAATAAAATTGACAGGGAGTTAATACAAATACATGCAGAAATATGACACATTCCCTGTAAGTCGTAAGCTAATGATGAAACTTAGAAAAATTCTTACTTTCTTACTGGGAAGTGTTTCTTAAGTCGCATGACAGACAAGCCTTTTAAGTCATTTGTCTTTTTGAAATGGATGTCATTTAGATAGGATGATAGAACTTTACAGGTGTTTTTCCGCCACCTGTGAAAATAAATTCTCTACTCTCTCGTGGTTTCTGGTGTTCGATTTTTTAAATTAGCATTATGTATTTTGTCATTTTTTTCGTATGATTGAGTTGTGCTTACATACTAGGTTGTGAGAAGATTAATTATCTGTTCAGTGGTGTACTGTAAAAATGCGGATTTCCTTCATAAGTGAGAAAAGAACACTATAGTTTTTTTTTCAGTGAGAATTTATTATTTTTCTCTGCTTTGCTACATAAAAAAAAAATAACATGTTTTAGTTGGGTGATCTGTCCATCCTGATATTCTAGACTTGGATATATATCTTACTCGTACGTGTCTAGATACTCAATTCTCGTAAAATAATAGCGTGAGTTTATGTTTTGTAGGTGGCGTGCCAGATACAATTACAATAAAAAAGTAAAGTTTACACACTTTTGAGATTGAGCGAGTTGCTAGGGCAGAAATAATTAATATTAGTTTTTTTTATAGTGCGATATGGTGTAACTCGGGTCACTAATGTTGGGTTAAAATGAGATACTGCATACAGTGGGGAAAGTCGGGTCGCTTTTTAATTGCTCATTATTTTGGAAAGAATTATACTCCTTTCTCAAGCGCATTTTAGGACCTAGTTCAAATAAGTGAAAAAATTTAATTACGTTTCTTTAACTTCAATTTAATTTTGTCTAATTCTTTTATTATTTACGACACATTGGAATAGCTACCCGCCACAAAGGCGTTACATAATGTTAAAATACACATTGAAGTAAGGAAAATATTGTTAGAGTAAACATAGAAGTAGAGGTTCAAGCTGAAGAAAATGTTTTCATGTAGGTTTAGTTGCAATTAATAATTAGCATATTGAAATGAAGTGGACCATTCAACTAAACAGATTGTTATATATTGTATTAATTTAATGATTTGTAAATGGGGAATCAGTAATTATTATTGTAACATTGTTACTAAAACCCTACACATATTTTAATGCAAACTCAGGGATTCGAATCCAGGTCCTCTACACCCCTAATCAAGTTATGAGGCAGGTTAACTTCTAAATTCCATAACACATGTTTTAGGTAAAGTAAAAATGTTGTGCGATGTTGAATTTTAATTAGGAGTCTGGGTTAACTTTATGTGCATTTTTAATGTAAAACGTACCTGAGTGTTGTACCCCAAGTTTCCTAAGGGCATAACCTAAAAATTTTTTTTTGATATAGAGTAGTTAAAAAGTGAACATTTTAATCAGTTCGTTTACTCCAGGGGATTATTCGGACAAATTGAAAATATACACGCCCTTTCAAAAATAGTAGTAGTATAACAGAGAGAGATTTACCTCTTTAAAATTGCTACAAATAAATTTGTTAACAAGCTGTATATATATGTCTTAAAATGAGTTTTTTAATTTTTAATTAAACTGTCCTTTTCTTAAAAGTGAACTTGTTATCCTAACAAATGAAAAAAAAATATTCAAAAAATCTCTCAACAGAGAAATATTCTTAAAAGATGTCTGCTTTCTACCAACTATGTTGCATTAGCACATACAAATGTTGTAATGAAAAAGCCACAGGAAAAAAATCTAATAACAAATATTCCAATTTGTTTGCCAAAATAGTATTCAACTAAAGACAGTTAAAACTGCTCCTGGAAAAGATGTCGGCTGGTAAAACATAGTATTATTATTACAACACACCATAGGTCGACAAAAAGAGTTTATTACCTCGCTAGCCTCCTTGGCATAATCAGATTATGCTAGGAGTCTTTGGGATCAAATCCTGGATAAGGCATGGTTAATATTAGTTAATTTCTGGTTTCGAATCCATGTAGGTCTTGCATGAATGTATGGCAGTAAACATAATACATAAAATGAATTATGAATGAACCACACAATGAAAAATATATATAAAATAAATGTTAGTAATTCGTTCGTCTATGTTAAAGAGTGCAAACGGTGTTGAATCATACTAAAATGCATTAAATTCTAGGTTAAAAACCTCATATTGGGAAAAGCTTGTATTGAAATTACATTTCTTCATATACAAAATTGTTAAATAAGAATGTAATTAAAATCTAAGTGCTTAAAACCAAATAAATACACTTATTCCACGTTTAAACACACACATATATATGCTAAAATTCAGAAATACTTCTTAAATCCTTTTGGTTTACAATAAATTTGGTCAAAATTTACTTAAACACATTTCAAATATGCAATTTGTGCATTTTTTGTAGGTTTGAGGAAAATTACGAAATTTAAAATTTGGCGACTAGGGAAGGTGTCTGGCCTATATATAGGTAACCCACCCCATAGCCTAGCTCTGCCAAGGCCTTACACAACGGTGTTCTGCAGTCAAGGATCCACTTGCTTCACCCCTGCTGCCAGCTTACCGCTCACCAGGGAATACGGCCGGCTGACTGGTGTGGTAGGGATGCCAACACTCACCGTCCTGCCTGAGCAGGGTACTGCTCAGGCCTTGAATTTTCTGACCTGATTTCGAGTCTCCTTCGAAGCCTACCAGCTTCGCTACTATATTTTATGTAAGTGAATATTAAAAAAAAAAGAGACTTTTCTTGACTTATTTTAAATTATACTTTCGAAATTTTATTTAAAAAGTTTCAATTTGACTGTTTTTATACATTCATTTAATATTTTAGTAACTTCTTTAAAACTGTTTAATCTTTTAGCAAACTTTCTTAGCAAATTGTTCCAACTTTTAACATTTAATATGAAATTCGATAAAATCTTTTAACAAGTCTTTAGAATTGGAACGAAATTTTATAAAATTTGTTAAGCATTTTTAACAAGTCTTTACAACTTGAATGATATTCAATATAATTTTTTTAACCTATTTAAACAGGTTCTTAAATTTTGATTGATATTTTCTTAGAATCATTAACATTTTTAGCAAATTGTTGCAACTTGTAATGTTTTATATGAAATCTTATTTTAAATCATTGCAAGTATTTAGATGTACAAATTTACCATATATATTTAGCTACTTATAAAGTAATTCAACAGGTTTAAAGTGTTTGTTAAAGGGTGGGTTATGTATATGATGAGCATGATTTATGAAACCTCTAAAACAAGAGAGAACTAAGCTGTAAATGCCTCGCATATCCAGGAGGTGCATAACCTCAACTTCCAAGCTCATTCTGAGTGAGTTGTTTGGAGAAGCGTGTCTGTGATGATGAAAAATGGACCTTGAGTACTTCTAACTAATGCAATATTTTTAATGTGTGTGATGGGTTGGTTTGGGCATATAATTTTACGTAGTTTTAAGTGATTTAATTTTAAAAGTTGCTGGATAACTTTGAGTATGAGTGGTGGGGGAAGGTGTTGTAAGTAATTGAAGATGGGTTCTTGATGTATATATGAGCGTTTTTAATAGTGTAGATTGAGAGATACTCAATAATTACTATTTTTCTAATAATGGACAGATGGTGTGATATTATCACAAACCAAGGTCCTTTCTATACTGTAAAATACTCGAAAGAATATGTTAAAACCATCTAGAATATAATACCAAGTACTATGAGAAAACATTATTGAGTAGGTGCTTTACTGTGAGTATGAGTGCTGGAGAAAGGTAATGTAAGTAATTAAAGGCGAGTTCTTGATGTTCATTTGAGAGTTTTTTATGGAGTAGATATGGAGATACTTTGTAACCACCATTATTCTTATAAAGGACAGAAGGAGTGACAATATCACAAACCAAGGCTCTTTCTACTCTGTTACATACTCGTAAAGATATTTTAATACCATCTATAATATAATACCAAGTAATGTGAGAAAATAATTATTGAGTAGGTGCGTGACTGCGAGTATGTGTGCAGGGGAAAGGTGTTGTAAATGATTCTAGGTGGGTTCTTCATGTATATTTGACAGTTTTTAATGGAGTAGATAGAGAGATACTCGGTAACCATAATTAATCTTATAACGGACAGAAGGTGTGACAATATCACCAACCAAGGCTATTTCTACACTGCTTAATACTTGCAAAAACATGTTAAAAGCATCTATAATATAACACCAAGTTTTCTGAGAAAATAAATTTTATTGAGTAGGTGTATGACAGCGAGTTTGAGTGTGGGGTAAAGGTTATGCATTTTTTTAAATTTAGTTAGTTTTTCATAGTGTTAAGATATGAATAAGTGTTGTTTGTTGTGTGGTTGAAGTATAGATGATAGGGCAGCTAAAACAAGGGAGAACTTAGCTGGATATGCCTAGCATACCCATGAGATGCATAACCTCAGCTTCCAAGATCATTCAGAGTGATCTGATTGGTGAACGATGCCTGTGTGATGAATTAATGGACATTGGATACTTCTAAAAAATGAAAAGTTTTGATGTGTAGAATGGGTTGGATTGGGCATATAATTTTAAGTGGTTTTGAAGAGATTTAATTTTCAATGTTGTGGGGTACCTGAGAGTGTGACAGTGTGTGGGAATATGTGCTGAAAGTCATTCTAGACCTGTTCTATTTTCATAGACATAAAAAGGCTGTCTTTAATAATAGTTATACAAGATTTATTTTAACAATGTAGTGGTGAGGTAATAGGTGAGTTATTATTCCCTGTATTCAGAAAAACATTGCATTTCACATTTATTTACCAAGATATTGTTACTATTACCCTAGGAAAACAAAAGAAACATTAGTTAGTATTCAAAATGAGTGCATGTAAGCGGCAAGTTATTGACAGCTAGCTTTAAGATCTTTACATAAGCAATTGAGATTTTGAATCGCAGATGGAAATAAAGTCTACAGCAAACTGTCGAGAAAATGACCCTTTGCCTAAGCAGACAAGAGTTAATCTCTTGGAGGATGATCTTTACTTAAGCAATTCGAGCACAAATTCACTTCCAGAGAGTTCATCAACAACTAAAGGTCGGAATGTCACCCATTCCCCCAAAACAGAAAAGGTTGATCTCTCGATGGATGATTTATTTCTATCCGACTTGGAAAATTCTTGTGATTTGGACAGTGCTCAAACCATCTCACAACCGACTTTTAGGTCAATTAGAGATAATATGCCGAGGGAGCCAGAAAATAGTTCGTTTTCCGTATCCCCAGCACCAGTGGAGCCTTTGCCACAGTTAGACTAAATGACGTGCAAATAGTTTACAATAGGCTTAACAGTGATGCGGATTATTGTCTTTTTTTACTAAGTTTAAGGTATCTTTATTAAATTTAGAATTGGCACTACACTGGCCTATTACAATATCTGTTACCATAACGGGTAAGTACTTGAAATCCTCCACAGTGGAGGAAGCAGCTAGGAAACCTTCTATTTTAAAAGTAAACCCTCCCTGTCCTGCACTCATACGATATAGGTTTAAACTATGATGATGACAGCATACCTTATCTTACTAAAAGACTTGAGGTGCTTAGTGCATGTGGATCTGGCTGGAGTGTGCAAATATTTACATACATGGATGTCCATGTGTCGCAATACTGAGCATTCACTGATGTTGCTGCACACACTAAATTACCATACTTTTTTGCCAGTTGCCTTGCTTGTGTATATGTACACTGCCCGGAGGGACAGTGTTTCCACTACATCGAAATAGCGCCTTTTTTTCCTGCCACATGATATTCTGAGAGAACTACTTCCTATCTAAAACCTCACCAGGTTTTGAATACCAAAGCCACACCTCTAGTTATATAGAATATTCGAAAGTTCGAGGAGAACAATTCTATTTCTATCAATGTCTAATGCATAGTGGATAAAGATAGTAATATAATTTACGAAACTTGCGAAAAGGTGGGGTTATCGCATGATGTCATGACAAACATGTGAAATTTGTCACGGTTGATTGGTAGTCTGCTTGGTAAACATACTCATAAGAAATTTATCAGTGACCATTGTCTTCAGTATTTAAGAACTGAGGAGAAACTTGTGAGTCACACTATTCTTTGCTTGCAACAAAAGGCTGTTTGCAGTCCTTTCCCCACTGGGAACATCAGTACTTGGAATTTAAAGATTACTGCAAACAGCAGTGATTGGGTTTCGTCGCCTATTACCATGTTGAAAGTTCACTGAAACCCTTGTCCAGTTGCTTGCCTACTGATGAAACTACTAATACAGCTACCATCAAACAACATGTTCCATATGCTTGTAGCATTTTGTTGGTCTGCTCATTCAATCCAAGCTTATCTAACTATTTTGAGTTTGTGGGTGCTGATTGTATGTACAAACTTCTAGATAAATTAGTAGTACTTTCAAAGAGGGTTGCAGCAGTTTACAGCATGATTGTTCCGATGAAGCCAAAAGAAACCCTGCAGATGAAGCTATGTTGGCAGCTCAGAAAAGTTGTCACATTTGTAAGGAAAAGTCTGGTACAGATGATCTTGTGGTCGATAATTACCATCTGATGGGCGAAATCAGAGGTCGTACACATAATAAGTGCAACTTGAATTTCAGACTGCCCAAGAGACAACTTGTCTCTGTTTTTCATGACCTGCAAAACTATGATGCTCACTTTCTCATAAAGTACTTGTTTGAACATCACATAATGCAACCCAATGGAACCATAGTAATAAAAAATACTGGTAAAATTTCAGTGATTGGAAGGACCATAGAGCAATGCAAATGCATTACCAAAGAAATTCCAATTGGAATGATTTTAATGGAAAGGCACAGTATTTCAAATTACATTTTATTGACTCATTCCAATTCATGAGCTCCTCTCTGGAAACTTCGGCAGGCAATTTACTACCTGCGCAATTGAGTAGCACCCACTCGATATTTCCAAACAACACTCAATTCGAATTAGCAAAACGGAAGGGAGTTTTTCCTTATGACTTTGTTAAGTCGCCAGACAGTCTGATGTGCAAGTCATGGCCACCAAAGGATGCATTTCATAATGTAATTAGAGGTGAAGGCATTATCAATGAGAATTATGCTCACATCCAATCCACATAGGTTGTGTTTAACTATATAAACTTGCTGCAGTATGTGATTCCCTAGTTACATGGCAGATGATTTTGAGAATTTCAGGACCATATGTTCGGCTCATTACGGTCATGACCCCACCATGTATGTCACAGCACTGTCTCTTTCATGGAGCGCTTTATTGTAAATGACAAGTGCATGGCTAGAGTTGTTGACAGACCCAGACATGTATCTTTCTGTAGAACAAGGGGTTAGGGGTGGCATAACCCAGGTTTCAAATAGCATGGGTGAGGAATACGACCTCAGTGAGACATCGAAATATCGTCAATGGGCTTTACAGTCATACAATGCGATCCAAGCTTCCGATCAGCAATTTTAAGTGGATTGAGGCTGACGTATTTTTCAACATGAAATTTTACAAATACAGTGAATGTTGCTGACACTTTTTGTCGTGGATGTGGATCTGTCTTTTCCGGACGAATGTCATGATACATTATCTGATCTGCTTTTAACTCCAGAAAATGGCATACCCCCGAAAAACTCGCATGAGAAACTTCTTTTAACACATCCCACCACAGAAGAATTATGTTATACATAGGGAAACACTAAAGCACTATTTGAAGTACGGGCCAAACTTGACTCTGTTCATCGTGTTTTGTGCTTTGAGCAGAAGGCATGGATGGAGCCATACATCGAATTTAATATTGAGAAATGTGCTCAGGTTGGAAACGAATCAGAGAAGTTGTTTTTCAAATTGATGAATAATTCAGTTTATGGAAAAACATTGCATAATGTCAGCCAGGAAAGGGATGTAAGATTCGTTTCGAGGTATAACACAATCTACAGGGCTTCAGAGCCGTTAGGACAACCTACATTCCAGGCAAGGCAGAATATCGATGAAAATTTCGTCTTTATCAAGATGTCAAAGCGTTCTGTTGTGTTCAACAAACATTTGCACTGGTATTGCCATTATTGATCTTTCTAAATTAACCCTCTATGAATTCTACTATCAGTACATGTGTACAAAATTTCTTCTGCCAGCCTTGCACCACCTCTATTGTGAAACTGGTAGCTTGGTGAATTCTGTTGCTTGTGATGATTGTAAAGTGTGGTTTGATACATCCAACTATGCACTCGATAACCCACAAGGATTCCCTCACCAGAAAAAAGGCATTACCAGGGTGATGGAATATGAATGTGCTGGGTGCAACTTCACACACTTTGTGGGTTTATGTCCCA
The DNA here is from genome assembly GCA_029891345.1 of Dryococelus australis. Lineage (NCBI taxonomy): Eukaryota > Metazoa > Arthropoda > Insecta > Phasmatodea > Phasmatidae > Dryococelus > Dryococelus australis. The sequence goes on along the minus strand of CM057009.1, from coordinate 228,754,890 downwards.
CTCTTTATGCATATATTGTTGCAAATGAACAATGTACTTGGAAGGTGAAGGATTTAAAACATAACATATTAGAGTTACTCACGTACGAGGATTATCGAGATTGCCTCGAAATTTGCACATGGGTTTTGGGGACACAGTATCAGTTCTGTTCGCATGCTCATAAAGTCTACACCTAATGCATAACCATGGTAGTATTGTCAGGTATGTATGATTAATGCTACATGGAGGCAGATGGAGTATTAATCATACCTTGGGGGCTCTACAGAATATCTACATATTTTTATTCACAACAATAGTTATAGAACCATAATAAATATTGTCCACCCATGATACCACAACTGCCAGCACCATGCCACCAATAACAACCATCTGCCGCCACCACACACACCTCCTGTTCCACAGTCAACATCATATCTATCTCTACAACTGTTTGCAAAACACCAATGGTGCTGCTACCTGGTTGTCTTTCTGTAAGGCATGACAATACTATGGTACTAACATACTTTATACTACTGTCTTCGATTCATTTGCTCTTGTAAAATAATAATAAAAATAAATTCACAGTGTGACATTACATCCTCTGGAGACTGTGCGCATGTGATTGTGTTGAAACCAGTCATTTGCCTTTGAAGGTGTCTGGAAAATAAATACCAGGACTCGACAAATAAATGCCCCTTTGCGCATCTTTACAAACACCCTTCTGTGCATCTCTCAAAATTGTTGGTATATTATGTACATAATCATTTTTGTATATGTTTTTGTTCTTGTTTTTTTTCTGGTTAATATGTGTAAGAAGATGTATGATTGATGTAGTACATACATTTTTTAAATAATTTTTATTATATATTCAGTGTAAGAGGATTTGGTATTGTTGCAAATAACTTTGAAATTGAATATTGTGAATATAGTTATAGGTTTTTGAAAATATTTCTTGTTGTAAATATAGTACTAGGTATTTTGTTATGAAACTTATATTGTTTTTGCTCATATTGTGATTGAAAAAACAATGTTTGGTAATTTAGTTTGTAAGATGTTTGTTGTAAATTTGATTCTCATGAAGTTTGTTTTAAAGTAATGAAAAATGACTTAAAATGTATTTCAGTGTAATGTTTGTTGTAAAGTAATTGTAAATATTTAGCTTTAAAGGATGATTTTTTGAATAAAATTTTTCAATGTTATAAAAAGGGTAATGTGACTTGTTATTTATTAGTTTGTCAATCCTTATGTCATTAAATAATAATTTGTGTTTGATGAGTGGATTAAACATTTATATTAACTAAAGAGAAAGTAATGTCGGTAAACATCAAAGGGAGTGGATGAGTAACAATGGTGGTAAGCTCTTTGTTTGTATTTAAAGTCAGGTAGCAGGAAAACTGTTTCCTTGCTTTCACGAAAAAAATACAATTTGTTGCTTCCTTCTTCGTAACGGAGAGTAATATTTATTATAAATTAAAATATTAAATTTCCATTAAAATTTAATCAAACAACTCTGAAGGACTCGAGAGGGGAATAAGAAAAGTGATGGAAAAAGAATCCAACATCTGAATGAAGTTGAAATGAATATCGAGAAAACTTCCATCGCCCCGCTGCTGAACATATAGGACCTTGGGTACACAAGAAACCAAGAATCGACTGACACATATACCTTTTCAGAGGGCGGTAGAAAGACCTCTTAGCTATACACAACAGCTCCAAGACTGTTCCCAGCTCACCTGAGTTTCTACAACACTGAGAGCCCAAGTCCAGCCATCTTTTAATAACAATATTTTGTCATACAAAAACAGAATACTACTACTTCTGCTGATGAGGAATCAACATGATGGCATCTGGTGGTAAAACACATTCATATTTTACACAAACTGATAAAACAAAATTGAAGGTTTTTAACACAAAAATCTAACTCTTTCACAAGCATGAATTCTTCATCTTACAATAGCGAAATTTAATTTTCCCTGGGGTTAGACGAGCATTAAAATATCTGGGTAGGATTTTTTAAAAAGTTTCTTGTGAAATGCTGAGGAAGACGTGATTAAATTGTTCGTGGATAACAAGTCATTAAAAGTAGGTAAATGGGTTCTGTAATTCGTTTAGTGAGTCGCATTCAGAGATTTTGACGTAATTTCAACTCGGCCACAATCTTCACATATCTAACAGCTTATAGGTTGGTGCACGCCATACGTTGGCGTTCCTTGACTGACATCACAGCCGAACAGGTGCTTTTTGGGAGAGGTGCTTGTGCGATTTAACTAAATTAAAAACAGGATAGTTACGTAGTTAAAGTTCTCTCATGTGTTACATCAATGGCTTAATTAATTTGGATACACTCATTTTGTATTTAGATGTATTGACATATCTTCCCATTCATTTCTGAGTTTTTCATTTCAGTCTATAATCAAACATAGTCAAACACAAACGCAGGTTCTGTTTGCTCTCAACACCTCATTCAGCTTATAAGTCGTTGTAAGTGATATATCCAAGTCAGTGCTGCAGCGACCTCGCGAGAGAATGTACATATATTAAAATCACTAACTGTTAACCGCAATTCTCGTTAAATATTTTCTTTTTTAGGCATATTTAAAAATTTATTTATTTTTAATAATCGTCATTTTAAGGTGTAGATTCCATTTCAGAAGTTCCTCTACGAGTGTTAACTACAGGATACGATAAGCTTTTATTGCGATAGGTCACCTGCCAAGCAGCCCTCGAAACAGCTTATAGGAGTACGCAAATCCTATACTGACGTAATTCATTCACCAGTCTCGCATGCGGACGGGCGTGTTTTAAAATCATTTAAGGTACATGTAGAACACTGAGGAGTCAAGTAGTGTAATTTGTTATGTGTTTTCAAATCCCTTGTAAATGTGTTTAGAAAGACTGCCGTTAAATTTATAGGAACATTTTTGTTTCATTGTAGCTCATTAATTAATTTTCTTTATGTCACCTGGAGACTCATTTAATTATGATCCTTTAGTGAGTTAGCACTAGTTTCTTTATGAGACCAGGTTAATCATGTAGTTGTGCTCCCCACTACTCAAGGTGTATGTTGTATCTACAAAATTGACAGCTTTACGTGGCCGGAAGAGACAAATATACTACACGTGTACTGTGCAGCAGAAGGAAATGTACGAAATGCGCAAATAATGTACAGTGATCGATTTATTCACAGACAGCAGCCACACCTCTCCACACTGTAAAAATATTGAGATAAAATTCCCTTCTATGTAAGGGAAGCTAATTAACTCTACATGTCAGGTAAAACTACCTGTCAAATGTGGAGTAAATTTACATTGCAAGTAATGTATATTCCCTTATCATACTGATGTGATTAGCCTCATGGGCTTACCAAACAGCTTTGGGTGCGTAACTCAAGAACGGTAGGCGACACAATATGACTTCACTACGTCATTTAGTTTAATATAATTACGTACGTCATTTACAATATGTTAAATACATCACTTTACAACATCTTACATTCTGTTAAAGCCGGGGTATTCAATATAATAATTATTATTAAACTAATGAATCACTTTAAGTTTATCCACGCCATTATATAAAGTCTTTGATCCCTACATGATCCACTGGAATGATATCACATTTTCTGTGGCCGAAGGTTGCTTCACGTCTCGGCTATGGCGGTTAACGATACTCCCTGCGTCGTTCCTTCTCCTTGGTTGGCGGCTGGAGTAGGAAGACCTCGCTTCGTGGCCCTGGCGGTCTTTAAGTATTCCCGCACAATTTACTAACTATGATGCTGTTTTCCAAACCTCTCGTTGTTTGTGGCCTCGCCTTTAATACTGTCGTTTGTCGCCTCTGTGTGGGATGTCTCTGGAAAGCGTTAAATATATTGTTTACCTACACCACAAAATCACCCCCCCCCCCACTTAAATGAGAGCTGGTCCCTCAGCTCTGGGACAGGTGTATGGTGATGTGGTGCATTAGACTGGGTACTTACGGTCCACGTATGCTTCTTGGCAGCGGGAATATGGACAGTTGTAGCCTCTACCATGCGGGGGGAAATTAAGGTAAGGATTATAGGTCAGTGCGAGGAAAATTAGGGTGAGGAGCTGCCTTGCCTTCTCTTTTGCCTTTAATGAATGGTAATATATGTGTAGTTTATGGTTTTGTTTACTACGAACGGACTGCTGAAATTCAGTGTTAGTGGTCATGACCCTGAACTTGCTTTTTACTGGGCGTGTATACTCTTCTGCACGGTAGACACGGCTGACGCAAACGGATTTGCGGACGCGTAACCTGGTAGCCTGTTTGATGTTATAATCTGCCTGAGTATGGCTTTGCAATTATTAAATTTATGTTGATTAGCATCTAGAATATTACTTTGATACAATTTCTTAATGTGACATATTTAGACTTTGAAAAGTTAATGCAAAAATTGCTCCTTCCATTACAAAATGTTTTTAAATATTTACATAATATTGTTCATGAAAATTCATGTTTTTATATGTTTATATAATATTGTTCATGAAAATTGTGTGATTACAATAACTTAGCAATATTAAAATTTCTTTACAATGATGCATTATATGCCTGAAATAAATTAAAATATTAGACACTTGGTTTATTGTATAGTACTTACGTTTATACAAACATTAAATTGGTACTTCTTAAGCAATATCGTTAAATGCAGGAATGGAAGGAATGTTGTAATGAAACGTAGGTTTTGTTATTCCCTATCTTATTTTCTTGTGAAAATTTCTGTCAACATGCAATCTTCCCCTTTTCTACGTGTTATTACTTGTGGGACGTGGTGTTATAGGAAATGTTTAACCTAGTTTATGAGCTATACCTTAATGCTAGTTTATCACATACATTTCCTTACCTGCACTATACATTTTCCTACTATTTCTGATATTTTACATTTATAATGAACAATGCTAGTTCCCATGAGCTTTTTTATATGCTTGTGTCTAATCTGTATAGTGTAATACCCTTAAATACGTTTTTTTATTGACCCTATATTATTTTTAATAACCATATTACATATAATTGTCCCATCTCTACTAAAAACAATATTAACTCTGTTTCCTTTATAATATTTAATATGTTACCCTATGATAATAAAATAAAATTCATCTAATGTTTATATAATTCTGTATTTGTTACTATAAATGATTATATATGGTCTATGATATGTAATTTTCTGCTGGCACATTTTGATATATTTTCTACAATCGAATAAAATTAATATTCTAATGCTATATTTCAAAATTTCCTTTTAATATTGTAGCTTTGATTTCAAGTAATTAGCATGACAATGCTATGCTAAATGCATTTCAATAAGTTTCTATAGTAACTGAATATGTTTCCTTCCCATATATTATTCACTATAAAAAAATCCTTTATGTTCAAAGACTTGCCATTTTATTATAGCTGAACTCATATGTAATGATAGCAATTTTGTTTTAATGTCTGAGTGCCTCAATTATGTAGTTTATATGTGTGCATGTGTGTTTATGCCTGGCCAGGTGTTGGTAAGGTGTAGAGTGGATAATAATGACGTTTTACCTCATATTGTATTCATTTATGCTATTTCGCCCCATGCCACGCGTTGCAATTGACGACGTCCCCTGCACTGCGCTCGTCTCGAAGCTGTGACGCGCTGTGCTGCCTCGGTGATGTGCATTGATGCGCCGCTGCTCGGAACGTGCCAGTGGCCGTATATCACCATTTCCTCTAGCGGCGCTGGTTTCCTTGTTGCTCTGCCTGCAGCTCTGAAACCCTTTCAATTTGTGTTAGCGCTCAAATATAAAACTTTTGTTTTAATTTTGTACACAATTAATTTTAACTACAATGGCTCATTTTATAATGATTACTACATATAATTCTTCGTGATGAATAAGGTGACGTATTTGTTTAGTTTACTTGGAGTGGCTCAAGTTTGTTAATTTAGTACAAGTGTCCTGCTCAATGTTTATATTATAATATTTGATTTATATAGTTTCAATTCAAATTTTGTTATTATTTATTGCGTTTAATTAACATAGAACTTTATGCCTGCGCGTCATTTACACGCTATGTGCGTTTATTTATTAATTTAATTTATGTTATTTTGTAAAACTTGCGACATTTATTGCCCTTCAAATATAATTAACTTAATATTGTGCTCTCATAATATATAATTGATAATTCTGCAACAATTATACTCAATTCACCTATTGTATAATGCTTTCCTTATGACTTATTTTTCTATTAACATTCACTATAAATAAACAAACTGTTATTCGCATTAATTATTTTGATAGAAATTTTCGCATTCTTGGTAGAAAACTATGTTTACCATCAGTAACAACCAACAGCTTCCTGTATATTAATCTCAAATCATTAGTGTCACACCCTTATCATAGTACTGCAGGCTTATGTTATTCCTACTACAACGAATCACAACGTTTCACAATGTTTCACAACAAATCATAACATATCACAACACTTGTGCTTCACTCATAATATCTGTTTTCGGGGAATTTTCTCTAATTCAGTTAGCTACAGGAGGTCCATGCAATGTGCTCTCAGGATACACATGCGGGGTCTACTATGTAGCATACAGGAACCATAGTAGGAATTCCTTTTGTAGTGAACATTTGTGCCGCCTCATCGACCCACAACAAAGTATTTAATTATGTTCACTGTGTCGCATGGCGTGGACCACAGTGAAATCCATAGTCTCTCTCTAACACCCTTGCTACCAAGAGGCTCCTCTATTGGCTAGCGGACAATATACACTCTCATATCTTTAGCCCTCTGTTTAGAGACTCCTCGACAAACATGGAATTTGTAGGCTCCATCGCCATATCAGGTTCAAGACCCTTCTGAGACTGTTGTAGTGCCTAGCCAGGTGTACACCCTATCTATATTATTGCATAACCACACTGGCTCAAGGCCCTCAACAAAGTACCAGGATCGACTATATTACCGCTTCTCAATTACTACCACCAGTTGCTTCAATTATATCAAACTATATTACATATAAAAAACTAAACTCAATTAAAAATTACACAGATACAATAAACGCTACACTTCTTGACTCCTTCTACATTTAGTTATATATCGGATATCAACTATCTTACTTATAATGACTTTAGTTATTACTTTAAATTCCTATCTCTTAGTCTATAACTACTAAATCTTCTATGATTCAATAATTATTTTAGATGACATTAATCGCTCTACCCAACTCGTATCACACCCTGTTGGCCTTTGCACTCTACTCAAGATCACCTACCACTGACAGCCTCGAATCGCCGGAGCTCCTCCGTCTACTTGTGTAGTGGAGATGTAGTGAAGAACGACGGCTTGCCCAAGCCTGGACTCGACCCAGCTCCTGGATCACCTCGGCACTGGCTCCACCCGATGCTGCTCCAGCATCGGCAGACTCACTGATCGGGATCGCTCCAGCCTCACTGAACGACCAACCTCCGACACGCACCAGGTCACCAATCTCTCGAGAGGAGGGGTGTCGGCCATATTAATGTCCATGGCCTGTCGATCAGCTCATTGTCAGTGTCTACCCCGCTGACCCCTGGTCACTCTCTCATGCGGGGAGTCGCCCTCGACTATGGGCAGGCGTCAACCTCGTGGACAGCTCTCCTCTCGGATGTGCCCTCATTACTGTGCATCGCATTCGTGTGCGAAACACTGTCCGTGGGCGATTCTGTGCAGTTGGCTTGGCCGTCAGAGTTCACAGGTCCCACGCTCTATCGCGAGAGTAATTTTGACCTCCTGTCTATCTATTGGAACGTCGTAACCGACGTGGGCAAACATGGAGTCGCTCGACATGGTAATCATAGAGTCGCTCGATACGGCTAAAAGGGTTTGTCTGAAGCATTTTTCCCGTTTTCGTGAATGCCCTTTTCATTCAATTATTACTTTCGTGTCATCCCGATTTTCTCATTAAATTAGTTTAGCAACAAGTGTGTGTACATTTAAAATCCGTATCGTACGGACAGTAGTGAATAGGAATTGTCACATGTTGACACAGTCTCGGACGTGTTGCACATTCCGCTGCGTTCGGATGGCGTGAATCGTGCTGAAGAATTGAGGGGAGAAGGGAGGTGATGTGAGGTGCGATTGTTGTCTAAGCACGCAATGTAGGACGCCTCGCATTACCGCGTCCTTGGCTTGTTTCTTTGCTCGTATTACAGCCGCTATTGATTGCGAAAATTCACTTTGAACCTATTGTTTTGAATACATTTTAAATGTGTATAACTGTATGACATATTTAACATTATAACTCATGTTATTTTAAACATCCTTAATTTTACATCTTTATATTCATAACGTGGGAAATATGCAATCTTTTATTTATTCACTTAAATTTAATCATCTCGTACTTTGTTCTATCCTTCCTCTAAAAGATATAATTACATGTTGCGTAAAAATATTGTGATTTACTTTTGTGCTCTCATCTCTAATGCACAACTCGAATGTTGCAAGTATTTTGCTTTCGCAGTATACCACAATATAAACTTTACTTAACTCTCTACAAATAAAATTTCAAAATACGCTTTTTCTTATATTTATGTTCAAATAGAACTGACATATTTTCTCTCATTAAATCTATCGTAGCTTGAAAGATCTATAATGCTTAACTTAAATTCACGAGATACAATTCTTACTATCTATATATTTAATTTTTAGACTGAGTCTCGATAATGGACACTTAAACAATTTTTGTCACCTGAAGATTCGTATAGTAACGAATGTTTTATATTACATTTACTTATTTATGTACTCTCCCGGCGATTTTATTATTTATATTCTACTGGGGCACATCTCAAAAATATTACGTGCAATTTATAATGCTTTAATTTTATCTTTATACTGTCCTCTGTCTGCGCTGCTTACACTTAAGATTTTACACTATATAATTTCTTAATAAGTACTTATCTCAATACTTATTCTAGCTTAACATTGCAAAATATTTATATAAGTTTATTCTAGTTGGATAAAATATTATTTATATCAGCTTATTCTAGTTTATGATAGAGAATATTTACATTAGCTACCTTACCATCTAAAGGTATAGTTAAGCATCTGGTGTAACATACAAAAATATTTACATATCATACCGTATCATCTAAATGACATTTTAATTGTTTAACTTAAATCGCAATTTATTTACACTTCAGACATTATCGTGACGCACAACTTTCTTGCGCTCCACAGAGCTTAGCGCATTTAGGCCTAGTTGCAGTGCCCTTGGTGGCATACTGAATTATCACATATGTTTGGGATCCACAGTTAAAATCCCAGCGCGTTCCAACACTTATACTGCCTGGAAGCTCCTCCACAGGACAGTATAGCAATATATATGCACACACGTAGGCGTTATTAAATTGGGGTCAGCTTCCCGACATGTGCCCAGTGTGTTTCTAAGCTCGTACGTGAAACGAACAATCAGTTTGGCCTCTATGTTTGCCCGATATTTGTATATAATGAAAACGAATTGCTTTAATGTCTGATGCCTGAAGGGGAATAGGTCAGTTAAGGAGATACATTTGCCTTAACGTGTTTTCCCCGCGCCTACTACTCGCATGTACAAACGGCTTGCATTGCAATGACCTTGCCCAGCTTCAAAAGTTCACGTCGCTGCGGTGTCGTGTGACCGCTGGTGAACGTAACATATGCCAGGCTTAAATGCTAGTCGCGTTTACCAATACTACCACTGTTCCCGTACTGTTAATATTTACACATTTCAAACTATTTTCTGTACATTAATTCCTATACTGACTGATATTTCAGCTCTCGTTTTATTATGAGAATAATACTCTTTACGTTAGTAATATAAAACCCTAAAATGTTTCTGTTTACATTAATTTACACGTCCTTCGCACACAGAGGCTTTAATATCTACATTTATGGAATCTTATTACTTTTCAACTTTTGTTACTGGTTTTTCACAATGTGAATTGGTTTAATTTCAGATTATTTATTTTGCCACAGAATTCCATCATATTAATTCGCGTGGGTAGGAGGGTTCTCTAGTGTAGTTGGGGGGAGGCGGTTTATAATTTATTCCTCGCAACAAAATTTTAGTGTTATTATAATTTTATGTTTACAAGATTTAAGCCATTTATAAAATTACTTAACAATGTTTGGCGGAGCTTTGCATGTAAAAAGAGTTGGAAAATCCCTAGCCTCCACCAATGTTGTGGTTTGCCTGATGGGCTAACCAAACGGCTTTGGGTGCGTAACTCAAGAAAGGTAGGCGACACAATATCATTACACTACGTCATTAAGTGTAATATGTTAACTCATGTCATTTACAATAAGTTAAATACCTCACTTTGCATCATGCTACTGTACGTTAAAACCGGCGGAGTTCAACATAATAATCATTACAAAACTACTGAATCACATTAAGTTTAGCCACGCCATTGTCTAAAGTCTTTGATCCCAACATGATCCACTGGAATGATATCACCTTGTCTGTGGCCGAAGGCTGCTTCACGTCTCGGCTATGGCGGTTAACGATACGCCCTACGTCATTCCATCTCCTTGGTTGGCGGCTGGCGTAGGAAGACCTCGCTTCGTGGCCCTGGCGGCCTCTAAGTATTCCCGCACATTTTACTAACTATGATGCTGTTTTCCAAATCTCTCGCTGTTCGTGGCCTCGCCCTTAATACTGTCGTTTGTCTCCTCTGCGTGAGGTGTGAGGTGTCTCTGGCAAGCGTTAAGTATATTGCTTGTCAACGCCGTAACACTTCTAAAAAGTAACTAACAACAGTAGGGGAAATTCCCATACAAGTAAGGTAATATTAACTATGTAATATAATAAAATTATAATTAAAAATACGCAGGGTTTTTCTAGTAATGATAATTTTTTATTACCCACATCCTTTGGCGAATAGTAAACGAAACTTCAACTTTAAATTTCTCGACACTGGCTAGTGGATAGGTGCGAGCAATGGGCTACCCACTACACCACGCCGACAACATGACTTCATAAGAGAATATTAGTGTATTACATGATTGTGTTTTCCGCCCGTCCTCCCACTTTCCTTTTGAGATATGCTGAAGAGATACACGCGTCGTAATGTAATTTTCCCATCCTATAATGCGATTTTCCACCGGTATGCACGTGAATTTTACTCCTGAGTACGGTAATTTTATCTTACCTATAAAGAGCTATGGTCGACAGCTTGAATGAGTAGAAAATAAAAATTAGTTTTAGGGTAAAAATATATATTATTCAGTTATAAAAGACTTACAAATTGGCTAGTAGATCCACTCGTCGTAAGGTAAATTTCCCTTCCATGTATGGGATTTTCCACTACCATGTACGTGAATTTTACTCCACAGTGCTGTAATTTTACCTTACACGTAAGGAAAACTTTTTCCCACAAAAGTTTGCGAATATTACCTTACACTTGCCAGGTAATTTTACCAATACTTTCTACAGTGCAAATTTGCGTCTGTGGAGCGACGTTTGATAGAAAGTGGAAATTTGGAGGTGACACGACCAAATGCAAGGTGTAGACGGACAGCGAGGACAGCCAGGTTTGAAGAGGATGTTCTGAGGCATGTTGAGAATAACCCAGGTGTTGTTACGCGTATTATTACAAAAGTACTCAACAGAAGCCGCCGCACAAATGGTCGAGTGCTTCTAAGCAATTACTGCATTCATTCCATGCACGACGTGTGCATGCTGTGGGTCCTACAGTTTATCCTTGACGCATGGAATTTGTAGCATGGTTTAAAAACAACGCAAAACACATCCGAACTTCGACATATATATTATCTTCACTGACGAGACATCCTTTCGACGTGATAGTGGTCAGAATTGTCGAAATATCCACTAGTGAGCAGATGTCAATCCTCAAAACCCATTCGTCCAGGGACTTTTCTGCGATTCTGTGTCAACGTCTGGACGGGTTTAATACATAACATGTCGGATGGCCCCTACCTTTCTCCACATCGTCTCACCTCCAATGGGTACGCTACATTTATGCGAAAAACTGCAGACATTACTCGAACATGTCCCGTTACAAACTCGAGCGGCAAAGTGGTTCCAGCACGACGGCGATCCAACCCAGAGTTAGCGACGTGCGCTCTACCGCCTGAATCTCGTATTCCCTGGACGATGGGTAGGCCATTGGGGGTTCCTGTTCCCTGGCCTCCACATTCCCCAGATATGAATCTATTGGACTATTTCTTCTGGTGTTACATGAGCAGTTTGGTGTGTGAAACTGTGGGGGAGTCCGAAGAGGACCTCGTCACCCGCATCGTTGCAGCTGCAGGGATTATTCGGGGGAATGAGGGTGATTTCACATATGTCCGTCAGTCGTTCGTGCGGCGATGTTTACTGTGCGTCCAACATGGGGACCATACCATCAAGCCTTTAGTTAAAAAATATTTGTTATATATGTTTCTACAGCAAAACCTAAGGAATGCCACACATTTTGTTGTCAAATGCAATGTTTTACCTGATACCACTTCACTGTAATGGGTTTTAACGGAATTGCTGTACACTTTTGCACCAAATGTTCCAACATTCAAAAGCCCGCGTAGTACACAGCAGCAGCGATACAGTTCCAGGTGAGTAGGCATTAACAACATCTTAACATCCTGTATGGAATCACATACATACTGTCACCATAACCGAACAATGGTGTATGCTTATTATAGTATGGCACACGTTGTTTACAGTAGGTGAAAAAATTATCCGCCAACATCGGCTGTGTAGTGGCCATACACGCATGTAAAAGGTGTTCACGATAAAGTGAGAACTTTGAAATCAACCTTAGAAAAGTCACTGCTACTATCTGCATATATTTTGACGGGCGCACTAAGTGACATGTGTCCAGTAAAGTTGGTGACGATGGAGGGGAAAGTAGTTCCATATCTTAACGCCAAATAAAAACTCTTAGGTTACCATTTGTGATAACATTAATTATTTCTTTCGTTTCTGTTCTTTTTTAATGCTTCGGAGTGTAACAAGTAGCAAAATTTTTTAATACTTACTTTTCTAATAATTTTCACTTTCACTTCACCGACACATGAAGAACGCGATGAGGCCCATGGCAATGATAATTTTACATAAGGCGAAAGAACACACAACGTGGAAACAAACAGAACTGAAGCAGGGCTTTCAAAAGTGCTCATTTTACCCTGAACATTATATAGGCAGAATTGTCTACACATTAGGCGCTGTGTTACGGTAGGTCCTAGGAGTTGCAACAACGGGAGCATTTTTGTTTCGTTTATCATATTGTTCAGTAAACAAGCATCAAACGTTCATAATTCTCAACAATAACGAAGTTCCGGCATTAAGATTGTGGCCACGCCCGTTATTTTAATAACAGAGCATGTTATTCATGTGAGTTTGCTCTTATGGTGAAGATCCCGATAACATAAAACAATGTTCAGAGAATTATACTTTCATCTCACCTAGTTTCCGATATTTCGCACATATGCATAACGAATTCTCCATTTTCAGGGACGTATTTCACCTTGAATATTTAGTTAAGTTACAGAGTGTCCTATGTATTTGCACCTGATTTTGCATAAAAAATTACCTCACAAAGTTTTTCGGTCGAATTCAGTCTCATTCTGTATATCGAAACTCCCAAATATATTTCATATATGCTTAGTCAATTAGTATTTCTACATATTTAAATTTTGCACGTATGGATAGAATTGAAATATCACTTTAATTGAAATGTCACGACACACATTTTATGACATAACGGGTGATTGATAAATGTGGCAACAAGGCTTGGTAATGCTCGCTAATGGGCTAATACTCAGCAGCCAAGAAGTTCTGTGCCTGGTATAATTATGTGGTACCAAAAAATTTACGAAGCAAACTTTCCATTTCCTTTACACTGGCTACAAAAAAGTCTTTTATAACCTAGCAATATGCCAACTTGCATGTATACAATTTCAATTTACATATGTATGTAAGAAAATGCAAAATAAATGTTCATAAAATTTAATGGAAACAATAGTGTTGTTGTGGTAGTTTTTTTTATTTATTATTTTTTTACGAAATAGTGAAATTATTACTGGAATTGTACTGGGGAAATAGAGAAATGCATGTGGCAATTTATCAGTATCTGTTTGCAAGTAAAATTACTACAACTTTATTTTACTTTATTTTGTGCTTTTCAGTTATTGCAGCACGATATCAAAAAATAACGAAGAAATTTCTGGCACAAAAAATTAATACCGTTATTTATAGGAGATGCCCGTCATGTTACTGTCCAAAATGTGTTACCAGTTGGATGCTACAAAAAATTTGCACTTATTAAATATATTTTCATGTGTTAGTTTCGATGGAAGTTTAATAATAAACTGTGTTACTGCATAACTAAGATACTTTAACTAAGCACTATATCTTGAAAAATTTATTTTAAATGTCTGCAAACACAATTTTTATGAGAAATTGACACCACACTATGTTATATTGAGCTATTCATGATTTAGTAATGTGTTTTTTAACTTGAAATTGGGATAAGTAAAGTTTCATATTGTTAAACGGGCGCACAAAGACGGAAATGGGCTATGTGATTTGAAACATCACAAGCAGACTGCAAACATGTCTTCCGTATTCCTATTCCCACACTTGTCTATAGAATTTGCTGGAAATGTTCTCAAAATCCACAATGCTCCCTTCAATAACACGGCATGGTTCATAAACACAGAAGGTTATGAACACATTACCTGCAGATATACGGCTCTATCTGTATTACAATTATGATGTTACCACTTGATTTTAACATTAAATAAGTGGAACATGATAAGGTAGGATACAGGATAGCCACAAAAAAAAGACCATAGCCATTTTTACTACACTTAAGACAATATCTCTGTACACTTGTTTAATATTACTCATGATTCTTGCACAATCCCATTTAGCAAAACACATGTGGCCTATTTATGGTTTACAGTCGGATGCCAAGCCGGCAAACTGTTGGCCAACAGCTGGCATGCACCCAGCTGGCATGCACAAAATAGCCATACTCTGCCCATAAGTGGCCGAGGAGGTGTGGTGAACACAACTGGCCCCAGCATGGCTTATGTGCTAAAAACAGCAATGGTCCATCAATGTACCATTTCACAGCCACCAGATTGCTAGTCAAGCATTCACTATATATATATGTGTGTGTGTGTGTGTGGGTGTATGTGTATATTACCTTGTAAATTAAATAATTTTTACCATCGATATCAATATTTCTTCGTGTGTAATATTTCGTTTACTTCACTATTAAACACATTAAAAGACATGAAAATCTTATGGTTACTGGAGGAGGAGAGGGGTTGAGAACCTACAACCATTGCACTGACAGTACAGCATGCTAACTATTACTCTACTTTGTATTCTTATTATTAGATGAACTAATTTGGAATATATTCCAACTTTAGTTGTTAACAATCACGAACATAATATAAATTAGACATGTTATTACATAGTCAAAAAAATTTTCATGTGAAGAAATGAGTTTTTAAAAAGATGCAGATAAACAAATAATACATTTGTTGAGAGATATCTTCATAGACGAATCGCGATAGTAACCCAAATTTGCCTGTCAGCTGAATGTTACTAATCTCGTTTGAAATGCAGTCAATAGTAATGAATATTTTAGTTATGTGAAGCAACAAAAGCTCTTCAATATTTATTTTATAAAGGTGACTATATAAAGTTTTTCTTTAACTTCTCATTGTAAATAAATGCACTCTTACATTTAAAACAGTACATATATCAAATTATTTCATATCAGTCACGAAGTCACACCTAATATTGTATTTACAACATTTTGCCATATATAATTCCAACACTATATATTTACAAATACTGTACTCATTGTACCATATTATCTATAAGTAGTAGGGATATGATGAGCCTGGCACAATGGATACTGGAAGTAGGAGAGGAGGAGCCAGCTGGCTGCCATATTGTTATGTCAGCATCCGATATCCGATATCTTGGATGTCATTGACCTGACCCATATGACATATGAACTTTACCTTAACCTTGACCTCGAGGAGCTTTGACCCCAAAATACAGTAAAAAACCTAAAATAATAAAAAAAAAATCTCAACATATTACAGAAAATCCTAAAATTTCTAGAAATATTAAGAAACAATTTTTATTAAAAATTATTTTAAAAATATTTAAGTATTATTAAAAGATCTTCAGAAATGCACCATTTTTTCCAGAACAGGTGACAGGTTTTCGCGACCAAGGTGAGCTTGGATCAGGGCAAATGGGACTCAGGACCATTGACCTTTGAACTTTAACCCGAAAAATCCCAAAATAGATTTAAAAATGCAAAAAATTCAAATGTCCAAAAATGGAAAAAAAATATAAAAAACTGTTAATTGTTTTAAAATTAATAAAAATTAAACATTAAAATTTATTTATAAACTAACAAAAATAAAATATAAAAAATTATAAAAATTTTATATTAAAAATTTATAAGAATTTAATATTAAAAATTATTAAAAATCATTTTAAATTATTTAAAAGATTATATATTTTATTAAATAACACATTTCCGAAGGTCACCCCATACCATGCCCAGCAGACGACTGACTACCTCACCCCCACTCTCCTCACCAATACTCATTCTGCCAGCTTGATTTTTTCGTTCGTCATTTGTTTATACAATACTGAAGGCCAACATATTGGTAGGCTGCCGCCATCTTGGTAGGTGATGTCTATCTTGGTAGGCGACAACCGACTTGGTAGACAACAACCACCTTGGTAGACATCATCCATCCACCATATTTGAAGCCAAACACCATGACATTGACACCATGAACTTGATTGACCTTCAAAATAATTACTTGAGTAAATACATAAAAGCCAACAAGCATAATACATTACAGACAAACACTGCCATATTAGATGCAGACTACGTCAAACATGACCTCATGATCTTGAACTCAAAATCCCAAGAAAAATACATATATGTCAGCAAGCATAATACATTAGAGACAACCACCACCATATTAGATGCAGACTACCTCGACTTTGGCCTCATGACTTTGAATGACCTTGAAAACAAAAAACTCGTGAAAAAATATATAAAAGCCATCAATCACAATACATTACAGTCTTCCACACCATATTATAAGCATAATACCTCAATCTCGACCCCATGACCTTGAATGACATTTAAAAATAAAATCTGATAAAAATTCATTAACATCAAAAAGCTTAATACATTACAGACTACCACCGCCATATTAGTTGCAGAATACCTTGACCTTGACCTCATAACCTTGAATGTCCTGAAAACAATACTCGAGAAAGAGTCTATGTGAAGAGGCATAAGCTAGCCAACATGATTTATCTTTCACAACAGCCACGGTCATACTATGCCTCCCAGCCTGCCTTGCTACTGCTTATAATGCATGCATATGCAAACCTTATGCTGTAAGATTGATTTTGAACAAATCGTATTACACAATTAAGACTTTGTGTAGACAGACCAGCCAATCACTGAGTTACCAGATGATTGCAGCTGACAAATCACATGCAGCAATTGAGACATAACACACAGGCAGGTAGTCAGGTTTTAGATGCTAGTTCCCTGATCACACTACCATGCAATTATATATTCAACAGTTTCATCCAGACAAGTTCTTCATTCACTTATAAATCATGGTCATTCTTAAAGTTGACAACGGACTCTTGTTGTCAGACTGACCCCTCATAAGACTGACTCATGACCCCTAAATGACCCATAAATAATGCCCTCACCACCACTTTGATCCCTACATGACCCCTTATGACCCATTGCCCCATAAGGTTTCCTAAATGTTGTACTAATTGCAGTGCTGATTGTGGTGATGCATTTTAAATTGTGGTACTTCAGTGATAATTGTGGTGCTGGTTGTGTTGCTGCACTGCTAATTGTGGTGCTGATTGTGGTTCTTATTGCGGTGCTGATTATGATGCTGTGCTGTGTCGCTAATTGCAGTGCTGTTTGTGGTACTTCAGTGCTAATTGCACTCCTTTAAGTGGTGCGAATTGTGATGCTGATTGTTGTGCTATGTGTTGTGCTAAGTGAGGTGGTAAGTGCAGTGTGTGTGTGTGGGTCGGAAGTGAAAAAAATTCCATGTATTTAAAAATAAACTGATATAGTCCTATCTCCAGAAACTGAAATGCAAACATTTTATTTAATAATCTAACTTGAAACAAGTATATATCCTCGTCCCTCGATATATTTAATTACTTCCTTGGTAAAATGTATTTACACTTTGCAATTAAACTGCCCATACAACCGCAGGCTCCCACCACACTTCGCCATTGGGCGATGCGCAACATGGACTTTGTACTAAACAATACCACATTATGACAGGCCACCACGATGATTCCCAAATGGTCGTGGTCGCATGAGATGTATTATTTGTACATAGTACTCCCTCATGCCGATATGTATTTGGAAACATAGGTGAAACAGCATTATTCCACTTACACAATGTAAAAGCAAAGCTTTAAGATAATATTTGTACCAACATCCTACCTATGTGTAGAGATACTAAATACGAAAAAAATTGTTTGTTTCAGAGTCATAACTGCGTAAGATTAAAAGAAAAGGGAGAAATTCAACCCACAGAAGACATACTCCAGTATTACTCGAGGATACAAGAAAGTATGGTTCCAGTTTCTAGACAACATTTACTTCAAAAACAGATTTACAACAGGGATGACCATTGAAATTTTGCGAAAAGTTTCTGAGGAAACACGTATACAGAATGAGTATTGTGTTATAAAGAAGAAGACCATCCAGTTTTTAATATGCAGCCTGACAGTGAACTACCCTGTTCTTCTTGGATTCTATGTTTTAAAAAGAGAAGTGAAGAAATTACCAAATAACCAGGTTTTCGTCAAATTAAATATAAATCGAGTAGAACATTTTATGAATGACCCACCTTATGGACTGAAACATATAATAATAAGTAATACATCACGCAAATACAAGGCAGTAGCGGGGTTCTAAGAGCACCTTGTGGAATGTGGGAGCGCGAGGTTTGGAACAGCAATGTTTGTGTCTGTAAATTTGATTCAACAAGGTTGTCATTGAACAACAAATTTTACCAGAAACTGGAAGAACATCCTACTATATAAAAGAGAGAGAATCAAAGACCAAAGCTTCAGTAATGATGGAGAGATTTGACTCATCACTTCCTTATGCCAGTGTTACTCCAAGATACAGTCGAGTGTGAAACAGATATGAACATTGGAGTTTTTCAATAGTCAAACCTGGATGTATGTATGAAGAAGTTGGAGATTATATTAGATGCAAGTGTGTAATGTATAATTAAAGACTTGGCATCGATTTGCAGATAACTGAATTAGTATGGTACATTGTAGGTGAATAAATCTCTAAATATCCGTCATTTATGAAAAGTAAATATAAGTTGCGAAGGGAGTATTAATCTGAACATGTTGTTTGGACAGGAAAATGAAACAAGTAACATTTTAAGTACATTAGTGACCAAGAATTAACTACTCCCTGTGGCATGTGGAATTGTAGCTTAGCAATAACAGTTATAAATGAGAAAAAGTGATGAAACAACAGCTATATATAGGAGAGAAATCAATATTTAAATATCAGTCATGGCTAGAATCTTCGACACTCAGACATATAAAAGGTCCTACAAATAGGATACAGAAGAGTTTTCTTTAAACCATATGATGATATTTTACAAGTACATGTCTACAATTATATAGAGCATTGGCACTATGCTTTTGACAACAGTCTCGGCATTCACTTTCGTGAAGGAATAGCATGCAACAATTCTGCTGTGAGATATCTTCACCCTGACTGTAACTTACAAACAACATTAGAAGATTTGATGATCGCCAGTCTTATAGAGGAACTTGAAGAGGAACAGGCAAATGGAGAAATCGCCTTCCAACTCACCAGACCTCAACAGGGAATTACACATTATTGGAAGGAGATGTGCGATGGAGACATCTACAACTTTATTTTCGAACAAGGAGAATTAGTTTTCACATACATGTGTAATTATAATTGTGTGTGAAGTGGCTAATTCAGAATACTGTTCCTGCTTAAATAAAAGTATGGATTTTTAATAAAGGCTTGTATTCTGTAACTTACAGTTTATTATATTCACATTTTGCTGCAAAGAAAATGTGTGAATGAGACATTCATTTTAAATTCACATATTTTTCTCAACCTTTGACACCACATAGTACACCAACTAGTTATGATTCCACTTTAAACAACTGCAATAATTCTGAATGTCTTGTAAACCAGTATAGATTTCATGTAGTAGATCTAAAGCATAAGCTTAAGGGTGAGCCCATTGCAACATCATTTTGTGAAGAAGAAAATGATCGAGACGTCTTGTTTATAATACAGACACTGTATTATACTATCAGTATTTCGAAGAATGTGATAATAACCTTCATACTTTGTTTCATTATAGCAAAAACAAGTTTGATTACACATCTCATACCTGGTGTGATTAATCAAAACGTTATGTGCACCGAGCAATAAAATTATAAAAAAACAAATTCAACTTTCAAACACATTTCTAAATTTAGAGCGGATGAATCTAGCAACATACATACACTGTTGCTTGCTAATTCTTCTCAGTGGAGTGTTGGATGTCATAGTAGTAACATGATGTATTCTCATCCTGTAAATCATTACATCAGTGCCAAACAAGGAAAGTCCAATTCAACTTATGTCCTATTGTACAATGGGCTTTTGTGCGAATTTACAAAGACTTGCAACAGAATATCCATTTTATAGTAATTTATTTTCTTATATGAGACGAAAATAAATAGAAACCAATTAAATTCACTGTTAACCAGAATTTTTTTTGTTTTATATGACAGCAACCACACCTCTAACATCTAGTATTGAAGATGTGCACTCACATGATGTTGAATCATATGAAAACTTGTTTGAAAGCATTGTTTAATATGTTCCTAGATGTAAATATGTTTGTGTACAAACATACAGGTTAAAACCAGGGTGTAAGAAAGGCTTCCTCCACGAAAGCAGAGTTCACGATCCAGATAGTTACAATATTATGAAAATGCATGAAAACTTTGTTTATGGAAGTTGCTAACAGTTTATAAATATATTAGTTTTTAAAGAAAAATGTTGCATATACTTTGAATGAAATTGTACTTGATAGTGCTGTATATTAATTTTTTTGGATCTCCCTGAATTTTTGAAATGATAGTGTAATTTGTGTGACATTCTGTATTTGCTAATGTTAAAATGTTGTAGATAAATTTCTGGGTCAACTGATACTTAATTGTTTAATGCTGCATATATATATTTTGGACACAATTGTGTAATTTGTGTGATATCCTAAAGTTGCTTGTGAATGTTTTCGATCATCCTATACACTCAGTGTTAAAATGAGTTTTTTTCTAATTTTTTTTAAACGGTTTGTTTTTGTATATATATTTTCAATAAATTTAGCTTGTAAAATGAATTTTTATTTTCATTTAACCTATTCCCTTTTTTTATTGAATTGGTTTCCTATGTAAAATATTGTCTCAACAGAGAGAGAGTGTGTGTGTGTGATATATAAATATATATGTATGATTAAAAAAGGTCTGATTTCTTTTAAAGTATGTTCATACTAACACAAAATATGGGTGTAAAGAAAAAGCAATATAATAAATTAACTATTAGTTCACCAAAAAAAGTTTTCACTAAAGATATATTCGAACTTGTCTCCATCCAAAAGATCCCTGCTGAAAACACCAGAGTAATTTTTTTAATACACACCATAAATATATAAAATAACTTTTCATGAAAATTTATTAAATATGGTTTCATTTTGACCACATTTTCTTAAATATTTTATTCACTTTATTATTAATTTTTTTCTACATTTTCCCTTATAATTATTTTCTCTTTATATTATTTCATTAAACTTTTATAACATTGTGAATATTTTTAACAAATTGTTACAATTTTTAACAAACTGGATGAATTTGTTTATAAATTTTGGTAAATTTTTAGTAAATCATTAAAGATTTTAATGAATTGTTTACAACTTGAATGACATTTTACTAAAATCGCTATAAATTTTAAATAAATTTCGTAAAACTTTCAGTAAATTGTTAAAATTGCCAAAACTTTAAAAAAATTGAATACAATTTTCTTAAAATCATTGCAAATCATTAAAACTTTTTAAACAAGTCATTAAAATTTTAATGTAATTTCTTAAACTTTTTACCTAATTATTAAACTTTTTAAACAATTATTTAGAACTTGAATGAATTTTCTTAACATTTTTAATAAATCGTTTAAACTCTTTAATCAAGTTTTTAGAATTATATTATATTTCTTAAAAATTTTATCAAATTGTTAAACTTTTTAAACAAGTCTTTAGAATTTAAATATTATAATTGTTTATTAGTGCTAATTAATGATAAGTCGATTGGGTGCTTGAGGTCATGTGGTCCCACTCTGCTTGTTAAATTGTTGTTTATTTATTGTAAATATTGATAAGTCGAATGGGTGCTTGTGTGTGCAGGTGTGTGTGCATGTATGTGTGTGCAGGGGAGAAGTGTTTTAAATATTTTTTAGGTGGGTTGCTGATGTATATATGAGAGGAATTTAGTAGAGTTTAGAAGGAGGTACTGAATGACCACCATGGTAATGCACTACAGACTTAAGGCGAGGCAATATCTCAATTCAGGCCTTCTCTACACGGTTAAATACTCATAAATATGTGTTAAACCCATTTAGAATAAAATACAAAAAACTCTGAGGAAAAAACAGTAGGTGCATGATTGCGAGTATGAGTACAGTATAAAAGTGTTTTCAATAAATTTTAAGTGGGTTGTTGATGTATATTTGAGAGGAATTTACTAGAATTTAGAAGGAGATACTAGATAACTGCCAAAGTATTGCACTATGGAAAATAGTGAGACAATTCCTAAAATTCAGGCCTTCTATACACTGTTAAATACTCGCAAATATATGTTTAAACCATCTAGAATAAAATACAAAGTACTTTGAGAAAAAAAATAGTAAGTGCACGACTACGAGTATGAATGCAGGGGAATGATGATGCGATTTAATTAAAATTTAGTTAGTTTTGCATAGTTTAAAAAGCTGTTTAAGGGTGGGTATTGGTTATAACTGATGTATGAACTGTGGAATGGCTAAAAAAAAGGGAAGAACTAAGCAATATATGGCTTGTGTATTCAAAAGGTACATAACCTCAGCTTCCATGCTTGTTCTGAGTGAGTTGTTTGGCGATGAATGTTTGAGTGATGGATAAATGTGCCTTCAGTACTTCTAACAAATGAAATGATTTTGATGTGCATATGGGATGGATTGGGTATCTAAGATAATTTTAAGAGTTTTCATTTTCAAAGTTGTTGGGTATCTGCGAGTGTGACAGGGAGAGATAGAGTGTTGAGTGGTTCTTTAATACAATTTAAATACTTTTTGTTTTTAAAATGTCTACGATGTTTAGTTTTGATAGAGATAGTTTAGCTAGTATAATTAACATAGAGTGGTATTCCCTTGCAAAAACATTTATATGAAAATCGTTATTTTGATGGTGTAAACGATTTTAACAGTGTACAATACTTTGATGGTGTAAGATTGTATATATTTTCTAAAAGCAAATTTTAAAATGTCAAGTTTTTAAATATGGATTTAAACTGCAATGCAATAGCATAAGTATAAATTTCAATAATTTAAATGAAGTCCACTTGATCCAAATGCAAAAGTTGTGAAAGATTATCGAGGCAGGGCAGCTCACAGGCAATGGAAATGGTATAGTTAATAGAGCTGTATGATAGGAATTCATGTCATTGAGAGGTGTGGCAGAGGTACAGGGTGAAGTTCTCCTGCTGGCAGGCATGTGTGCAGGCGACTCCAAGGCTTAACCAATGAGTGCTAGCGAGGGCAGGGGAAGGTTGTCGTGCAGGGTGGGGAAAGGGGAGCGTGCTTGAATGATGGCATATGATGCAGACAGCGGCAGTTTATTGAACCATTTTCTCATTCTCTCGTCTGCTACATTCATGGGCCAAAACTCTGGCACATGCATGTAGTATTACACTGCTCTGGGCATGTCACCCTCATCAGCTCTCAAGACATTGGTTTCGCTCGCTCCCCACACACTTAATTATCTGGTATCTGCTAGCTGGTTTGTCAATGAGGCTTTAGAACGACTCCTCCCCCAATATCTTTAGTAAAAATATGTCGCTGTAGTCGACTGGTCGACTGCCTTTCCCAAATAAGCAGAAAATACAGCAAAATTTTTATATATATAAAAGAATACAGTTTCTTATGGCACTATTAATTTCAACTATATTGTGGTAAAGGAATATAGTGGCCTTATATTGTTGGTTTTCAGAATGATGAGGCACTACATATTAATTTATTGTGGTGTTGCCACTGTTATATCAGGGAAACTAAAGAAGCTCAGAGTTAGGTAAAATGGGTGAGCATAAGCCATCCAGTATTTACATCTTGCTAGAAGATATTTGCGTATGTGATTCAGATTCTGAATTGCAGATGCAAAGAGAGTCTACAGCAAGCTGTCGAGAGAGTGTCCCTTCGCCTAAGCAGACACGACTTAATATATTGGGGGCTTATCTCTACTTAGTGATTCGAGCATGGATTCACTTATGGAGAGATTGTTTAAACACAAAGGTCAAAACATGTCCGCTCCCCTTACCATGACAAGGTTGATATTTTAAATAATGACTTATTTCTACAAGACTGAAAATTCGTGTGATTCGAAGAGTGCTCCAACAGTTTCACAACCGACTTTCGAGTGGATTAGGGATATTTCAATTAGGGAGCCAGAAAATAATTTGTTTTCTGATTCCCCAGCTTCAGTGAAAGGTTTGCCAGACCTGACATACAAACTCATAGCTACAGTGTTCACAGGAAGACTAAATGACGCATGGATACCTAACAATAGGCTTAAATGTGATGCAGACTTTTCGTGTTTTTTTCCAGAGGTGTATGTTCCCTTTATTAAACTTAATAATGTCATCACCCTCACTAGTTAGACTTTCAGTTACCATAGCAGGTAAGTACTCGAATCCCTCACGGTGAAGGTAAGCACTATGGAAACCTTTTATTTCAAAGCAAACCCCTCCCTATCCTAAATTCGTCGAATGTGGGTTTAATTTATGATAATGATATCATCCCTTATCTCACAAACAGGCTTGAGGAGTTTAGTGTACGTGGATCTGGCTAGAGTCTGCAAATATTCACATACATGAATGTTCATGTGTCCCAATACCGACCGTTTACCATTGGTGCTGCACACACTAAACAACCAAAGTTTATTGCTGATAGGAAAGCTTGTGTCGATGTACACCACGTGGAGGGAATGTGTTTCCACTATGCTGTCATAGCATATTTGTTTCCTGTCACACAAAACCCCTACAGAACTACTTCATATCCAAAAACCTCACGAGGGTTTGAATACTGAAGGTTTGTCGACACTTGTCATACAGGATATTCATAAGTTCGAGGAGAACAATTTTATTTCTATCAATATCTGCTGTGTGATGGACAAAGATAGCAATATAATTGATTAAACTTGCAATAAAAGGTGGGGTTTATTTCCTATGCATATTTCTCCTGTACATCATTACAAACATGTGAATATTTTGGCTATTTGTGTAAGTGGAAATGCCACACATTTGCATTTTGTCTGTATTAGAAATGTGTCCTGGCTGGTTGGTAGTCAGCTAAGTAAATATGATTTTCAGTATTTCAGAACTGATGAGAAACTTGCAAGCCACACTATTCTTTACCAGCAACAAAAAGCTTTCCATAGTAATTTCCCTACTGGAAACAAGTACTTGGAATTTAAAGATTACAGCAAACAGCGGAGATTGGGTTTCGTCGCCTATTGCAACGTTTAAAGTTGCCTGAAACCCATGTCCACTTGCTTGCCCAATGATGAAACTAGTAATACAACTACCATCAACCAAGTTTTTCTAACTATTTTGAGTTTATGGGTGATGATTGCATGTACCAATTAGTTGAAAAATTATTTGAACTTACAAAGTGGGTTACAGGAATCTACAACTTGATTGTTCTGATAAAACATAAACCCCTGCTGATGAAGCTAGGGTAGCAGCTCGGAAAAATTAACACATTTGTAAAGAAATGCTCGGCACAGGTGATATTGTGGTCGAACATGCCCATCTTACTGGTGAAAGCAGAGGTCGTGCAGATAACAAGTGCAACTTGAATTTAAGACTGCCCAAAAGACAACATGTCACTGGTTTTAATAACCTGCAGAATTATGATGCTCACTTTCTTATAAAGCTTTTGGTTGAACGTCACATACCACAACCCGATGGGACCGTGGTAATCGAAAACCTGGGGAAAATTCACGCCATTATAATGAGCCTTGAAAAATACAAATGTATTACAAAACAAATTCCCAATATGAATAATTTCAAAGGAAAGGAGCACTATATTAAAGTACAATTTATTGACTCATTCCAATTCATGAGTGCCTCTCTGGAAACTTTGGCAGGTAATTTACTACCTGCACAGTTGAGTTTCACCTGCTCGATGTATCCAGATACCACTGAATTCGAATTGGCAAAACGGAAAGGAGTTTTTACTTATGGCTTTGTTAAGTCGCCAGACAGTCTGATATGCAAGTCACACCCACCAAAGGACGCATTTTATAATGTGATGAGAGGCGAAGGCATTAGTGATGAGTATTAAGCTCATGCCCAAACCGCATGGGATGTGTTCAACTGCATAAACTTGCTGCCGTATGCTATTCACTACTTACATATGGACACTTGTTTGGTGGCTGATGTTTTTGAGAATTTCAGGACCGTACATTTGGCTCATTATGGTCATGACCCCACCATGTACATCACAGCTGCATCTCTTTCATGCTTTATTGACAATAGCACATGCACGGTAAGAGCTGTTGACTGACTTAGATATATTTATTGTTGTAGAACATGGCATTTGGGGCAGCATTACCAATGTTTAAAAAATAAGTTCAGAAGTCCACAATATTTACATGAATAATGACTACGACCCAAGTGTGGCATCAAAATATATATGTTATTTCGATGTCAACAGACTTACAGTCGTACGATGCAATCCAAGCTTCCGATTGGCAATTTTGAGTGGGTTGAGTCTGATGTGTTTTCAACATGGTATTTTTCAATCACTGTGAATGATGGTGACACTTGTTTTTTCGTAGAAGTTGATCTGTCTTTTCCAGACGAGTGTCATGATTCACTACGTGATCTGTCTCTGGCCCCAGAAAATGGCATACCCCGAAAGGCTCACATTGGAAACTTTTCTTAACACTCGCACTCTGGAAGAAATGTGTCATACATGGGGAAACACTGAGGCAGTACTAGATGTATGGAGCTACACTAGACTCTGTTCATCGCATTTTGTGCTTTGAGCAGAAGTCTTGGGTGGCTCCATACATCGAGTTTAACATTGAGAAACGTACCCAGGCTGTGAACACGTTCGAAAAATCGTATTTCAAGTTAATGAATAATTCCGTTTATGGAAAAACCTTGCAGATTGTCCACCGGGAAAGTGACATAAGAGTCGTTTCGAGGTATGACAAGTCCTACAAGGCTGCAGAGCTCATAGGACTTCTTACATTTCAGGCAAGACTGATTATAAATGAAAACTTGGTCCTTATCGAGATGTCTAAGAGTTCTGTTGCATTCAACAAACCTTTGTACAGTGATGTTGCCATAATTGATCTTTATAAATTACTTCTTTACAAATTTCATTATCAGTATATATATATAAAGTTTTTTCTGCCAGTCTTACACCTCATTTAGTGTGACACCAATTCCTTGGTATATTTTGTTGCTTGCAAGGACACGTATAAAGTAATTACCCCAGATTTAAAGGGGCTGTTTGATACTTCCAAATATGTGCTCGATAACAAGCAAGTATTCCCTCACGAGAACAAATTCTGTACCAGGGTAATGAAAGATGAATGTACTAGGCGCGTCATCACACACTTAGGTTTTTTTTTACATCCTAAGCTTTACACATATGTTGTTGCGAATGAAGAATATATATACATAAGGCAAAGGAAGTAAAACCTAATATGTTACAGTCACTCAGGTACGAGTATTAATGAGATTGCCTTGAAAATTGCAGAAGGGTTTTGGGGACCAAATATCACTTCTGTCCACATGCTTATGAATTCTACACCAAACGCGTATCAAAGGTAGTGTTGTCAGGTATGGATGATAAGTGGTACATTGAGACAGACGGAATATCGACCTTGCCTTGGGGGCACTACAGAATACCTAAGTAACTTATTTTCCTCCCTATAATAGTTTCAGCACCACAATAAATACAGCCTGCCCATGATACCACAAGTGTCACCACCACACCACCAATGACATTCTTCTGCCACCACCACACGCACCTCCTATTCTACGACCAACCTCATATCTGTCTATAGATGTCTACAATGTCTACAAATATCTGTCTTCTATGTATTTTTCAATTCCCCTTTTGCAAATAAAAAGATGAAAGTTACAATGTGACAAATCATCCACTAGGAACTCTGTGTGTTTTATTGTGTGTTGTACCATGTCATTCAGTGTTTGTACGTGTGTGAATGGAAAATACCCCAGATGTGACAAATGAATGCCTTAAATGTGCATCGTTATCCGAATAGATAGGAAAAGGACATAAACAGTAAAGATGTAGTATATTGGTAAATATTTTAATAAATTATGTACATATTTTTGTTGTTATTTATTTATTATGTTATCTATTTTAGAAGATTTTGGTATGTTGTAGCCTTAGTATTAAAAGTAGTAATAGTAACAGTGGTAGTTGTAGTAGTAAACAGAAATTGTGTTAAGATGTACATATATGTGAAATATTTATTTTGATGGACACAACTTCATTGCAGAACGTTGCAAAAAAACAGTTACTTGTGGTTTAAATATAATTGAAAAATATGTATGGTGAATTAGTCCGCAAGATGTTTATTGTATAATTGATTCTGGTCATACTTTTTTTTTTAAGTTTGTGAAAAAATGTTTTTTTTATATATATTTATTTTATTTTATTTGGTAAATCATAGTGTGATTGAAAAATGCTTATTTAAATAAATTTTTGCATGGGCATTGTAAATATTTACTTTTAAGGATGATTTTGTGAAAAAATAAATTTGAATAAAATTATTCTATGTAAAATTAAATAGTTTTTGTTTTTTGTTAGTTTGAAAATTACTCGTGTCATTATATATTTTGTGAATGATTCAAGAAGGAATGCATCTGAAGATGAAGTCCTTGTTAATGACTGGATATTAAATGTTTAAATGAAAAAAAATATTGCTTAGACGAATAAGTGATGGTTAGATTTTCAGGTCATGAACTTGAAAAGATTTTTAAGTCAGGTAACAGGTTATTTGTTTGTTTGTTGGCTAATATTCACGAAAGAAATTTACAAGTTGTTAGCTTTTTTCATCATAATGGAGAATAAATATTATACATTTAAAAAAATTAACTTATGAAATTTCCATTAAGTAAATATAACAAAAACATACTTCAAATGGGGAGATTACAAAACATTGCCGGGCAGCTGGCCAACTTGAAGAACCCTGGGGAATTTACGAAACTCAGCATCAAGTGACAGAAATATATTTTTCAGAGGCAGGTAGAAAGGCCCCTTAACTACACACCATAGCTCCAAGAACTTTTTCTCACTGCCCTACAACTTTACAGCAAGTAGTTGCAGAGTGCAACAAACTTTAAAATAAAATAAATTTTCTCACAGCAATCAGATTACTACTACTGCAGCTGAAAATTCAACACAAAGATGCTTGCAAGAAAAAAATCCAATACTTTAAACAAACTTAGAAAGCATAAATTAAGGTTTAAAAAAATAAACTCTTTTAAAAACATGAATTATTCTTACAATAGCAAAACTCGCATTAAAAATATAAGTAAGTTTAAAAAAAAATTATTATAGTTTCGTTGTCATTTGTAGAATGAACAGTGTAATCAAGTCGTTAATAGTAGCTTGGTAGGGAAATAGGTTATGTCATAAATTTCAACTCAGCCATGCTCCATGTATATAGTCAGGCTCTCGATGAAAGCTTGACTCATTCGTTCAGCAGCCTCCGAAGTGGACAGATATGTTTCGGGGGAGCTTCTTGTGCGATTTCATTATGTGTTTTTTAATTTCATGCACTTGTGATCATTAGCCATTTAATATATTTGAAAACATTCATTTTATATTTCACCTCAGTCTTTAATCAAACATAGGCCGATGCAGGTTATGTTTGCTCTCAACACAGCCTATAAGTTGACTTAATCGCTTTAACCAAGTCAGTGCTGCAGTGAAATCGAGAGAGAATGGATGCAAATTTAACATTTTCTTTTTTGTGCATGTTCATATATTCATTATTTTTTGTTTTAATTATCGTCGTTTAACATATTGATTCAATTTCAAAAGTTCCTCGCTAGACTTGCAGCCAGATGGATGTGTTTTAAAATCATGTAATGTATTTGCAAGAGGCGTCTAGTAGTGTCACATTTTACGCATATCTTGTGTTTTGGAAGACTGCTGTTTAATTTATACCGACATATTTTTGTTTCATTAATTAATTACATACTGGAGTGTCACATAATTGTGATTGTTTACAACTTGTCGACACCAGATGTTATTCACGTAGTTGTGTTCGTTTGAAATTTGCGATTCGATGAGTCCTTCATGTAATTTATTCATTGGTAGAACTCGTTTAAAAACTCTGAAATTATTTATCTAGTGCATTTGAATAAATAATACTATCTTTCAAAGTCGCCTATATACAAACACCATCTATGAGGCACAAAATGTACACTTATGCCACTCTTGGACATAACTCAACACTTATGTACCCTGTCCCCAACATGCCACACCTTATTTGAGTGCCAGAGCTTCAAGGGTGAGGACGTACCAGAGCCCCTCCCCAAGCCATAAAAATAAAGAAAGAAAATTGTCCCTTAGCACACTCTTCCACCAAAAAAATAGGATTAAAAACTAACACTTTCAATACATTTAACCCTTTCAATAAGTTTAACCATTTCCATAAATTTAACCCTTTCAATTTAATTAACACTTTCAATCAATTTAATCAACCGTTTCAATCAATTTAACCCTTCGATATCAATAAAGGCAGAATTCACTTTGTTTCAGAATTGGCACGTCCCTACTACTAATGTAATTACTTTATACACTTTATTGTACTTCGTGTAGGTTTTAACTGATTTGTACACTATGTATTGGAAATGTATACCACTTAGGTTATTTTAGCTCAAAGGACATGAAAGAAATAATACAATTTGCCTCTTCTTTTCGTAGTACTCCCCATTGTCAGTTTTCCAAAGTTTTTGTATTGAATTAGAAATTAATATTATTTTCATTCGGCAATAGCAGTTGAAAACAATTTGCTAAATGACCGACAAAATGAAAAACTGTGCATTTAAACCGTATTTACGCCATGTGATTGTATTTCAACCCCTAAAACGAATTTCGCAATGATTACCAAACAGTCCTTATTTTATAACGAGTAAGTGAAACTCAAAAAACTTGAATTCCGCAGTGTTTCACATGCGGCCATTAGGGTAACAGCCCACCATCACATGTTTTGATGTTGGCCTCACTCAGGAGTGTAGCGAGCATAACCGAAGCTGGAGCTAGTGCATATATATAATTCTTCTAAGATAAACGAATGAATCGCAAGCAAGTTAACATTATAACTTAGTTCTGGTTTCCCCAACTTGAGTACAATATCTGTATTTATGCTGCTCTAACCTTGCTGTTAATGTATGGTTTAGTTAAAGAAATAATAAAGTACTAGCTATGAGCACAGTACAGTCCAGTATGGCATCTGTTCGGTGTTTTAAGTAACTGATAATTAAAAGCAGTCAACCATTCTAGAAATGCGACATGCTTTTGTGTGTGATACAGTGGCATCTCGATGTACCGAAAAGACATGTAGCTGGTTTAACAATTTCTAAAAACTGCCTTGTGGGATGACCGTAACTGACTAATGACTAAACTTATATATATATGGCGTTCGCCTACCAAGATGGTCGCCTCCAGTAATGACGAACAAAAATCAAGATGGCGGAACGAGTAAAGGTGAGGGATTGGGGATGAGGGAGTTAGTCGTCTACTGGGCGTGGGGCTGGCGGGACCTTCGAAATGAAAGTTTTATTTAAAATAAATTTATAACTTTTAAATAATTTTCATAATTCATTTTAGTTATTTTTAAATAACTATTTTTTTTTTAATTTTCCATTTTTTATATTTTTTCGATTATTGGGGTCAAAGTTCAAGGACAAAGGTCAATGGTCTTGTGTCCCATTTGCCGTGACCCAAGGTCACCTGTTCTGTAAAAATTGTTCATTTCTTAAAATCCCTTCAATAATTTTTAATGATTTTTTTAATTGTTCAATAATCCTTTTATAATTTTAATAATAAATTTCTTCGGAATTTTTCTTTTTTTTCTAGATTTTTTAGGAATTTCTTAAGGATTTTTTGGATTTTTGTAGGTTTTTTTTTACAGTTTTGGTTTCAAATGTCCCCGAGGTAAATGTCAAGGTCAAAGGTCATATGATAAGGTCAATATCCCCGAGGTAAATATCAAGGTAAAAGGTCATATGATAAGGTCAATGACATCCAATATGGCGGACGGGAATGTAACAATATGGCGGCCGGCCATGTTGCCTGGCACAATGGATACATCCAGTATCTTATGTGCCAGACTCATCATATCATTTCTACTTCTATAATTATATTTTACACACTCATGTTATTCATATATGTGTGTGTACTTTGAAGGAGTTATCTTGAAGAGTGAGAGCCATGAAAATTCTCATAATAAACTAAATTTCGCCAGCTATGGTCCATCAATGCACTACTTCGCATCCAACAAATGGCTTATAGATGGCTACCCATACTTTTATCAGCAAAAGTGTAGGTTATGTGTGGCCATTTCTGAAATACAGTTGCGAAGCAATTTGTGGGCCACTAATAGATCACCTACTCTCAACCATCACTTTCATTTCCATCAATATTCGATCAGTGGGCCATAAGTGGCATGCCAATTTACTTGGTGCCAGCAGTTAACCATAGCAGGGCCATTTGTGTAGACACGTAAGTTTTCTGGGCAATCAGTAATCCAGCAATGCTATCAATACAACCAAAGTTAGCCGATTCTCTCTTGCTAAGTGGAACTAAGGGGGCGAAACACTAGTGAAGTGCCATCAATGCCCCAAAAATGATTAATTTTAGTGCTGCCAGTGCTGGAATGCACTTGGCGAGCCATTTGTGGATCATTAGAAGTATACCCACTCTCTGCCATCACTTTCATTTTCATCAAGATCCCATTAACGCGCCATTGATGGCATGCCAAGGGTCATGTTGTCAGCAGTCAGCCACAACAGGGCCATTTGTGTAATTCCATAATTATTCAGTACCAGCAGTCCTTCAGCAGTACCAGCAGTAAAACTACAGTCGGCCGACTGTGGCTTGCTACATGAGTGGCTATCACAGTAATTACCAACTGCTAACTGACATTTAACAAAAGTTATAAAAATCTCTAAACTGAAGTGGTTGTAGTAACTATATAACCACAACTCTGCCTTAAAATCATGAATAACTTGTACCTGACAAATCATAAGTTATGGTAGTAGTTAAATATTAATATCTTCAGCAGCAGCAAAGTACTGCCATATTTATTTCGAACAAATGCAATATGCATTAAAAATCACTTCTACATATGTAACTAGATAAAATTATACACTTGAAAATGTAAACTTTTAATACTGTATCTTTCTGTCAGTTATTAAAATTGTGTATCTGCACTGGCCCCACTCAAATGTAAAACTAGCCGGTTTTAATACAACAAGCCTTGTTAAATTAATATTAAATGCAATATAACTTTAACAAGACAATAACACTTCTACTGGCAGTTACATAAATTTAATGGTAACAAAACTCAGTTACCACCTTCTTTTTCCACAAGGCATTACTTATTTGCCCTAATAAACTTCTAATGATAAGGATACTAATATGTAATGTATTCACATGTTATATTTATGGTTAAACTATTAACTATTATCTAATAGGTGGAATCATTAATGACGCAACAAAACTTAAACTGACAAACTCAATTTTTGAGTACGAGTCAAGTGTAGAACATGTAATATGTTACCAAGAAAAAATATATCAGGTACAAATTACAAAACTTAGTTGCAGTATAAAATAGTGCGTTTGCACAAACGAATGAATGAAATACGACTAAAACTGTATTATAAACGTAAGTTTTAGTTAACAAGCATGTTCCATATCAAGTTGAGGTGCATGATATCATAAAGGTTTAAGGTAGAAGACATGAAGTGAAACCGTATGTATAATTTTACAAAATTACAAGAAAGCAACTTTATGAAGTTCAAAAGGTATGTGTCATGAATACCTTTATTCATACAATTGTAGTTTATTTGAATATGTGATTAATGTGCTTTCCATGCATACAGAAAGTAAGCGAGAAATATTTCTCCTGTTGTGTACTGTGTTCTGGTGTGAAATAAAGTTGTATTATTTTCTAAAATGAGATTTATGTTAGTGATTTTTGAAATTATATAATGTCATATGAAATTATGATTAGAAAATGGCATGCAACTGGAATTTTGATAGTCATTTCATATAATTTCAGAGCTAAAATAAAGAAAATACAAATCCACTTAACGTGGACGAGACATCATGGAAGAGGAGGAACAGCTACGCGGAACAAGCTTCTCTATCCTTCAGGCCTGTTGTTGACGTAAAGCTCGTATAACTACTTAAATAATATTGGAGCAAAAATATATGTGTATGTCAGTAAAACTGTAACATCACTGCATATCTATTATAATGTATGACCTACAAGAGAAAATCCTATTTTCAGAAATTACTTAGTAACTGCACATTATTGGAAACCTTTTTCAGTTTAAATTCATCGTATTCACGAATTAAAAAAATTTTAAGGACAAATAAATTAAAAATCATTCGTTATTTTCAGTCATGTTCTGAATTTGAATTATATACATACATATATAGGTATGTATATAATGTTAAAAATAATTAAGTAGCAATTCGGGCTGTTCTCAAGTGAAAATGTACTGACATTTAGGTACGCAAATATAATTTGCAAACTCTTAGGAGGCAGTGTGTCTCACGAAATTCAGTAACCTTTGTAGCTCCAGGAAGGAATGTTTAAGCACTTTATTAAGATAGTAATAAGCACAAAATAACATTTTCCTCTTCTTAACGAAATCCAACAGACGGGCTACGGTACAGGATTAAAATGAGAGAAAAAAATATTCCATATAAATTATTCGATTTTAACAATTATTTTGTTTCAATTTCTTTTAAGTTATATTTAAATTGTACTTAGATAATTGCTGAAATATGCAACAAGTTCTCTCAACTTCATTTCCGGTCTCCTCCCTGCAAACACATGTCAGCAAGGTGTCGGCCCGATACCTGTACTGTCGTCAACTGTTGTTTCATTGTCAGAAGACAGCCAGCTGACAATGGTGTGATGTTTTTTGAAACATGTTGCAAGCATCTTAAAAATGTTTCTGGGCCGATTCCCATAGAGCATTTTAGTCTTTTCGGTAAGATGGCCATTATCTTATTTATTTTGGCCTAGTAATTTTTTCGAGACAAGGCTCTTTATCACAATAAAGATATAAATATGATGTCTTTTTCCCAACGAACTTTTGGAATGTGTTTTGAATAGTCAGGATGTTAGCTAGGTGTTAATGGCATGCAGTCTTTTTTAAGACAGAATGTTTGCAGTTAGAAAAAAGACAATGGCCCCTATGTATTTTTTAGGAAAACAGATTGATATCACCGAAAATATCATGGTATAATATCGCAGAGTAAACATGTTGCAAGCATCTTAAAAATGTTTGTTTGTGGGTCGATTCCCATATGGCATCTATGTATTTTCTGTAAGCTGTCCATTATTTAATTTATTCCGGCCCGGCAATGTTTTCGAGAAAAGGCTCTTTATCACTATAAAGATATAAATATTATGTATTTTTGCCGACAAACTTGTGAAAATTATTTTATTATGCAAGACGTTAGCTAGCTGTAAATGGCATGATGTCTTTTTTGAGTAAAAATGTTTGCCATTATAAAAAATAAAATAAACCACTGTAATTTTTAGAATATATGATGAATACCACCGAAAATATGTCAGCATGATATCACAGAACAAACTATTTGCAAGCATTTTAAAAATGTTTCTGGGCCGATTCCCATACAGCATCTTGTAGCGATAACATGGCATCGCTACACCGCCTAAAGTCGCGTATGGTACAGCTGGTGGCCGAGTGTTGTGGTTTTATAAACATGCCCCAGTTGGCCAGATATAAAAGCGATCCCACGTGGCGGTGCCCCCCCCCCCTAAAACGGCACAGTGATTCGAGGTAATATACCAGTGATTGAGATTGTAGGCTGAAGACGAAGACAGCAGACGACCCTTGCCCCCTGAGGAACTCTGAGCCCAACCATATCCACAGACCTGGATGAGCATAATCGATTTTGTGGTAGGGAGCTATTCTCGAAACGAGCCATTTTCCCTCTCCCCCACTGTAAAGTTAATTATGGCAAGGTTAGGGGATTAGCTGCGATTATGTCGTATATCTTGTATAAATACTGTTTTTGTATATTGAAATAATGTAATTGTATTCTCATTGTTCAGTAAGCGTAAATGTATTGTGTTTGCATACTTGAAGTTTGTAGTACTAAATTATATATTTTTATAATCCATCTACATTTTTTTGCCACTATTGCGAGCACCCTCCGTGACACTCCATACCTCCTATTACAGTGATCTAGTGTTTGATGTTTACTTTGAGTAGACAGTATTGGAAACCAGATTTAATTAGGATCCAGGAGGAAGGGCAAGTGTTACATTGGTGGAGGCTAGGATCTTACTACCACTTCTTTTCAGCCAAGCTCCACCTGTTCCCAGGCCACATCATTATTGTTTCATTACATATTCTAATTTATATTTTCCAGATGTGCAATACCATTAAGATTAATCCACCTTCCCCCATCTGAATCAAACAGCCCCACCTACCCACGTGATGATATATAACATACAGCTTTAATTACAATTGTTTTAGTCAGTCATGAAAGAAAAATGCCTTTAAAGAACTTCAGGAGCGGGCACGTCAGCACAAACGTAACTACATTTTTGCGACTCCAGCAGTTACAAGTGTAACAAGCGCACACGGGCATAATCTGCCACTCTACCTGCTACCAGCTGTCACAGCTAGAGATCATTTCACAAATTCAATCGGGGATTTTCCCCTATCTCCGTTTCCTGCCTGAGTGAGGAAATATCCACATTGAATCACTCGAACAATTATAACAAAATAAGAGAAGCAACCAATGGAAATGGCCACCGGACGTCACCATGAGGCAATAATGGCGAACAGAAATTCGAAAACGGAAAAAGAAAACCGCACGATGTCGCACGAGCAATGCAGTCGTGGCACGTGGTGGCGGGGAATTGCCACTTAAAAGGTTCTAAAAAATTGTCATATCGCGGCAGGGGCTACCACGAGTGCAAATACACACATTTTCAGAATATAAACTATATATGGGATGTCATAAATAATCTAACTTAGCTTATTAACTTGTATTAAGTTCTAAAAAACTAAGGTACTTAGGAATAATGTCATCGTAGTATGTACGTTAATCTCATATGTATTGCCATTTCCTAGTATAGAGGGTATTCACTTTTGCATAATTGAGACTCACAGCAAGTTGGAAGTTGGTATTATCTCCAAGTGAATGTTCATTGAAGTGCTATTCAGTGGGACAGTGACATAGTAATATATAAAAATGTTATGTTTTCCATTAAGTCTTGTTATTACCTATATTATGTGTATCAGCCAATAAACGTAATATTTTTAGTGAATTTTAGAATGTTTTACAGCAAGTATATTAAATATGGACTTTTCATTTCTAATATTAAGGCAGAATAGAGACATCTCAGTGAGAATTTGAATGAATTAAGCATCAGAATGCTAAAGACAACAGAATCGTGGTATATTGAATACATCTGAAAGTTTAACAGACGAAATTTTTGTTTCTATTAGAATTGCTGCAGGTAAACTTGTTAATTAACAGTTATCAAGCATATTCCAACTTATATGATGGCGAGGTGTGTATATGTAAATTTAAAGTATATTGTTCCTAGCATAGATTAGGACTTTACGTTTTGGACAGTGTAACACTGTCAAACATTCAACGCAGTGGATTGCGTAGAGAGCAACCAGCACAAGCGCATCGCCGACCGGCTGGATTGTGACCCAGTTATTGAGCAAAGCCATCTCATTCTATGCCACCCTCCCTCCCCTCCACATCCCTCCCAGCCAGGCGGTGGTGGCTGTGAGTGTAAAGTGTTGCAATTGCGTGTGCTTTCCGAATAGGCGCCTTGAGTGAGCGTACCCTACATACACCGCCACCACATCCCAAATTCAGAACATATGGCAACCTCACTAGTGTATTAATGGAGCCGCGCCACTAATTGTCATACGAAAACAAGCACGCACTACACCGTCCACCCCATAATTTAGAAAATTTCCCATCCATGCTTAAATTAATTTATCCAGTTATAATAATTTACATTTTCATTTTAAGCTCTAAGTAAATTCCCTTTAAATAATTAGAGTTCGAAACTACCAATAGTCTTTATAGATTAATTTATATATACAAGATAATTGAATATTTTTCCAGGTACCCTAAATTAAGTGATAATACCTCTGTGTGCATCGGTTGTAATTTAGTTCTCACATGTAAAGTTAATACAGTTCAGTGTTCATTTCTTTGCAAGAGTCGATTATCAGTGTTCAATGATTATACAGGTTTTTGATGCTGTGACACTTCATATAAATAATCCGTCTTGTTGATAGAATAGTTTATCCAAGGCACATCCCCCCCTCCCTCCTTACCTTGGCTGTTGTATTTCACAAGTTAGTATAAGTTTCATACATAAGTTCAACTCATTCCCCAGTCACTCCATTCAAATAAAAGACACGCTACCCTCGAGTATGGCACAAACAAGGATTGAATGAACTCTGAAAGGAAATGGGTGGCTAACTGTGTTAGCCCAAAAGAATGCATACTTACCCCAGAGGTCTTCCATTTGAAACCCCCTTTGTTTCGCATGAGACACATAATTCCGGGCCTATAGACGGGAGGAGGATCCCGCCATGCAATCCCCCCTTTTTTATGCCCTGTTGGCCTTGAAGGAGCTTCATTTAGCGGGGGCGTGTGAACCTTCTTACTGTGGGGTTAGTACTTGCGACACAGTAATGTCCCTTTGAAAGTGTTAAACGAGTGCACTGGCTAAACCATGAGTGCAGTTTTCCTTGTTCCATATTGTATTAATGTGTTTGAGTGTAAGAAAAAAGTTGTTTTCCCATATTACACATTATTGTGAACCCTTCTCATTTTCTCAGCTTTCCCATGTTTGTTTAATTTATATCTCCATGGGTACAGCTAATATGTTGTATTTCATTACAAACAGTTAATTTATGTTTAATTATTTATTTCATTTATTACTAATAATTACTCACATTTCCATGTCACTTGGTAGTTTGCTTCTCTATTGACGCTCACGCAGAGAGTAGTTAATTGGTAGAATATGATAATAGGGATGATAAGTGTTCTACAATTACATAATTTTTGTGGTCAACCTAATTATTTTTAATTCAAATAATTTTAATATATTATATTAACTTGTTTTGCAGCTATAATCAAATCTCTTTAAGTTTTAGTTTTGTTGACACATTTGAAAAGTGCAGTCAATCATGACAGGAGAAGGACCACAGATATGATTTTGCGTAAAGTATAAAGTAGGCATCACAAAGCCTTTTCAAAGGATACCTTCATTATGTTTGAATTCAGACGCATCCAGAACTTTGATATTCCCTATATGACATTTTGCAAATGCTCAGTGACTTCAACTTGGTAGTTTAATAGGTCACGGAATGTTTTTCTCATACTGTACGTCTAAGTTTCAGACCCCCGAAAGGTAAACTCAGCCCCTCTTTGTGTTACTGTTGCGCGGCCACCACACGGTGGAGGGGATACCACACTCCCCAACTACACTTACCGTCTCTTGCAGTCCCGTGGCGCTGCTGCAATGCCCGTCACGTTGGCCGCCGAGGTTGACTTCACTGCGCACGGACGGAATCACTCTGCGCATGCGTCGAGCGTTTCCATGGAGACGGCCATCCAAGGCCGTCTCACACTGAGGAAGTGAGGCAGTTTCTCCGCTTACTTCGCACACACCACTATCAAGGCGTTGCTAGTGTGTGCTTCTTTTTTTACAGCTGGGCTCCCGCCGCCGGCGACTTATCACCCACGTGCTGCCGTTTGTTACGTCACAGCGGAGCCTGACGCTCTCAGAGAAACCAGCATTCCCCTGCCTTACATATTAATTGTTTACTTATTTTAGATATTACCTGGTTTGAGAGTTGTTTTCACTTAAGTTCGTACGTCACTTTTATTGCAAACGATTAGGTTTTCATTTCCCTCCTACATTATGTCACAACTCTCTATACAGCATTATTTTTTACTATGTCTTCACACAATTACAACTTAGACCTAAAGGTCTGCTCTTAAAGGGGTTAATTTTATAAGTGCATTGGCAAGCCTTCTAGAAGGCTCACTTAACTTGCATATGTGTTTTTATGCAACAACAGTGCAATTCTACTACATTTTTTCTTATTTTAATGTACCTTCACATTCTCCCTTGTGTGTATTGTTTATTTTTTTCAACACAACGATTTTCAGGTGGTTTTCAAATAACGCATACAGGGCCTCCACAACATCAATGGAGAATTAAGAAATATTACATAAGATAGAGTTTTTCAACTTAGATTAATTTTACACCTTCTTCTATCTTAGTCAGGCTGTGCTATCCCCATTCGTACCTGCATTATTAATTTGTGTCTAGTATATTCACTCCCCTCAGCATGTCATTTTTGTGTGTATGTAAGTTTTTGATGATATTTGATTTGATATTTGTCTTGTATTGTCCAGTAGATTTTCAGTTATAATTAAGGTCATTTCGAAGTTGAGGTGTTATACCTCCTGGTATTATAGGTAATATAACTGTACTTGAGCTTAGGCCTACAGTTTATTTGACTAGTGCAATACTTCAGCTATCTATATATTTGGCAAAACTTGCATTACTA
The DNA here is from genome assembly GCA_029891345.1 of Dryococelus australis. Lineage (NCBI taxonomy): Eukaryota > Metazoa > Arthropoda > Insecta > Phasmatodea > Phasmatidae > Dryococelus > Dryococelus australis. The sequence goes on along the minus strand of CM057009.1, from coordinate 228,713,648 downwards.
CACAGACAGCAGCGCAAGCTTGAAACAAGCTTGCTGCAAGCTTGCCATGACAAGCCTGCAAGCTTGCAACAAGCTTGAATGCAAGTGTGCAAGATTGAATCCAGCTTCCTAGTCTCTACACAACAAGTTTGCTGCAAGCTTGCAGTATTATAACGAAAGACATATAATGGCAGCCTTGCATAAACAAGCTTAATGTAAGATTGATGCAAGAGAGCAAAGCAAGCTTGCTAAGCAAGTTAACATCAAGTGAAATATAAGCTTGTGGTAAGCTTGCATGTTGTCTGGGTATGAGTATATATTTGAGTTATTGCTGTTCAAACTGATCTTACGCCTTTACAAGGATTCCAGTGTATTTGACACAGTTTACGATCAGGAATGAGGTAACCCCTCCTAGTTGCGGGGTGATTTTATTACTTCAACCATTCGTTAATGAAAAATGAGTCGAGTATTGCCCATTACAGAGGACTGATTCAAGCTATTCTCAGTGACCAAGGACCTCTGCTTACTTATATATCACTGAGAGTTCAGATAGAATGTCTCCTGGCGTTGTGTGTGTTGATGAGTACTTGTTGCTTAGGCATACGGGTCTTTATTACTATTTAATTACGTATACCTCACAGTTACAGTAACTGTAATATTAAATTTATTGTAAATGCTTCAGCAAATATGCACAGTATTACTGTTGAGATTTTGACATTCTTTTCCTACCTTGAGGACAGTAGCCGCTCTTTATGCGTTACTTTTAATTGAGTATGTATATATGATGTCATGTGGACAGTTAGGATTAATTATGTTTACTCTTTATTGAGGATAATTTTAATGTAGGTATTTACAGTGCTTGTCACTTTGGCCTACATTTTTATTTCTGTTTTTATCCAATTACAATCTTCATGACATAACTTGTTAAAGACAGACTATTCTAGGGAATTGCGCTTGCAAGTGATATTTTAACAGTTTGGTTTTACAAGTAAAACTTTTCGATAACATCCTGCCTTGTGTGCAGAGATATTATGGTGTACGGTAACATTACCTTACTCAGTTAAAGAACTTCACATGTTCTGTCACACGTATAGCATTTTAAATCTAGTTTGTAAACTATTTTTAGAGGAGTACTCATTCCCTTTATTTCCCATTTCCCATATCTGCAGCTGTTCTTATGTTAATTTGTATATATTACGTTCAATAAAATATTTATGAAAACTTCCACTAGCATGTAAGATGTTTGTAACTGTGTTACAGTGCATAGGTTCAGTATGCTGTTGTCAGCATAAAATTTACTCTCAATTCTTTTCATAATAAATATACGTATTTTATTTTATTGTTAACATCGCCTTAGTGCATAATATTGTAATTCTCGGCAAAGTAAAAATATTTTTCAACTTAAAAATTAAGGTAGCGTTCTCTATATATCTCTCTCAATGCAATCAAGTACACTGAAAAGACACATATAAAAATTGCAGTGCTAAGAACATTCCTAAAAGTCAGTGTCACGTTCCATTTATGCTATCACAATATTCTGTGTGCTTCAACAAACTTTACACTGCTGTGCTGGTGTCACATATGTACAAATACAGTGGATGAAGAGAGAAATAAACTTTCAGCACCATGTGCAGGGCTACCACATAGTGAATATAAACTTTCTCGCAGTGTCGTCTGTGCCAATCAATTTTCTGTTTTTCCCTGTTTTCACATGTGTTATGTCACAAACCACAGTGTTTATTATCTTATAAGGTATCTACTTTTATGTAAAAACCTACTTTTATGTAAAAACCTAGTTCTAACAACCATACACAGACGTAAGTTACAAATGCCACTGAGTGTGTGTGTGTGTGCGTGTATATATATATATATATGAATGTTTTATTATCAAATCTGTATCAATCACACTAAGGTGTCTGTTAAACTTATCTGAACTAGGTAGATATAATTATCCCACTATTCACGAGTATATTATGTAGACAATAATCACTGTACACACGCATGCAGTACACGGCTCACATCACACTTTGTTGTCAACAGTTGACCGTGTGTCCACCTGGCGCAACTAACTGCTCAAACTTAAATTGTGTTGCGCACGTCATTCGCGTTGCCAACCATTCGTCTTGTTGTATCTTCTCCTAAACAAACTATATTATTACTGCCCTACTACAGGCAAACAATGGCACATAGTATTGTATTTATCAAATGTAACTTCCCCAGATGGCAGCGCCTTTTAAACTTGTCTCCTTTATAGCTAATAATTCTGGCGTGATATGTCAAGTGTTTACTAAAGGCGCGCTCATTCCAACCTACCCGTGCCCACTGCCTAGCTATTGGTGGCCTATTTCTAAATAATTATTCCACAAAATGTTAGGAACTTAGATTGTAATTGCATGGCTAGCCAATACCTTGCATCACTGTAATGTATCATCAAACTATCCCGCCTTGTCTTTTGCCCCATAAATTACCTTAAACTTTAACTTCATTATATATTTTTCAATTTCAATATTTGTATAACAAAATTTTTAATTTTTTTTTTCGACGTTGGCTCCTACATCCGATTGCACCCTCGATACCGCGCATTAGTCCTCCGGGTATGCCACCCTGTGCGACGTTCTCCACTGCCTTGATCTCCTCGACCTCCCCCACACTGATGTACCCCAGGATACTCGTACCTCTCTCACTCACCCCATATGTTATGTTCTCCATCAATGATCACTTCAACAGCACGGATGGCTGTTATCTCGATGGGGGAGGGGGTTAGTGTAGCAATAACGCCTAAGGTCGTCTGGGGTATAGCTGGTGGCCGAGTGCAGTTATTTTATAAACATGCCCAGTTGGTCAGATATAAAATGCTTCCGCATGACGGTGCCCCCGTCAACCCCTTCAGTCGGCAATGTGATTGAAGGCAGTATACCAGTGAGTGAGACTGTAAGCTGAAGACGAAGGCAGCAGACGACCCTAGGCCCCAGAAGAGTTTGAGGCCAACCAGATCCACAGACTTGGGTAAGCATTATCGCGTTTGCGGTAGGGAGCCATTTTCGTAACGAGCTATCGCCCCTCAGCACACTATAAAGTTAATTATGGCAAGGTTAAGGAATTACCTGCGATTATATTGTGTATCTTGTATAACTACTGTTTCTGTATATTCAAATAACGTAATTGTATTCTCATTGTTCAGTAAGATAAATGTATTGTGTTTTCCAACTTTAAGTTTTTAATATTAAATTATAAATTTTTATAATCCTTCTACATTATTTAGCTACCATCATGAGCACCACCCTTGGCACTCCTTACCACCTATTAGAGTAATCAAGTGTTTGATGTAGGCTCGAGTAGCGAGTATGGGAAACCAGAGTTAATGAGGCACCAGGAGGAAAGGAAGTGTTGCAAACTTTGTCTTTTCGGTAAGCTGGGTATTATCTTATTTATTCCGGCCCTGTAATATTTTCGAGACAAGGCTCTTTATCACAATAGAGACCCAAATATGATGTATTTTTGCCGACAAACATTTGGAAAGTGTTTTTAATAGGCAAGATTTTTGCTAGATGTTAACGGCATGTGGTCGTTTTTGAGACAGAATGTTCACGGTTAGAAAAAAGACAATGAACGACTGTATTTTTTTGAAGAACAGATGAATATCACCGATAAGATATCGCATATGATATAGCAGAGGAAACATGTTGCAAGCATCTTAAAAATGTTTTTGACTGATTCCCATACGGCATCTTTGTCTTTTCGGAAAGATGTGTATTATCTTATTTATTCCGGCCCAGTAACGTTTAAGATACAAGACTCTTTATAACAATAAAGATATAAATATGATGTCTTTTCGCCTACAAACATAGGCAATATGTCAGCTAGCTGTTTACAGCACGATGTCATTTTTTGAGACAGAATGTTTGCCGTTAGTAAAATGACAATGGCCTTCTCTGTTTTTTAGGATAACATATGGATATCACCGAAAATATTCCGGCATGATATCGCAGAGGAAACTCGTGCAAGCTTCTTAAAAATGTTTCTTAGCCGATTTACATAACAATATTTGTATTTTCGGTAAGCTGGTATTTATCTTATTTATATCGGCCTGGCAAGGTTTTCGAGACAAGGCTGTTCATCACAATGAAGATATAAATATAATGTAATTTTGCCGACAAACTTTTGGAAAGTGTTTGAATAGGCAATATATTAGCTAGTTGTAAACGGCATGATGTCTTTTTTGAGACAGAATGTTTGCCGGCAGAAAAAAGACAATGGCCCACTGTATTTTTTAGGATAACAGATGGAGATCACCGAAAATATATCTGCATGATATCGCAGAGGAAATATGTTTCAAGGATCTAAAAAATGTTTCTGGTCCGATTACCAAATAGCATCTTTGTGTTTTCAGTAAACTGGCCATTTTATTCATTGTTCCGGCCCGGCACCGTTTTCGAGACGAGACTCTTTATAACAAAAATATATAAATATTATGTATTTTTGCAAACAAACTTTTGTAAAGTCTTTTGAATAGTCAAGATGTTAGCTAGCTGATAAAGGCATGATGTCTTTCTTAAGGAGGAAGGATTGTCGTTACAAAAAAGATATCGGCCCGCTGTGTTTTTTAGGCTGACATTTGGATATCACTGAAAAGATGTCGCCATGATATCGCAGAAGAAACATTTTGCAAGCATTAAAATATGTTTCTGCGCCGAATCGCATACGGTATGATTGTATTTTGGGCAAGCTGGCCATTCCCAGCAAACATGGAAAATACGGGTCGGATTTGGGCCTGTAAAAGCTAGCCGACAAACTTCGGCCAGCTGAGACCGGCCCGCTGTGACCGGCCCGCTGTCTTATGCCGGAAGCAGCCTGTTGGAAATATAGACTGGTGGTGGACTGTTGGCCAACAGTGTCAAAAATACACCGTACCGCTACCGGAAAGAAACTGAATTAATTCTGGCACAAGTACGTGCCAGAATCGGGCAGTAAAAGCTAGCCCCAAACTCTAGACAACCGATACCATCCAGCTCTCTTATGCCGGGAGCGGCCTGATAAATATATGGTCTGTGTCTAACTGTTTGCCGACAGTGTCGCGCCTGCGACGGCTAGATTACGTTACGATGCCATGCCTGGGACGGCTGGATGTCACTATGATCCCGGGATTGCGATGTCTGGATGTCGCTACGATGCCTGGCCTGCGACAGCTGGATGTCATTGCGATACCTGGTTTGTGACAGCTGGATGTTGTTATAAAACCGGGCCTGTAATGGCTGAATGTCGTTACGATGGTGGACGTGCTGCGGCATGATGTCCAGAAATAAACAGTAAACACATAGACTAAATCTTAGATATTGTATTCATAATTTTATTAATAGTGACTTCCTCTTTACATATATTAAATTCAGTTACTTCTAAACACTTAGCATTATATGAAATACTTTACTTGCTGAGTGCGGGATTTGAATCTAAGACCCTTGAGTTGACAGTCCAGCATACTAACCTATACACTACTGGGAAATGTTCTTTTTTAAATTTTTTAATATATGTGTCGGATGGTTGTACAAATGAAAAAAATTCTAAGCAAACATATGCCATTAGCTACCACATGACACATTTATAATCACGAAAAATCATGCAAATTCTTAAAACACTGTCTCAAAAATACATCATGAAATTAAGAGCTAGCAAACATCTTGCCTATTCAAAACAATTTCCAAAATTTGGTCGGCAAAAATACGTTATGTTTATATTTTTATTGTGATAAAGAACCTTGTCTGGAAAACATTATCGGGCCAGAATAAATAAGATAATGTCCAGCTTACCGAAAAGATAAAGATGCAGTTTGGGAATCGGCCCAGAAACATTTTTATGATGCTTGTAACATGTTTCCTCTGCGATATCATGCCGACATATTTTCGGTGATATCCATCTCTTATCCTAAAATACACAGAGGGCCATTGTCATTTTCTAACGGCAAATATTCTGTCTCAAAAAAGACGTCACGCCATTAACAACTAGTGAACATCTTGCCTATTCTGAACACTTTCCAGAAGTTTGTTGTCAAAAATATATTATATTAATATTTTTAACGTGATAAAGCGCCTTGAATCGATAACATTGTCGGGCCGGAATAAATATGATATTGTCCAGCTTACCAAAAAGACAAAGGTGCCGTATGGGAATCGGCTCAGAAATATTTTTAAGGTGCTTGCAACATGTTTCCTCTGCTATATCATGCCGGCATATTTTCGGTGATATCCCTCTGTTATCCTTAAAAATACAGCAGGCCGTTGTCTTTTTATAGCGGCAAACATTTGGTCTCAAAAAAGACATCATACTGATAACAGCTAGCTAACATCTTGCCTATTCAAAACACTTTCCAAGAGTTTGTTGGTAAAATAAAAACATCATATTTATATAATTATTGTAATAAATAGCCTTGTCTTGTAAACGTTACTGGGCCGGGATAAATAATAAAATGGCCAGCTTACCGAAAAGACAAAGATGCCTTATGGGAATCGGCCCAGAAACATTTTTAAGATGCTTGCAACATGTTTCCTCTGCGTTATTATGCCGACGTCTTTTCGGTGATATTCATCTGGTATCCTAAAAAATACAACAGGACGTTGTCTTTTATCTAAAGGCTTGCAATCTGTCTCAAAAAAGACATCATGCCGTTGTCAGACGGCTATCTTCTGGCATTCAATCGACAGTTGCTGACCGTACAGGTATTGGAACTACAATTAGCCGACGCTTTGACGACAGTTTGTGTTTGCTGGGTTTTCTTATTTATTCCGGCCCGGCAACCTTTTCAAGACAAGACTCTTTATCGCAATAAATATAACAATATGATGTCTTTTGCCCTATAATCTTTTGAGAAGTGTTTTGGATAGGTAAGATGTTAGCTGGCTGTTAATGGCATGATGTCTTTGTTGAGACTGAATGTTTGCTGGTAGAAAAAAGACAACTTCCCTCTGTATTTTTATAATAACAGGTGGAAATCACCGAAAATATTTCGGCATGATATCGCAGAGGAAACATGTTGCAAGCAAATGAAAAATATTTCTGAACCCATTCAAATGTGGCAACATTGTCTTTTCGGTAATCTGGTCATTATCTTATTTAATCTGGGCCAGTAACATTTTCGTGACAAGACTTTGTCACAATAATGATATAAATATTACGTCTTTTTGCCGACAAACTTTTGGAAAGTGTTTAGAATAGGCAAGATGTTTGCTAGCTGTTTACGCTCTGAAGTCTTTTTTGGGGCACAATGTTTCTGTGCCGATTTCCATATAGTATCTTTGTCTTTTCGGTAAGCTGGTCATTATCTTATCTATACCAGCCTGGTAACGTTTTTGAGACAAGGCCCTTTTTCACAATAATGATGTAAATATAATGTTCTTTTGCCGACAAACATATAGAAAATTGTGTTAAAAATGCGAAATGTTTGCTATCATTTAATGACATGAAGTATTATTTGAGACCGCGTGATAACCATTTGCATGATTTTTCGTGATTTTAAAAGTGTCATGTGATAACCAATGTCATTTGTTTGCTTTCAATTTTTTATTTGTACAGTCATTTAACAGATATATTAAAAACTAACAAAACTATTTTCTTTGCAAGCCTCTGATGAAATAGTTTTGAAAATAATCAGTGTTTTAAAATTATTTGTTATATTGTAATGTAATTTATATATATACATTTATAATATTTTTTTGTCATGATATAATTTGAATTACTGGAGTATATTAGCAACTTACCCCATTGCATATAGGTTAGAATGCTGGACTGTCAACTCAAGGGTCGTAGGCTAGAATCTCACACTCAGCAAGCAAAAGACTTTCATATCATACAATGTGTTGAGAAGTAAAAGAAATGAAGATATGTAAAGATGAAATGACATTTACTAAAATTTTAATCGAAAAGATAAGGTTTATTCCGTCTGTTTACTGCGAATTACTGGACATCATGCCGCTGCAGGCCTGGCATCGTTATGACATCCAGCTGTCGCAGACCCAGCATCGTTACGATATCCAGCCGTCACAGGCCCGGCATTGTAACGTCGCAGGCCTGGCATCGTAGCGAAATCCAGCCATCGCAGGCCCAGCATCGTAATGACATCCAGCCATTGCAGGCCCGGCAACATATCGACATCCAGCTATCGCAGGCCCGACACTGTCGGCCAACAGTTAGACGCCAGTCCATATATCCTTTGGGCTGCTTCTGGCATGAGATAGTGGGCTGGTATTGGCTGGATGGAGTTTGTCGGCTAGCTTTAACCGGCCCGATTATGGCCCGTACTTTTCGTGTATGTTGGCCAGAATACATTTTGTATTATGCCGGTAGTGTTAAAGTGTATTTTTGACACTGTCGGCAAAGAGTCAGCAGCCAATCCATATTTCCATTGGGCCGCTTCCGGCATAAGACAGTGGGTCGTTATCGGCTTGCCAGAGTTTGTCGTCTGGGTTTTACCAGCCTGATTATGGCCCGTACTTTCCGTGAATATTTGGCCGTAATACATTTCGTATCTTGATGGTAGCGAAAAGGTGATTTTAGACACTGTCGGCCAACAGTCAGCTGCCAGGCCATATTTCCATCGGGTTGCTTCCAGCATAAGACAGTGGGCCGGTATCGGCAAGTCGGAGTTTGTCGGCTAGTATTTAATGGCCAGATTCTGGTCCGTATTTCCCGTGTTTGCTGGGATAACTTCAATTCTAAAAATTGTACAATGTTAATTATTTACTTCCTCGACAATTTTTCGTAGGCATGACTTTCCTACTCGGATTTTATTTAATGTATTTATATGTGATAGACCAAGCACCATTGTATTCTCTTTATATCTCACAGGGTAAAACACATATTATAGACTACAAACATAAAAAAACAGAATCATTCAATTTTCCACATCATTCAAATAGTATCTTTACAGCAGCACATAATTAATATAATCTGCTTATATGCAGCTCAAGGCCGTCTACACTAGCAAGCATCTAACAGAAACCTTGCACATATATTCTTCTTCACTGCAAAGTTTTTCTTTCATGGCCTCTACAGCCCCTGGGATACTATAAACATTGTATAGTGCTTGATTCGCAGTCTTGAATGCTCGGCGAGTGATGGTTTCATTAAAGGCAGGAATTTTCGTACGTACACTCCAGCCAAACATTGATTTTATGGAATGTTCTTCAAGTTCTTCTGTTTATTGATTGGTTATCATTTTATCAATATGGTGCAGGTATGTACATATGTCTTTCGTACCTACAATGTTATTCCTAATCATATAATCATTTAAAGTTTCCTTGAATGTCGATTGTTTCAGGTAGAATCCATTCCATGTGGTTTCACCAACAGCTAGTACATGTCGTTTGTTAACTGCTGAAACTCATCATTTACAGTTATTGCTATGTTTCTTCAATGTATCATACCTTTGAACAGATGCTTGCACTTGATTCATTGTTGTGTAGCACAGGAAGGTCCCTTTAAACAATTAGTTTTTTCATGCTTCCAAGCACCATGGCTGATGCCAAATATCTAGTCACAGTAACAGCAACGAAGCCTTGAAGAAGTCGTTGATGGCATCTCTAATATAAGATATAATTTCGAAGAAGTCACAGTTGTTGACAGTTTCATGTCTGAAGAAGTCAATGGCGATTTTGTTACTACAACAGGTGTCCCATCTGAAGAGGCTGATATCACTGTGCCAACCTCAGGCATAGATGGGACAGCAACCTTTGGCTCTATAATATATTTTATTAGCTTTCAACTAGCTAAGATTAAGTGTCTTTCACGACTGCCACCATCAAACAAATCTTCCTAACTGAATCCAGGCTACTTATACTCTCGCTGGCAGGCACCATGCTGCTTAACATAACCAAAATTTACAGAAAATATAGAGTTAAGACCAGCCGAAACACAAACATCTCTGACATTTGTTCTACCAACCACTATAACTCTAGCATACCTATATTATTAGTCCATACAGGCCATACAAAGCAATCATACAGACCATACCAGTGACACAATAAACATCTTCATAACCATCCACCATGCAGGCTGATACCAGTCAAATTCAATAACCACCTATGCCAAACACTTTTAACTTAAGAATGTCTCAGCATTATGTGCTAGCATAGTGTCCACACCATTCTACTTACACCAACAATCGCAAGACAGATATTCTCGAAAACGTATCACCCAACATACTAGCCATGATAAACCAAGCATGCAAGCATATTTTATAATCGAGACCGAACCTTGACTCTAAGTGCGGTGCCTTTGGTGCTATGTGTAGTGACTTCAGTAATAAGTTTTGTGCTTCCAGTGCTAAGTGCGGTGCCTCCAGTGCTAAGTGCGATGCTGACCCGTAAATGACCACAAAATTATACCAACATGACACCTAAAAGACCCTAATGACCACAAAATAACACTTCACCCTTGACACTTGATCCTTGATCCATTGACTTGGTCCTGACACCTAAAACGTCAGCCATTTAGACAACACAATCCTTACCAAAAATTTCTTCCTACGACCCTAACATCTGCTCTACTAACCGTCATCAGACTAAATATGCTCATGCTGTCCAATATAATGGCAAAAGACATTAGTCCGCACTGACATTACCAAAATAATCACATGTCCAAAATTATTGTCATACCATCAGTCACCAGCCAAATATCATAACAAACATAATATAAGTCATTCTATCAATGATCCATACCAATAACAAGTCTGACAACCACACCCCAGATATACAAAAACCAAATATGAATACCCATAGAGACCATAACCCCAGTATACATCTGTTGTGTAGCAAAGATCGTGTTGTATATGCAACAAAACAAATACTCATTTCATACCAAGCTTATGCCATCCGTTAACCCCACCAACTAAAACATACTCTTTGACAACACTCCAGCATACCAGACATTAATATAAGTCACTCTATCAACCAAAAAACCAATTAATTATACCACCCATATTAATAGCTCCTCTTACGAAACCTACCAGGTTAAAAACCTCCAGCACAATAAAAAACCAAATTGAATTGTACTGGGTACTAAAACTGATATTATAAATTCATCATGATATTAGCTGGCCTAAGCCATGCAATGTTGAAAGCGATACAACCAAGGAGGCCAACATAATATAGGTGACATCTGAACCACCACAGCCTATAGCCATACCAAACAAAACATACAGCCCACACCATAACAATCGCTCTAACTAAGAGTACCTCAGTCATGCTATTAACAATACAGACCATATCAAACACCATACCTCAAAATTACTAATAATTCATAACAGTCAAGCAATGAAAATTACCAGATCATCATATAGAAAAGTTTAAAAAACTAGAGACACCACACTCACATCTCTAGCAAATCTCTCGAAAGGTTAGATAACTCCAATAGTAAATGCGAATATGGACGACAAACTAGCAAAGATATTATGGCGAAGGGTTGGAGGGGGCGAGACTAGTTCCAACATTGCTAAGGGGGGTGCATTTCGACGACAAGACATGTGTTCCCCACCACCTGACAAGATAACATTCACCTAATGTGAAGGCCTATGAGGGTATCCATACAAATTGTGCGAATATCATCTTTATCGTTTGCTACAGAACATATTTACTAAGCGATCGCATTACATTAAACATGCCTAGATCTGGTCCATCACACACAACCCTAAGTAAACATCTCAGCAGATGAGTGACTGTCACTGATCGTTTTGTCAAAGTCTCATGTGAACCAACATTTATAGGGTAACGATAAATATATGTTCTTATTATACATTCCACTCACACTCATGCACACACACACTAACAGAATGAAGTAAATACCTTAACATTTATTGCTTGCTACAAGTCTGGTTTACCTAAACACCATATGTTCATACCTTTTGTGAACATAGTACCATACGAGGGAGGAATACATAAAATCTAAAACCCAGTCATAGGTAATTAAACATATCATAATGGTTATGATGCACTACTTTTGAAAATATATTTACGCAAAACTCTTTAAAAAATAAGTATCTCCATATACATCTTATATGGAATTAATTAAACAACATATACACCTTAGATGCATATCACAAGAAGGTGAATATTATATATATACACATATTAGGAAGGATGTTGGTTCGAACAATCTTCTAGCCCTTTCTTATATAGACCCAAGATATTCCATTTACTAGAGAACATTTGCTATTAATATTCCATTTTTTTTATTTCCTTGCAAACATGCTACCAACAAAACAGGATATTCTATTTTACTAGAGAGCATTTACTATAAGAAATACTTATGTTAGAGCCATCTGAAAACCCAAAAACCACTCACTTATATACTTCATTTTAAAATTCATTATATATTGCAATTGTTTGATAAATATATTTATTTTTCAGATATGTGTGTATATATATATATATATATATATATATATATATATATATATATATATATATATATATACACACATCCTGATATGTCAATACTTAATTTACAGAAATGAATTCATCACCCATATTACAATATTATTATTAATTAAATATGTCGACCAGCTTTTCCCCAATACCCAATCCTAATTTAATGTCATTTGAAACTACTATATTGCACAAATCTCCATATGCGCATCGAAAATTATTTACATTATCTCATAATATTTTGATGCCATATCATAGTCGGTGCTAAAAAAATACATACAAAAATCCATTTATACACATTCTTCCAGACAAAATATTCTAACTTGTAATATCCCAAAGTACCAGAACACTACCTAAAATCCTTTCCATTACATCATATAGATTATACCAAAACGCTTCTGTTCATACCATCAAGGACAAACAAACAATCATATAACCATTCCTATGAAATATTCCAGCTAATTTCTCTGATAAAACATTTCATCATGTAATAGCAAAACACACACTCACATTCATACCATACCAACACCCATACAGTTTATCATAGTCAACGATCCAACCTTAACGAAATCTCATTCCAATAAATCATATCACCAAACATGCAATTCAAATCTTCTGCAGAAAAAAAACATTCTAACAATCAATACTCGCAGACCATACTATATTGTCAGAACATACCAATTGCTCAAAAAAATATTCCAAATTCTAACAAGTCATATTATCACACCATACCATCCATTTGCAAAGAGACGCAACCAGTAAAACTAACACACCATACATAAAAGATATATTAACCCTCGATCCATTCATTATGACTACCACACAACAAAAAAAAAAAATGTATGTACTCATAATATTTGCATTCATATCAAACTCACTGCTAAAAAAAAAGTGTCAAACACATATTTCTACATATTCTGACAGACAAACTTTCTAATTTGTAATACATCAAATAACTGAACAGAACGTTATAACACTCAATATCTACAATCCATTATATTACTCCAAATAACAATGAAATTAGTTTTCAAACATATATTGAGACAGTCAAGCTGGTATCATTCGCAGTTCGTATGTTATTCGAGTTAGATATATATTTGTCTAACTGAGTTCGAGTGACTTGAAACTTAGATACATCATTTTTAGACATATAAAAGCAGCATGTGTGCCGTCGATAATAATAATCCAAAAAACCTCTCTCATTTTGGAGGTTTAGTGATAATGATAGTTTTTTTGTTCTAGCAGTTAAATAATTTTTATCGGCTAATGTGACATATGGAAGGCTTAAATCACTTGTAGCACTCGACACAGTTACTGAACTCGCATACCTAACTACCTAAAGAAATCCTCCTGATGTATGCACGGGAATAAATAAAATGGGTTTACAAAAGAAAAAGATGCAGAAGTGCTACCTTCTATACTGGTTATTGCCACCGCCATGGCTACAATTTGTAGAGCCCGTAGTGTTGTTTCATGGCAAGCTCAGCTTCCACTTCTTGTTCCTTGGATTCCCCCTCCACCTTTCTACACCAGCCACGCACCTAAGTTTTAAATATGTAAGCTGATTGCTATACCGACCTTCCACCTGTGCACCACGCTGCTCATCAGCTTGCCATATGAAACGTTTACCTGCTGGAATATTCAACGACACAAGTAGGTCACTAATGATTCTGATGTGAGGCCTAAAAACTAATGGCGTTTCACGAATAAAGTGTGTTCAAGGAAAATAATTGGTGGTATATGTTACAATTATTTAGAAAATGTGCACGCAAGACGAAATTATAGGCGGTGAGTCAGGGCGGCAGTAATTTAAACCATTTTGGAGCCATAATTTGTGTTTAGAGGCTTTGATGCTTTTAGTTCGAATAGCTTGGTAGTTGGAGGTTTGAGTAGCATTAATGGTAAATTGCTTTTTTGATATTTCAGTACCAATTTTGAAATTTACCCACATGTGCATGGTAGATATTTTGAAGCTTTTTATTGATATTCCTTTACGGTTGCATGCCACTGCCCCATTTGGTTAGCCCACTGCAGTTTTGTGCGTCTAGACGTAGCTGTCCAGACACGCGCAGGGGAAGAGTTTTGGTATATAATATTATTTTAATTATTGTGTATATATATTTTCTCAGTCCGGTGCTTTGTTTGACCCTGTAATTCTTTTCAGAATGTTTTAGCAAATTATTCTGTGGTGCCACCATACGGAATTATCGCTTTTTTTAGAGTTTTAAAGTGTTATTTTATCTGCTTGCTCTATTTAATACATCTTTTGATAACAGCTCACATATTGTGTGAAGTCCTTGATTTAAATCTAATTAAAGTGTTCTTGAATAATCATATTTTCATTTTAAAAGTCAATATGTGAGATATTCTTACATGCTTTTCAGGCACTGGTATTAAATCCAATTTAAAGTTTTGCAGTTTGGCGCGATGTTGTTGCATGACATAATTAATTCATATTGCCATACTGACCTGAGGGTCTTGAGGGGTAGTTGGTGATTGCATAACTGAGAGTGCTCTACTAAATAATTCTAGTCATTTACATGAATATTTTGCAATGTGAAGTCAGTAAACTAAATGTTATAGAGTTCTTAATCAATTATTTAATTACTGATTCTGTATTACTCACCTGTTATAATGAACATTATTACTTAAGTGGAAGCTGTGATATTACAGTTTTTGTGAAAAGGGCTAAATATCTGTTTTTTAAAAATAATATTGCAATTTAGGAATTCTGTCTGTCAAGTGTACATTATTTATATTTTGTACAATTGCACTCTTGTGTGGTGCAATAAACTGTGCTACTCTGCTGAGCTCCTAGCTCTACCTTCCCTCTTCACTGTACTGTAAAATTTTACATACACAGTTAAAATAATATTATATACCAAAACTCTTTCCTTCACTTGTGGTGGGCAGAATTTTCCAGCACTCATCGACACCAGGGCCACCAATTTTTAGTAACCCTGGTTGAGGCAAAATTTTTATCAGCTGGGACCATTAGCATTGTGCCTGAGAAGGCTTTATGTATCGCCAAAGACGGTCATATCCGCTCGGATATGTTAGTTAATTTACATGTTAAGGTAGGCAGGTTTGCCTGGACGTTCGAGTTCTGGGTATTCACTTCCCTCTCACACAATTTAATTCTGTGCTTAGAATCTTTTTATAGGTCCAGGGCAACTGTTAATTTTGACGAGTGTTTATCTTTCATTTGGGTTTGCTCCCAACATATGTGTGAGATTGCACACGAGTAATAGTCCAGCGAAGCAAATTTATTCTGTGACCATTGAAGAGCAGAACATCGACTTTAAGTTCAAACTTCAGAAGTTAAGGGAGGAATTTTCTAATGTTTTCACCCCTAGGATAGGTAAGTGCCATACCGGTTTTCCCTGACCGACGACATTCCCGTGCATGATCGGCACTTTAAGTGCCCTCCATCTAAACTTCAGACCTTTTTTCGAAATCATAAACAAATTATTAGAATCAGGTGTATTTGTTCCTTCAACATCTGATTACAGTTTGCCAGGTTTCTTGTGCGTATGCGAGACAGTGATAAATACAGCCTAGTTGTAGAGCATTCATTGGTGAACAAAAAAATACATAAAGATTATTTTCTGTAGCCTACTATCGATTGTCCCCTAAAACATCTAGGGAAGGCTAGGGTGTTTAGGTCCTCAATATTAATAATAGATTTCATCAATGTTTACTGGATCTTTCCTGTAACAAATATACAACTTTCAGTACACCATGGATTGAATACTAATTCACGAGGATTCCTATGGGGTTCAACTTCGGAAGCCAGGCAATATCACGTATTCTAAACCATGTCCTGTCAGATTTTAAATACCAATTTGTATTTAACTATATAGATGACATTATTGTCTATAGCGAAAGTATGGAATTATATTTGTAACATATGCACCAAGTTTTGACGAGGATGCATGACATTGGACTTAACGTCAATCGCGATAAGGTCACCCTAGGTACTAACAAGTTTAAGTTCCAAGGTTTTGTATTATGCGAGGGTCGTTTGCTTATATATTTGGACCGAGTAGCCCTTATTTTGGATTTCTCGTGAGCTAAATCTGTTATGGAGTTCTAAACTTCTTAGGAAACATGAGTTACTTCTCCTGTTTCATAGACCTTTATACATAGATAACTACACCCTTAAATTACTTGAATAGAAAGGGTGTTTACTTTGTTTGGGGCACTGAGAAGGAGCATGCTTTCCTCAGTCTAAAGAAAACTTTGTTATCGTCGCCAGTTCTTCATCTTCCCGATTTCCCTAAGTGTTTCATCGTTCAAATAGATGTGTCATTGCTGGCTATGTGAGCTGTCCTAAGCCAGAGATATGAATGCAGGTTGGTTCCCATGGTCTTTGCCAGTCGTATGTTGACTGAAGGTAAACGCAACTTGGGAATATATGAAAACGAAACACTGGTATGCATCTTTGGCCTACAAAATATTGCGCCGCACATCGAGCATAATGAATGTGACTTGTTCACGGATAACCAGGCCTTGAGCTGGGTATTGAGCCACAGCCAGCAACTCGGGAAAATGGGAAGGTGGGTACTGTGCCTGTCCAGGTTCCAGTTTATAGTGCATCACGTCAGTGGAACCGGAAACCAGGGAGCTAAAGCGCTTTCACGGATGTTTGATCCCGATTATTTTGAGGCAGAAAAGAATGAGGTGCCCAAGGCTTCCCTTATACAGCATACAGGGGTTTCCGGAATTCTTTATATAACTACGTCAGGCCTAGGCTGAGAACAACTTCTGTTCCCAAGTAGTTAAGGATTTGAGGAAGGGCGCAGTTCTTCACAATGCTTTGCAAAACAATATTCTTTACTATATGGGGAAACAGGTCTAACTCATCAGATAGTGGTACCACTGGCCTTGAGGCAGATGGTTATATCTTACTTTTATAACTCGGTATTTGGTGATCATCAAGGAATAAATAAGATCTTTTAGAAGATAGCCAATTACTTTGCATTGCCATCTTTGAAAAGTGATGTCTCTATTTTAGTTTGTTCCTGTGAAGCCTGCCAGAACTGCAAGAAGATGCGGAATACTAATGTGGGACAGAGTGTGTGTCATTTACCAGAGGCACTCTGGGAAAGAGTCCATCTGCATATCATTTGGTCCTTTGATCTGTACACGTAAAGGAAACATACATATTTTAATATTGTTGGATACTTACTCAAAATTTGTAATTTTACTTTATCTTAGGAATATGAAGTGCTCAACAATAGTTAAGGCTCTTTGTCAATATGTCTGGAAAATATTCAATTTTATGCAGAAATTTTAACTGAAAATGCCACGTATTTTACATCTAATCTGTTCAGTGACATGTGTTTTAAATACAACATTAAGGACTTTATCTGTTGTCCATATTTTCCCTAAGAGAATTAGGTCATTTGATTCAACAAAGACCTTAAGGTGTCCTTGATTATTTTTATAACCGGAATCACCCTCGCTGAGATGATATTGAGTTTGTAAATGTAGGTTTTAATAGTGATTCGCACAGATCCACTGGGTTCCCCCTTCCTTACCCTTTTTAGGACGCTTCTTAACCCATCCTTGGTTTAACTTGTGGAACATTCCTCCTGTTCCCTCTTCCCTCTTGGAGGCTGACTAGGACAGGCTGATGGGAGAGGTCTGCAGTCATCTTGATGCAGGCAAGAAGGCAGTGAATTAATTCCACGTTAGATGCTTACCATTCACCTTCCAGTTATGCTCCCGGCGACCTCGTTCTGGTTAGGACTCATAGGCTGGCCGACCAGGCAAATGATTTATCTGGAAAACTCTTCCCCAAGTTCGAGGAACCTTACAGGATTAGTTAATATTTGGGCCCCAATTCAGTGCAATTGGTTTTTCCATCTTCGGGTAAGGTTTACAGGAAAGCACGTGGTGCACAACTCAAATTCTTTGTGCACAGAACATAGTTAATTCTTGCAGATGCAGATTTGTATTATATATTTGTTATTGTGTCATTGTGTTTAATAGGGCGTGAATTTTTACATTCCCAGTTTCCTTGTTATGGATATTTTTTTTGGTGTATCTCCCCTTTCTCAGTTTTCCGTGTTATTTGCATTTGCCCATCTTCCTCCCGAGCTTTGCTGTAAAGGACTCTGTGGTGGGCGCTGTAGATGCGGCCTTGTCGACGGCGAGTCGTCGTTAATGATTCTGATGTGCGGTGTAAAATGTAATAGCGTTTCACAAATTGATTGTGTTTAAGGTAATTAATTGGTACTAATGTTACAAATTTTTTTTAGAAAATGTGCACCCAAGATGAAATGATAGGTAATGAGTCTGGACGGCAGTGTTAAAAATTTTTTTTGGGCTGTAGTTAGTGTATATAGGCTTCGATGCATTTAGTTCGAATAGCTAGCAAAGTTGCAGGTTTCAGTGGCATTAATGGTAAATGGTTTATTTGATGTTTCAGTATGCTAGTTTGAAATTTACGCATATTTGCTTGGTAGATATTTTGAAGCTTTCGATGAATATTCCTTTAAGGTTGCATGCCACTGCCCCATTTGGTTAGCCCACTGCAGTTTTGTGCGTTATAGACTAAGCTGTCCAGACTCGCACAGGCGAAGAGTTTTGGTATATAATATTATTTTAATTATTGTGTATGTATTTTTTCTCAGTTCGGTGCTTTGTTTTGCCCTGTAATTAATTTCAGAATGTTTTAGCAAATTATTCTGGGGTGCCACCGTACAGAATTGTCGCTTTTATAGAGTTTTAAAGTGTTATTTTACTTGCTTGTGCTCTTTAATGCATCTTTTGACAGCAGCACATGTATTATGTGAAGTCCTTGATTTAAATCTAATTAAAGTGTTCATGAATAATCATATTTTCATTTTAAAAGTCAATCTGTGAGTTATTCTTACATGCTTTTCAGGCACTGGTATTAAATCCAGTTTAAAGTCTTGCAGCTTGGCGCGGGGTTGTTGAATGACATAATTAATTCTCATTTTCCTACTGACCTGAGGGTCTTATGAGAGGTAGTTGGTGATTGTATAAATGAATTTGAATTGATTTAAAAGGCTTTCTATCCTTTTTTAATGCTGAGTTTGGATTATTGTAGGACAGGCGAGTCGATTTAATGTGTAGTAAGCTGCGATACAAGTTAAATTGTGTTAATGTGAAAGATACTTGTGTAAGACTAGCCCAAACAAATCAAGGTAATCACCACCGCAGACTTTGCTGTAATAAAAGTGATTACAAATGTTTTGGCACTCCAAATTTTTAATTGATTACATTTTATTGAGAGAGTGCTCTACTAAATAATTCTAGTCATTTAAATGAATATTTTGCTATGTGAAGTCAGTAAACTAAATGTTGTAGAGTTCTTAATAAATTATTTAATTACAGATTCTTTATTACTCACCTGTTATAATGAAGATTATGATTTCAGTGGAAACTGTATTATTACAGTTTTTGCAAAAAGTGCTGAAGATATTTCTAATAAATTTAATATTGAAATTTAAGAATTCTCTGTGAAGTGTACGTTATTTTTATTTTGTACAATTGCACCCTTGTGTGGTGTAAAGATAAGTGTATCCAACATTGAAAGATGTATAAGTGTAAAGATAAATGTTGGTTTGATGGATAAATTCGAAGGTTAGATATTCAACAGGTAGATAATCATTCGTATAACACTGCATGAAGCATATTACTTTTTAAATATTCATACTCAGAAGACCCACAGTGAGATTGTTGAAATGGATAACCGACGCAAATTTTTCTGTTTTGAAAACAGTATATAAGCTTCCATCTTGTAAGAATAGATGTAATTTCGCCAACAACTGTGGCGGAAGATGTATCATCACATGTGGACTCATCTATTATGACCATATTCTCTGGTAAAGATGGTATTTATGGTCGAAGACTTACCGGCTGTAACACCAACAGCATCGATGACAACAACAACAAGGAGTTTATAATTGCTTCAGTCTCCAGTGTGAAGCCATCACTATATTTGAGATGTAGTATTTCGTAATGTTTGATTATTTTGTGATATTGGGCCGCCTCATGAAGCCTCCTTACCCGGGCCACCCAGGTACCCAGCAACGACCTTAGCAAGAATCTCGCTGGACACCAGGGGATCCTAAGGTCTCAACCACACCAAGCTGACCAGTATCCGCACTATTGGTAGTTTTGAGAATAAATGCCCGCTATCCATTCTATCGCCCGGCTTTTAATACAAGCATTCAGTCCTTAAGGCGATATAACAGAATACCATATTCCGTATAAGCTTGTGCTAGGTCCGCCAAGGCGGCCGTTATACTGGCTAGCATGGGACCCGCCATGGGATTTGCCGCCTTGTACGGCCAGATTTCGTACCAGGTTTGGTAATTGGACACGTTCTATTTTTCATTGTAGGTTCCACACTGGCTTTCGTACCTGGCCAATCACATCGCAGTTTCAGAGTGTAGGATGCTCCCCGTAACTACTACTTGAAACGAGTTGATGAAGAAACCGAAAAGGACGACTCCATTTTGATTATACACCCGTGGGGTTGAAACTTTTTTATATTTATAAATTTTAACTCTTTATATAAATATTTTAATGTAGACTGCTAATTGTGTTAGTGAACTCGTGGTACAGTGGTAAAGGCAAGGTATCTGATAATACAGTGAATATTATGGGCGTGAGTTCAAAACTCCATCTAACCCAAATTTTTTTACCATTAAATTTTACATGTTTGTAATATCCCGATATGTAAAGTAAAAGCTATTTTTTGCAACAGGTCAGTAATTTTCATCAAAATTAAAAATAACACACTCATACTCTTGTCACTTCACGTCATTTTCCAGAAAACGAATGAAACTATACTTGTATGCAATCAATTTATGTAAAAAGCGAACAGTAATATAGCACTATTAAGATGTGCAAGCTAGTTTTTTTCATAGGCTTATGCGAGTTACCACCTGGCAACAGTTCTACGAATGGGGTTCATATTTACTACAAACCACACACTGCGCACCAACCGAGGGAGCCAAATGCTAGTAAGCAAACTGCTGCCGTGTAATATGAATCTTCTATGGCGGCTCATATAGCAGCTGGTATACCGGTTCGTGCACCAGGGCCTGTAGAAGCTGGTATATGAACCAAGTATAGCTGCAGGTATCGTGTTTATTGGCTTTATGGACTGGTCGGGGTGAACGACCAGTTATTTTTCTCAATGTTTGAGTATTTTGTTCTTGTACGGACCAAAGCATACCGGTGCGATCTTCCAACCACCGGCCGCACGAGTCCTATCTCTCTCTGACCTCTGGGCATCCAGCGGGAAATGAGGTCAGCTCATGTTCCTCCTTTCTTTTCATTGAGGGTTTTACACCCTATAAAGACAAGTCCACGGGCTATCCCCGATACGGCAACTGCCTTACACCAAGAATAGCAACAGAAGTCGCACCGAAAAGGGCCCGCCCATGTCCCTGGGTGTTCCCCAGTGGGCCCCTCTGACAGTTAGGAAGTCGACCAGCCTGCCCCCATGCACCACCATTATAACTGCCCATGATTCAAGATTAGCATGGGCGGCAGATGCCCATTTTAACACAGAGTTACAGGCCACGCCTGGGAGTTTCCCACTATTGCTAACCTCTAAAAGAGGTTTCCCAGCTGTACCATCCGGAGGTAGTGGGTTCCCTTGTGCATGGAGAGGCTTTAAGAGGCGCATCAGGAGCCCTTCCTGGTTTCACATATAAGCTAACTCTCCGCCAGTAGAGCTGGCAATAACTCCGAAACTTTTCAGATCAACTGCTGCCAAGCGAACTCCCAACATGATTCAGAGGGAGTGTGCTTCCTGAAGTCAACATAACTGCCACCAGGCAGAGCTTTACACCCATTACAGGATGGACCCCCAACATTGCCACGGACAATAGATGTCCTACCCACCCCTTACATCCATTACAGGCTGGTTGCCCGAACCTTCTAATTTAGGCATCCAAGGAACACCCACCTTACACCCATTACAGGCTGGTCGCCTCTCAAAAATGGAAATCACCCCGAGGGCAGCCGGAAGGTGTGTTACTCCCTCCTGCCATCGACGACAGCAAGGATTACTGAAGAGTCGCTACAAGCATTATGGCATCAATGTTGTTATTTTGAAAATACTTTTAGCCAAAGTAGTAATGCGCGCCGACATGAAAATAGCCATTCCTTGTTCAGTCCAGCATATGTCATTCCACTGTGATAAGTGCGATGCTGTGTTTATTCATAGTGATATCCTATATAGATATAAGAAGTATAAAGGTGCTGTATGCCGATCATCGGGAAGCGAGTGTAAGTATTTTAACAAGACATTTGCGACTAGGTTTAGCGCCAGACAACATGAAGATAGTAACTTTCCATTTGCCATCAGCTACAATATCTACATATCTGTTAACTACAATGCTGTATATGCGAATAATCGTACCTTGACTGCTCACAATAAGATTTGATGTACAAAATTAGCGCAAAGCATAAATACATTTGTTGAATGCAGAATATGTTCGAGTGTGTGTAAATAATACTACATATTTTCGATAAGCGTGTGAAATAAAGATAAAGTGTATGGAAGACTATTGTTTTTATTCATTTTATCGTCAACTGACACCATGTTAGTGAAGAAATGCTATGTGCTGACTTAGACTATCTGACACTGTCTGTATTAAATATATGTAGATACATGTTTGGTGTAGCTATTGATATTGACTTTTTTGGCCATTTAAATGGTAATTTGAAGAGACATACGAGAATATTTGATCAAATAATTTTTTCTGTAAATAGTCATCTGTGAATAAAGGAAAAAATATCTCCAATAATTAATGTGAGACGGGATATGTTATCAACCTTCAGTAGCAATTGCTTTGACACTTTATTGGGTGTTTGAGATCGTATCTGACTGAAGATGAAGCATAAGTCTGCATGAGAATGATGATGATGATGGTATGGTTTATCTGAGTAATTCGCTGGAATATTTTGTAGGAATGTTTATATGGTTGTTTTGTTATCATTGATGGTATGAAGGGAAGTGCTTGGTATAACCGATATGGTCTAAAGGAATTTATTATAGATCATGAGTGTTGTTATGTTCGGTTCAGGTATTTTGTATATTACAAGTTAGAATATTTGTCTTGCAGAATATGTAGAAATGGATAGTGGACTTTTTTTATCGTGTGAGTATGATATAAACTCAAATACATATTATGAGTAAAACTTTTTTTCGAAGGTTCTTAGTCGTAATGTATGGATCGATGTTAAATATATCTTGTCTGTATGGCATGTTAGTTTTGTTAGTAATGTGTCTTTGCAAATTGATGGTATGGTGTGATAGGGTGGCTGGTTATAACTTGGAATATTTGGTTTAGTAATTGCTAGTATGTTTGTAATTAGATGATGTTATGGCTTGTCTAAATAGGGAGTGTGGCATGATATAGTCTGCAGGTATTGATGGTTAGAATGTTTTTTTTTTCTGCTGGAACATTTGAATTGCTAGTTTGGTGATATGGTATATTGGAATGAGATTTCGTTAAGTTTGAATAGTTGGCTATGGAAAACTCTATTGGTGTTGGAATTATTTGAATGTTTGAGTGTGTGTGTGTGTGTGTTTTGCTATCACATGATGGAATATTTTATTAGTAAAATTCGTTGGACTTTTGTATAGGAATGCTGATGTGTTTGTTTTGCTGTCCTGGATCGTATGAACGGATGTGTCTTGGTAAAACCTATATGATTTAATGGAATTTATTAGAGGTAGCGGGTATTTTGGGAAACTATAAGTTAGAATATTTTGTCTGGAAGAATATGTATGAATGGATGTTTGGTCTGTTTTTAGCAGCGAATATATGATATTAAAATGTTACAAGATATTTGAAACAATTTTCGATGGGCATATTTAGGTTAGGGCTATACACTTGTTTGATATCACATTAAATTATGATTGGGCATTGGGAAAATGCTGGTAGACAAATTTAATTAATATTAATATTGTGATTTGGGTGAGGTCTTTTCTGTGAATGAAACATTGAGATATTGGGATATGTATAAAAAAAAAGAAATAATTATATATATCTGAAAAATAAATGAGTCCATCAAACAATTGCAATATATATTGGATTTTTTAAATTAAGTTTATAAGTGAGTGGTTTTTAAGTGTTGAGATGGCTCTAACATAAGTATTTCTTATAGTGAATGCTGTATAGTAAAATAGAATGTCAATATATGTTGGTAACATGTTTGCGAGGAGAGTTCAAAACCAGTGGCGTCATATTAAATTCTAACATATATTTACGGTAAGGTAACTTTTCACTCATGCGGTACACATTCTACTCGGGAAACAATACTGTACATTACACGAAAACAACTCGTTGGCTAGCAAAACCAAGATGTTTGGAAGTGCTGTATGTAATGCTTTCAGCAGGCAGGCGTTCGCAATGGTTTCCCAGTCGGCAGAGGGACGGAAGGGTATGATGACCGCCCGGCGAGGGGCGGGGGGGCTTATGACTGCATCAACCTGCTGTGACAAAAGCTACGATTGTAGTGCTGCTTTCTTCGCCGAAGTGAAGCGGACATAGCCGAAGCTGGCCTAGCCGCAGGAAGTTGGCGTCGTGTAGTTTACAGTAACTAGATCGATGCGTGGGCAAGTTCGTGCGCACAACACGAATCGTATTGTTTTTATTTAATTTAGTTTTGGTGCTGAGAATGTTATACATATTCGTGCCCGATGTATACCCTACATAAAAAGTATAAAATTACCGTGTGAGACTTAGATCCGAGTAGATAGAGTGAGTGCAACGGAATCATGTGGACGTAAGTGTGGTGTGTGTGGATTACGATGGAAGCATTTTTCCAGCAGTGCATCCACTTTTCAAGAAAGGTGTGACATCATAAAAGAGGGTAGGCCGACATCTGAACATACGATCCCGACAACATGCAAGAAAGGTACTTTTGCACGTCATTTCCAAAAAAAAATTATTAGAAACACTCGTGGTTAGCTGGATGTAACAGCCTAAACAAACAGTTTTGCTGGCCATGTTTATTGTTTTCAAAGGATGTTAACACGTGGTTTTTTATGTTAAAACATTAATTTACTGTATATTAATAGTGATGGACATGAATGTTTGAAGATGTAATTGTAAGTGTAATTAGTGCTCAGTTATCAAACATAAATGTTAATGCAATGCTATAACATGTTTTCTAACTCCGTACCGATTATAAATTCTTGTAAAATCTCGATTTCAGTATATATGGTAGAAAATTAAAATTAATCACAGTGAAATTGATGTTTATAATATGGTCGCAGTCATTGGTTTGCAGCTATTTTAATCAAGTCGTTTTCTAATATGATTATGGCATGTGCTATATCTGTACAATCAATTACCTCGGACACTGATCAGACCAAAACCCCATTAATTTCCAGCGCGTGCCGATCTGGATGTCCTTTGCATACGTCACACTTTCCTCGCCGGCCCTCAGATGTTCGGCTGTCTCTAGTGGGTGTACAACAGCTAGAGTAATAACATCAATATGCGAGCGATGCGGGAGTTCGTGTACATTCTATATGTGCGAAGAGCATAAATTAACGTACGAATCGTAATATTTCCGTTGATAAAATTAACAGTTGGAACAATGGCAAGGTAAAGTTGTGCACAGCGAATGCAGGGAAGTAATTTTAATGTGCTGAAGTCGATAACCAATGAATCAGAGGAAAGTATGCAAACACCCCTTTCTGAAGTAGTGAGAGGAGTCAGTGCAGCGATAGTTGTCCACCTGCAGTTGTTTACAGAATAAACTAGGAAGTAAGGTTCAAGGATAGCACATTAAAATCTTTTTCTACCCCACACATACATTGAGCGAAACGGCAAATGTAGACTAACATTGACGATTTTGACATTTAATTTGTGAGGTGGACAATAAATAACTCCCACATGATTGATAAGTGTCGACCGATTATTGGGGCGGCTGGCAGTGCATTTGTGTGATTATGATTTGTACTCCTACAACATCGATTCAGAAGGTGAACGGTACTGGAAAAACGCGTGTAAGCATTAGTTTGCATGCACATTTCAAGGCTGATGAAAATATTTACTCCATAAGTACAATAAAACTATGTAGGCCTACATGTTTGAATGTATCAATACCACATGTTCCGAAAGAACAAGGCGGCTTTTCATGACACATTTTCCTGTAGCTATTTGGTGATGTGGCCTGTGGGATGTGTGTTGTCTAATCTAGGCGTATTGCGTCTGTATCGGGTTGCGAGACAAACTTTGTGGAGCGAACTATCGCTCTAGGTGACAATGTTCAGTGTTGGTGCATCGAATTAAACTGATTAGAAATTCAAGGACATTAGGGTACCGTAAAAACCTGTTACACCCGTGGTCGGTCTTCGCACGCACACCGTATAATCTACTCATATGTTCCTATATCTTCGCAACTGTGCTGCAGCTGGTTGAAATATAATCATCGGTTTATTTTTGGTGAAAGACAGCTGCACGGTACGAACGGTAACTTACACGGGCTCAAGGATATTGGTAAATATGTTTTCAGCTCGGCTGTTATGACTTCGGCTACCCTCCCTCTTGTGTTCCCTCCCTTCTGTAGGCTATCACTGGACACCTCCCCTTCTGTGCTTCCTCAACTTACGCTGTGAGAGAAGAATCTTCTCTTTTGATGCGCACTCTACCTGCTTCGTTTATTCCTGCCTCCTGCTCGTTCGCGTTGACTGCTTTCCATCTTTATACAAACAAATAATGATTTTTCCTTTCTACACTTCTGTACAAACAAAATTGCTCCGTATGTAAATACCTCACTGTCGAAACGTATTCTAAAAATATTGATTTTGAGAGAACCAGGTTCCGGGTTTGATGAAGGTAACATTGTAATTTTTTTCACTCGGGAAAATTTTATGTTAAAAAATATTAATATTTTTAAAAGATGTGTATTTTACATTTGGATAAGAAAATATTTTTAAATGGCACCATTTTGCACATTGAAATCCAAATTTTCCCGGGGGAGGACCCCCCGACCACCCTTCTTTATTAGGGAGATCAACGCCACTACTGTCCCCTGCACGCAGTAGTTTGCCCATGAAGTTATAGCACGCATCGCCACTGTTCAAAACATTTGTCTCTAGGAGAAATGAATTGGAATACTGATAGCAAATTTTCTCTAGTAAATTGATTATCTTGGGTGTGTATAGGCCTGGAAGAATGTTCGAACCTATGTCCTTTCGAATATGTGTTTTATTATATTATTCGCCTTTGAATGATATACAGTTAAGATATTATTTCTTGTATGTGAGATGTATATGGAGATACTTATTTTTTTAAAAGTTTTGAATAAATATTTTTTAAAAAGTAATGCATTGACACTTTAATAATATTGTAGCGCTCCTCTTGCTCCTGTCTCCGATAACTGTAATATCACTAACATCTTTCTGCTGGTATGAAATCAATACAGGTATGTGATTACTGAACAAGGGGTAGCATATGTGGGGGCAATTCGCTCGATGGCAATTCACACAAGAAACTTTAGATTGCTAACACATTACTATTGTATTGATACATTAATTACAATATTAGGAATGATACATCTATATAGAACCGATCTTTACAAATAATTTACTCCTTAGCTCAATTACACGAGAACTCCTTTTTCCAACAGGAAGTTGACAGTTAAGTTGCTTTGCCTAACCTTGCCAGTAACTGAATTATTACTTTGGTAAGTAATAAACGGGGACCCGAGAGATAGCCTTGCAATATACCACAAAGCCGGATTATGCTCACCCTGTTACAGACGACTATATGCCCCTCTAGGCCTTGTTAGTGGAGTTGCCGTAAATCTTCAGCCTTGCTGACCCTGGCGACATCGGCTCCGACGATTATCACACTGACTGACTTCTTGCACGGATGTGAGCATCTGGGGGAGGGGGGGGGGGGTGTACTGCGCTCCATATTTATATCGTCCAGGCAGTCGGCTATGTGGAGCATGTTTAATAAACAGCTACCTCGCTCCACAAACTATACCCTGTTGAACTTTAAGTGACTCGTGTGCGGCCCCTTTGTGACCGCTACACTGCCTCCGTCGTCGAAATTGCAGCAGTTCCGGCTGCAGTAATAGTCATGGAAATCACAAGTATGCTGCCGGTAATATCAGGCAGAGGGTTCGAAGCACAAGGGAGGCCAAGTGGCACACAAGCAGCGGCAACGGAGACAGAGAACGAAGGGTGGCATACACGCTTGTATTAATTGTAGCATCGAGAAGGCAAAGTTAACTTCGGATCTCCGATATACAAATAGACATTGAAAGTGAAAAAAAAGATTGTATGTCATTTTTTGCAAGGCAGATGTAACCAGGTTCAAGATATGTATACAAGTTATCATACAATATAGTAGAGGTTATGTGTGCACCAGTATTTAGAAAAATTGGTCGACCGTAATATTAATTACCTGTGCGCGTTGTAAAGCAAGACCATGTTATAGGAAGGAGTATGTCCGTCGTCACATTGAATGTTTGAATTAATAGAAACCCAACTACTAGGCGGTGGACATGGATTAGGATGGAGTTTGAAGTTTATGCACATGTGGTACTGAAATCGCTCTAGAACGTGCCAGGTGGGAATGTCATTTCCTGAAGGGAATTTATATCTCTTAAGGTACGTATGCCTGCAGGCTTAATAGTTTGGAACGAAAGCTGCACTGAGCAGTGCATGGAAACAATAAGTAAAGTATGTTGCTACTTAAGTAGTGAGTGAAAATGTAAATAGATGTTAAACTTAGGAACACAATATTATTACGGTTTAAGACAAAAGCAAACGAATACAAGCAAAGACAAGTTACACAAATGGCATTCCTGACTGCGTGCACCATCAGTTGTTGACTTGGCTCGTTGGCAAAGTCTGATTATGCACGTATATAGCATAGTTATATATTCTGTTACTGTATATTTTCGCACTTTGAAAACAAATTACATACGGTCTCTAATTTACATAGTTTACAAAATAGCAGATTTATTGACAACATTTAGAACAACAAGAGACAGTGATTGTGAAGTTAGGTATGACTGATGTCATAAGCGAGGTCAAGAGTTTGTACAGGATAGTTAAGCCAGCATGATTAGTAAGTACAAGTATTTGACATGATACATTCTACCCTAGCGGTAGGTGAAACTCTTACTTATATTAACTGTAGAAAACATGAATGAAAGAGAAAAAAGTTTTCTGCGATGGTGTCAAAATACAGCAACACTATGCCATGTAGGCGTGAATAAACGTATATTTCGAATAATTGTTAATGTTGCATAGTACAATTGTTCACTTTAAAAAAAAATGTTTTGTTTTTATTTTTGAAGGCTGTCACTGTGTTCACAGTTGTAATTTTCACAGTTATTAGTGGACAGTTAATTCCTAGCACTAGTCTTTGCTTTCACTTTTGTAGTGTTTATTTTATCAGTTCATATATTATTACGAGAGTCTTTAATTCACTGAACATATAACAATATTAACAAGTATTTTGTAATCTCATTTCCATAAGTGTTACATTAACACTTATTTTATGTAAACACTTGAACACTCTTTATGTGTAAGTATTACATTAGTTGACATAGTTGAAATTTATACATTTATTTATAGAAGATGGGTATTTACGCCCTGAAAATAATTAGAATTTCAGGGAGACAAGATAATATTTATTTATTTACACCATAATAGAGGTACTCACCTCAAACATAATGTTGAAAATTTTCAGTAATTGATATAATCAGCAGCAACACAATAATATTTAGCATGAGGACCGCTCTATTACTTTGGACCTGCGGCCGGCTAGCTGTTCCCGATATTTCCTAGTGCATAATCTTTGAAAGGAATGTCCTTTCTAGAGGGCCATAGTTTAAAATTATAATAAATAAATAAATAAATGTTTGCGCATCATAGTTACATAAGGACAGAAATGAAGGCCTAATTATTGCAGTGTCTTGTAGCACTAGACCTCTTTGGTATAGGAGTAAAACTCATATCACACTAAGTTGTGGATTGCATTCTCGTCAAAAGGAGTGATATATTTATTAGTTTTGAATATAATGAGATTCCTGTGATTACAAGTAAGATGATTACTCTCAAAGTGACATAATCGAAATGATCAGGTCCAATTAATGAAAATAACTTATTTCTCCCCATCCCAATATGGATTAACGACAAGTCAACCTTAGGCAACATTGGCTGCATTGTATTATTAATTTGCCAGTTTGTATCCAACACACTACTTATATTTGATAAGTAAATTCCAGTAGTCAAGGATAATTTATCAAGGTGAAATGCCTGTTGGCTCAGCCAGTGAATTGGAACCACAATTTAGGGGGTGAAGTGAAAATGATGTGTCGGGTGTGAACTAAACAAATTTGAAAATAATTTTGTTTAGTTCACAAGTAAACTGGCTCCTTTAATGCATATAAAGTCGTTACTTGTACAGATTCCTTTAGGATATGGAAAACATCTGATGAAATCTCGGATGAGGAGGAAACAGCTTTAATTGTATCCATTGTAGGATCAATTGCCAAGGTGGAAAATGGAATATGAATTGTGCATGACTGATTGCGAAACTGATATGGGACAGGGATAATTGTGTAAATTTACCAGTTGGAATGAATCCGGGAGATTGTAATTTGAATCTTGATCACTACTTGTGTGGTAGAAAACAAACATTCCGTAAACTCGTGTGTGTAGTATTTAATGAGATCTTTGGCAGTTATGTTTAGTGTTAAATTTATATTTTGCAATGCGATGTCAAGCTTTTCAAGGTCAGAAGTAAGTTACGTTTTATTTACTGCTGTCAAAGGGAATTTATTCGCCTGGCAAGAAATTATATAACTTCAGATAAGGTCCTGAAGGACAAGGTTATTCAACAGGTGGAGCAAACTGGTTGCCAGTAAGTTCATTTGTTTTTCGACATTGTCAATTTTACTAAGAGCAACATGTTCATTATTAAGTGTTTGGAATATTTTATTAATAGTATCTGCAAGTGTTTTAATATTTGTATGAACCTGGAGATGTATGTAATTTATCACATGGACTGTTATAATGATGGCCATGTTGGTAGAAACTATGTTATTAGCAAGTGAATTTACCTGAGTTTGGGATTGTTGGTCATTATCTAGTAAGGCATGCAAGTGCCTGTTAGTGAGAACATTACAGCACCAGCTGATAAAGTCTCCTATCATCTGAATTCTCCGCCTGACTCGGGTGTTGGTATTTGCGTCGTCAAAGTATTCAATAATATACCGTTATCTACTACTTCCATTTATTCATAAATGATTCTGTCAGTCTTATAAGAATGTGGTTTTTGTTCATTGCACACAATGTGGAGATATTGATCGAGTGATTCAGAGGTAGTAGGTAATTGCAGGGAGACTGTGTATATTAGTGGCAGACTTTCTTCGTAGCTGAAGTCCACATCGGTTGGTGACCAGTACACGCCTGAATGTGTGCTGTAAGGAGCAGGCACGGTAGTGAAGGAAGACAGGGTGATGCATAATACAGCCATGACCTTGGCCGTTTGGTAGGCCTAGCTGGCGCCCTACTCCATGGCAGCAACTTGTTTCTTGAGTGGAGTTCCCATAGCAATGGCACAGCGCATGCGTGGAGCGTGCCTCACGCCTGCGCACTGCTACCAATAGGAACCAGCCGCAGGTATGCTGCACATATCCGAGTAGTGGGACTGAATGCACAGGCATGGTGGCTGTGGAACCCCCACTGTAGCCTGGCAGTCACACAGCAGTGTGTCGGTGGCAGGATACATCTTCTGGCGCCTCGTGCTGGTTGGAATCCGCCTCGGCAGACTCGTGCTGAATTGCGGGCTACGTCAGCTCGCCCTAGTTGACTGCATAGCTGTGGCTCTGGCATTGTCGTAGAAGGCAGCAATACAGTTGTGGCGTACCTTTCTCTTCAATATATCGTAATGTAACACTGTAACACATTGTAAGGCAAAAGAAAGCACTTATCCAAGTAACTATATACAACACATTTAACGAGTCAAAATATGAATTTACCAGACATAAGCCAGTTTGTTGTGACGTGTACAGACAGTATCATACTTGGGGGCTCCAGTTTTATTTGTACCGTACTATCACCTAAGATGTCTATTACTCTGTACGGCCCACGATAGTGGGGTGTAAGGGCTTTTTGTAGTCCCCTATTAGATACCCATACATAATCGTTATTTCTTAGTGTGCAAGACTTGTTGGTTCTGTCGAATAGTGTTTTCTGGTGTTTTTGGGCATGTAATAAGTAGACTTTCGCACTGTCGTGGTCTCGCAATAATTTAGCACACAAGTCATTTGCTCTATCATAATGTTTGGTTGACACCACTTGCGCTGGTAGCACGGCCTCCATGCCGTGAAGCAAGTAAAATGGTGCATAGTTTGTTGTAGTGTTTACACTTGTGTTACAATTGGAAGCTATGAATTCGGCATAGAGGACATAAATGGCTTGGTCAGCATTAGTGCATGCGGTGAGTTGGTTGCCTATTAACCGATTGGCGGCCTCACCAAGCCGTTACAGATGAGATTGTAGGCTGTAGTAGTCAATTTCTTAATTCCTAATGGCTTTAATAATTTACTGACAATTATGTTTTGGTAACTAGTGCCCCTATCAGTGAGAATTTGTGCTGGACAACCAAATTGTAAAATTACATGCTTAATAAATTCGGCGCACATGGCTGCATCAATAGATTTAACTGCCCTAGCAACAACACAACGACAGAGATATTCTGTCTTGACCAAAATGTAGTTGTTGCCACGTGCAGTGACAGGGAGGGGACCTTTAGCATCTAGAGCCCATGTTTTTAAAAGCGGTATAGGTGGAAAGGATGCTAATTGACCTGTAGGCTATGAATTGCACATTTTGTTTTCTGGCATACTTGGCAAGCACGGGCATATCCTTTCATATCAGTGGACATTGTGTCCCAATAGTAAGATTGTTTTACATTTTCAAGTGTTTTAAATTTACCGAAGTACCCTCCCCCGAAATAGGGATCATGGTGCGCCTGAATGATTTCATTGCATAAACCTGACGTACTAGTGTAAGCTTTTTGATTCCTTGTGGCGTATATAATTTAAGAAAAATTTCGCTGTGCGACCATAACGGCGACTAAGCCGACAGTATTTGGTATCGGCTTGATCAGGGAACTGTAATACAAGTTTTAATCATTTAATGTGTGGGTCGCATTCATACGCCCCACTAAAGGTGATATGTTGACTATTATAGGACATAAATGGAGAATAGAGTCGTCATAAATTCTTATATATTCTTGTTCATGTTTGTATGTGGGTAAGAAATGCGGTGTCCCATTTTTGTTCAAAATTATGATAGTATAATTCAAAATTGGATCAATGCAATGGGTGTCTATTTAATTGGTGTAGTTTTCAATGACAATGTGGACATTAACTTGATATAAGGTGGCGATAATTTTACAAATGGTGTTAATAGTAAAGATTATTTCATCAGCAATATCTTTCGCAACATTTGTTTTATCCTGAGACTGAATGTCATCTTTGAAAAAGTGTTTAATGTCGACCCAATTGTTGACAGTGTACTTGACAAAACCTGTTTTTATTTCGTCATGTTTGTCGGGGTTCTGAAAAATAATTTCAGCCTATGATTTATAGAGAGATGTGCAATTTGTCATGGTTTTCTTGACTGTGTAGTTTGTGTTGTCTATTGTGATGGTTTGTGAAAGGTTCTCAGTATTGGTGGTGATACGGCTTAAGGCTTCTGGAAGTGTGTTTAGTTTTGCTTTTATAACACGGGGTTCAAAGTCATATTCACTTAAGTCAATCGCCATCTTTTGAATATGGATATTATGTTCAGCCATGGATCGTAAGTATCGAAGACGAGTGTGATCTGTCTCGATAATGAAATGTCTCCCATATAAATATTGGCAGAAGTGGTTACAGGGATAACGTATCCTTACAGGCTCTCTTTCTGTGGCATTCCATTTTTCCTCATTCAGAGCCAGTTTTTTTAAATGCAAATGCTATGATCCTACATTGGATTGTGGTAGGGTCTTCCTGCAGAAGCGCCCTGCCAACCACGTTGTTGCTTGCATCGCATGCTAGTAGAATAGGTTTGTTTTCATGAAATCTTTGCAATACTGGTGCTGCTAATATGGCTAACTTAAGGTTCATAAAGGCCTTCTGGTGAGTATCTACCCATTTGTGTGGGATATTATGTTTAGTTAATTCGATAAGGGTTTGAGCGATGGTGGCGTAATTTTGGATGCACCTTCTGAGGTAGGAAATCATACCTAAAAATATATACAACTGTTTAAAGTTGGTAGGAGTAGACATGTGTTCAATGGCACTGACCTTTTCGGGGTCAGAAGATTTGCCCTGGGAGGTGATTATATGACAGAGTACTTTCACTTTCTGTTCTACGAACATAAATTTTTTGTGTTAACTTTGAGATTCAACATCCGTAAGCGCTCAAAAACCTTTTCTATGTTTACTAAATGTTCTTTAAACAAATATAAAACTATCATCAATGTATGCTATTGCTGCTGTCTATCTTAGGGGCATAGTAATGAATTAATAAACATTTGGAAATACAGAGGTACCATGGACAGGCCCATTTGCATTCTTTTATATTGGAATAACCCTACGCCATCGATTGTAAACATCAGTTAATAACGGTCTTGCCTTCTTACGTGCATACTATAAAACACAGAGAATTAATAT
This sequence comes from Dryococelus australis, assembly GCA_029891345.1. NCBI lineage: Eukaryota > Metazoa > Arthropoda > Insecta > Phasmatodea > Phasmatidae > Dryococelus > Dryococelus australis. The sequence continues at coordinate 228,678,552 of CM057009.1, read as the reverse complement.
AAATTTCTTATATAATGCGAGTTCTGTAGAGTATTCAAAATATCCTCAGTGCAAGACAAGGGGTACTGTACGCTTGTTAAATATTCAATAAGTTTTTTGAAATCTGTTAGAAATCTTAACCCTCCATTTTGCTTGAAGACTACATAACTCAGTGCAGTATATAGTGAGTCAATTTACTCGATAATTCCGGCCTGTACCATCTCGTTAATTTGTATTAACAACTCATCGCGAAATTTTCAGTTTTATCCTGTACGGCAGAGTCGCGATTGGCTTGGTGAAATCTAACTTGATTTCGAAATATGTTGCTTCAGTAAATTTTAAAATGGAGTTTGCAAAAATATCTGTATATTTGTTAATAATATTAGAAATTGCTGCTATTTCGGTACTATTTAGTTTTTTATTACTATGTGGCAGTGTGTTTGGTTCATTTTCAAAGCTATCTAATGCATTGAAGTAGTGTTCTATTGAAGTAGAATTGTCAATGTTTATCGTAGCAGAGTGTATTGGTATCTGCATTACTTTATTGGAGTTGTGAGCATTGATAAAAGAATATTGTATTTTAATATAGGGACAAAATCATACTTCTTAATGAAGTCAACACCTAGTATTAAATCTTGCTTGAGGTTATCAACAACTAAAAATTCCTTGGGGTAGATTTTACCTGATACACATAATTTAATTGTGGTTTCAAATTTTGGTGCAGCTAATACAGAAGTAACTCAAACTAAGGTAATGATCCCATTCAATGGCTGAAGGTGCTGATTAAAAATTAGTGTGCTAGCCACACTACTGCGAGAGCACCCGGTGTCAAGCAATGCATAGTATAGTGTTCCTTTAATCATTACAAGAACCCATGGTGTGGATGTGCGGAGTGTGGCATACTGACATACTACTTCTGTCGTGGAGAGAGGATGTGTACATGCACTAGATTGAGGTGCAGGCCTGCACAGTATATTTTTCAACATTGGCTTATCATTGTGGTCTCGCTCCTCATGTTGTGATAACAATTATTACTGGCTACTGAGCTGTTTCTTGGCATGCACTCTTGAAAAAACAGTAAGATCAATTAGGTACAACCTGTTTAAAAATTGCACGGCACGCTTCACAACCATTGTCGTTTTTTTGTCTGTGGGGGAGAAGAGTTACACCCCCTTATATTGAAGTTTTTTAACGGCTGGGAATAACTTGGTCGTCCACTGCCATAACTACATCCCTGATTGTTGTACTGTCCATATGTACCATGATGTGGGGTGTTTTAGGTATGTTGTTGTGAGTTGTTCTGTGGAACTTACCCCCTACGAAATGTAGACATGCCCCTGGAAAACTGTTTCTCTCTCTCTCTCTCTCTCTCTCTCTCTCTCTCTCTCTCTCTCGTCTCTCTCTTTCTTTCGTGTCTCTCTCGTTCCATTTCTATCTTTCTCTCTTTCGATTCTTTCTATCTTTCTCTCATTCGTAAATTATGTATCTCTCTCTTTCTATCTTTCCTTTCCCTCATGTCTCACACTCGTTCTATGAGTCACTTTTGCTCTACAGCAATAACATATTTCCTTCATCACCTGCTAGAGTGCGCGAATCATCACTGTGTATATTTATTTACGAATTTAAGTATGTAATTTTTCATACACGAGATGGTATAAAAACAGTTATTGTAAAGTATATTCCAGGTAGGACTTTGTAAAACTTATTCGTATTTTATTACTTCAAACATCAATTCAATCGATATTTTAAAAATTCAATATTTATTTTAAATAATTTAGTTTATTCAATTGTTTTTTTACTTTTGTATGATACTTTTTTATCACAATCGTATGCGCCTTGAAAAGGCGAATCGAGTGGTATATAGTATATAATATTTACGCCATTAAATTTTTTTATTTTAAATATATATTTAAAATTTGAATTATAAAATAGTTTTCAAAGTAAATAAGTAAGCCACCCAAAATCTTAAAATCGTCTCGTTTTTGCCTTTCTGCGGATTCCAGTCACCTACAATGAGAATAAATAACCTTTTAGGGAAAATTAGGGAATTTTTTTGGAAAAAATGGGAAATTTTTAATGGGAAAATGTAAATTTTAAGGCATTTTTGTGTTAAAACGTAAGATTTTGGGTGAAAATAAACGATTTGTGGTTAAAAAAACCGGATATTTTTAGATCAAGGTAAGATCCTCGATCCTCCAGCCGAAGCCGTTTGTCCCCGAACATACCAAACCCTATTACTCGACTCCTATTTATTGAGGGCAATGTGAACCGCAACCGTTTAATTTATTATGTGTAACGATAGCACAATTCATGATAGTCACATACATTACATTAAAACCTTTCTAATAAAAAATTAAAATATGTTGGCGAATTTCGTTAATATCTTGAAACCAATATCAGAATTAATAGCAGTAGCATTTTCATGATTTTTTCCTGAACCAATTATCTAAGAATGTTGTGGATAATGCTTAAAAACTGAACTCACTACAATCTGGTAGATTTTTATGTGAATTTTGGCACAAATACACCCGGGGGCCCTAATCAATCTGTTTTTAAATAAATAAAGACAATCGAAACAGAGCCTGCAGTATTGGCAAACCAATAAGACGTCACAAATATAGCTGTAAATATGTGCGTTACATATTACAACATATGTATACAATGAGCCGGAATTTTTTAAATTTGTAATAACGATGTTTGTGTAACAAGGTGTTTGAGCTACATAAATGCAAAAATATTTCAAAATCTTAAAACTTTTACTGATATAGAATATTGGGAAATATGACTAGCACCATTACTTATTTTTACCAGTGCACTTGATATTAATATGTGTTGTTTCTGAAGTGTAGCAGTTCTATTCGTAGTTCATCTCATGCACCAGAAAATTCTCCTCACTCTGTAAGCGTACTCAACAATGGAAGGAAATTGCAGTTTATATGTACAATTAAAATTTCAATTGTGAAGAACAAGTAAATATTTTCAATTCCAAACATACTAAGGATATTATTATAATTTTATAGTTACTGTTGAATTTATTGTTATTTCTTGGTTTGTGTTCAATTTTGATAGTTCTGCATCACAAGATACATGTTAACATCACATTTGGTATTTACAATCATTTTACAGCCATCGTTTTGTAACAACCAGATCTACAGCCATCAAAACTAATAAACATGTCTTCATGAGAACCTAAATGCTCAGTTACAATGGACTTGACCAGTATTATACACAACACATGCTCAGAAATAAAGCACATGAGAGATGTACAGAAAAGTTGGCTAACCCCCTTACAATTTTTCTTCATATTCCCTGTATGCTGTGTGTGGCCATTCAGAATGGGGATACCACCGAGTTTATATGACGCTGTTAATGACATCGGAAAATGTACGGATTTACTCGTACTTGGATAGCTTGCCACCGTACTTATATTGTTTTATTTTGATTCAGATTGTTATTTTACAATTAGTGTATGGTATGGTAAATTGTTTAGATTATTAGTTCGTTTTTATTATTATTTCTGCAAATCACAACACATGCTACAAAGTACACTGTAAACATTTTTTTCGCTGTTTTACGGAAAAGTGCTGGCAAAAATTTATCCAGAACCGTCCGTAAATTTAAGGAATTGATTTAACTCTCTCATAAAATTTTTATAGATAAATTTCGTAAGTACTTGTCTGTAATATTACAACCACATTTTCGTCAATTTACGGACATTTAATTATGCAATTTAGAGTGAAACTCCATTTCCTGAACATAATGGAGTGGTATTTTGCGGATGTTTCCGTCATATGACAAAAAACGTTTGTCCGTTAGTTGAACAAAATTAATCATTATTTCACGAATTTTACCATTAAATGTCTTCAAATAATGTTCCGTCATTTGAACCAAATATTGTTTTAATTTACGGACATTTAGTTAAGCTCTTTGAAGTCAATCTCCCCTATTGGTGCATACTGTAGTGGCAACTTACGGATACTTCCGTCTTACGACAAAACACATTTATCCGTTACTTCAACAAAACTGATAATTATTTTACGGATTTTACCATTAAGTGTCTTGAAATAATATTCCGTGATTTGAACTAAATTTTTTTTTAATTTACGGACATTCAGTTATGCTCTTTAAAGAAAACTTCCGCTATTGGGGCATACTGGAGTGGTATTTTACGGATACTTCCGCCTTATTTTACAGATACAGTTCCATCATTTGAACCAAATCTTGCGTTATTTTACTGATATTCCCCATGCTCATAAAAGTAACGCTCCGTTATTGGAACGTATCGGAAATTTATTTTACGAATGTTTATATTATATGACTGAGCTCATTGGTCAGTTATTTGAACAAAATTGCTAGTTATTTTACAGATTTTGCTACATTTTAAACTCAAATTCAAACATTTGAACAACTCGTTAATTTACAGGTAATCCCATTATACACACATATATTAGCGCCCATTACATGAAAAATAAAACATTTCAACAAGTTAACAAATTTTTAACTCTAATAAATTTTTAACATTTTGGAGAATGGGTAAAGAATACTTTGCTTGTTATTATCTATGCCGAGTGAATCCGATGCTGTGTGGATATGGCTAAAATTATGTACCCTTTTCAGACTGACGGTACTCTCAAGTACCGGTCACTTTTCACCTACATAAAAATATATGTAAGCACGAAGTGCCTACATTTGGCCATTTGGTACTTTCCAGTACCACTCGCAATGTTACTGGAATACAGATTTCTGTTATTGTCATATCTATTACATTTATCTATGATATTTTTATAACAATGTGTATGTTTCTGTGGTGATAGGAATGGACGAATTGTTGGAATTATTTAATTTGGATTTATTGTAACTACATTGAAAACATATAGTGGAACGACTTCTAGGGACTGTTATTTACAAATGTGAACAATAATTTCAAAATAAATGCGTTGCGAAATAATTAAAAATAATGCTATTTGCAGTGGACTTGTAAGTACCGTTGGGTATAAAATACAATAATTCACCCCGGTCAACATAACCACACTGATTGTTTTACGTTAATTATGAACTGTACAAATAAGACCATTTTAGATATAAACTTATAAACAATTAATAGCAGACGTGGTTTTGTAGCGACTACTAATATTCATGATACATATGAAGAAATTCTTCTTTTGACAACTCTCAAGAGACTTGTTTAACCAGATGATGCAGGCTGTGATTTCGAGGTTCCATTACGAGGTGGAAACAATTTTGATTATGTGTTTGAAGCGTAGTTGCCAGAAGAAGCTGAAAACGATATACCTCACCATTTGACGGGCAACAATAGTATTTCAGACAGTTTGCTTCTTGACGATATAGCACAAAGTACCAGTGGTAGACATTCTCCTGAACTTCAAAGATGATGGCGCAAAAGAGAGGTAACAACAGAAAAACCAATCTATAATTACAACACAGAAGTTTGAGAATTTTGCAACTGCAAATGATGTGTTTTTAACTGTTGGTGGTTCTATTTTGGGAGCAAATTACATATCAAAGTAATTTGTATGCCACATAGAAGAATAAAGTTCTTAATTTGAAAGAAAATTAACTGATTGCATTCATTGGGATAAATTTTCTAATGGGTTGCCATACACTCCCAAGTTGGCGACATTTCTGGTCGGAGCAGAGTGACTTAGGTGTGCAGGTAGTAAAAGACACTATGAGTGGTAACAGATTTGATCATATCCTCAGTAATCTGCACGTTAACGGCAATACAGCAATTCCAGACAACAGCACAGAAAAACTATACAAGCTTCGTCCTATGATTGACTTGTTGAACACGCGGTTTCCTGAATTGTACAATGGTACACAAGAAATGAGTGTGGACGAATCAATGATTACGTTCAAGGGGAGTAGTAGCATGAAGCATTACAACCTACAAAAAACCTATAAAACGTGGGTAAAAAATTTGGTGTCTAGCTGACAAAAAAGGTTATATTTAAAAGAAATCAGGGAAAAGATGAAGACCTTGAAGAGGAATTCAAAGGTTATGGATTTGGGCAACGAGTGGTTCTATGTTTGACAAAATATGAGTGGGGAAAAATTCTTATCATATTTTTTGATAATTATTTCACCTCTCCGACACTTCTGAAGAGGTTGATGACACATTTGCCTGTGGAACAATTAGCATGAATTTGAAAGGTTTGCCAGTCCTGAATGAGGACAAAACTTTTCCACGAGGGGAAAGTGATTACAGAATTCCACAGTCGGGCATAAGTGTTTTCAAGTGGAAATATGCAAAAGTTGTTCTGATCTCTTCAAACTACCTAGGTTCAGAAATCGGTATCGTCACGAGGTGACAAAAAATGTTACCATGGTAAATACACCGTGTCCTCTGGCAATAGAGGAGTACAACAAATTCATGGAGGGGGGGGGGGGGGTTGTAGATTAACTGCGCACTGTGTGCGGACTAGATTGCAAGTCTAAAAAGTGGTGGCACCGCACGTTTTAGGGCCTGCTTGACATAATGTTTGTAAATGCGTATGTTGTGTACTGCTACATTTTCCATCAATTGCCATTGTTCAGACGTGCTGTGGCTACTGGTCTAATAGCGTATAAAACTTTGCCAACCCCAGAGGCATCACCTAGTGGTGTGCGAGGGCAGAAGAGACGGGCAACTGACAATAAACCTTCATCTGGTAAAAGAAGAGTGAAAACTTTTCCGTTGCAAAGGATATCAAGGCAGGCAACCGAGGCATCCACTGGCCGAAATTTGCGCAGGAACGAGGACGGTGTGAATATTGCAGTGTAAATAACATTCAATCAAGGCCACATTCAAAGTGTTCACACTGCAATGTATACCTTTGTTGCAATGAGAACTGATTTTCTCTGTATCACTCTGTTAATGTATATGTTTATTGTGTGTGGATTCTAGCTACTTGTATGACATGTGTAAAGTGGCTCCATTGCTTTTCTAGTGAATACCTGTTCAAATGTGTTGTATGTAAATTTTTTTGAGAGCGTGCTAATGTGACAAGATTGTGGAAGCATATTTTGACACATTTTTAGAGTACGTTATTCCTGTTCTTTCAACTGATATTTTTATTGATGATATTTTGCTTCTTGTAATAATAAAATAATATTTATGTAGTTTTTTTTTATAAATTGTAGGTTTCAACATCCCACTATTTTCTGGGTTCTTTAAAGTACCATGTCAATATTTTATATATTACATTATTATTAAATTCTACAATTTTCATTACTTGTTATTTATTAACAACAAAACAAAACCAAATAAAAAATGGGTTTTGGCATAAATTTCTGAAAATGAAAACAAGCCAGCAGGCAAAATTCAAAAAGGAAATGAAACAATAATTTGGTTTCGATAAACAATTTCTTCTACAGATTTATATTGAAAAAACGTTTTGTGGGATAATAATCTTATTATCTGAAAAATTTAACATGTGTCAAAAAAATAATGAAACTGTATAATGTGATTTTTTTTAGTTAAAATACATACATGCTTACTCTAGGTTATTTAGTTTTATATTAGTAAATATTCTCAGAATACATAAAAATAAAAGCAATAACATCAAAATATTAACATTTTCAAAATAAATTCGAGCTAAAATATTTTCCTAGTAATCACGTACTGCAGTAATCCGAATTCATAGCAACTTAATTTGGAAAGTACGTATTGATGCACACATAGTACATTTTTAATAATGGTGAAATTCACAATTTTTTAATGAAGAAATCTGCATTAAAATAACACCATTAAATATTGGCTTCTTATATAAAAAAATCGTTTCAGTGGCACAAATTAGCACAATTTTACAAACGGAATAATTATAAATAAACACCAAGAAAAAATAAAAGAGAGTAAATATTGCAACCTCACTTCCAAAATTTATTTAGGAAATAATACACTTAGGAATGTCTGGAGGACAGAACAAATAAAAAACATGCGTTCGGTGTTTGACATTTATAATTAGTGGTGAATAGAATTAGAACATAATCCTTTCTGAATAAAAATAACATTTACATGTAACTTGTACAGTACACTCTTCATAAATGAGCAGAAGTTGCAAATAAAAATGCACTTTATTACTCACGACCTCTTCACTGCAAACACAAACAAAATCATGGCAGGACTCGATTTATGATACAGGTGAACATTTAGTGTACATTATTCATAAAACACTGTGGTGCTAACCAAAAATATTGTATACTGAAATGAAGTTTCCTAGCATATTTATTTTGCATTTTTTTTTTTACTTCTGCGAACAGGATTAATGACACAATTTACATGCCTCTATGGGATAGGACTAACTACATTGATTTCTATTAACATATATAATGTGCTCTTAAAATCGAAATACAATAAACAGAAAATATATTATAAGCCCAAACATTGCCACAGAGCATATACATTTTTATTGTTTCTTAAACATTTTACCACATTCAAGACTAGTTGCTGTAGTGTGGAAAAACCAAAATCCATGTTATGTACAAGACATTCAAGATAAATTTGAGAGTTTTTTCTCTCGGAACAACCTACATAAAAAATTCATCATTACAGTCAGTAATGTACATTGTTTTTAACACAACCTAAGCAGACCACAGGTTTTAAATTTTGGCCAGAGAAATTGAAAGGCATTCATGTCAACTTTAAAGATACAATTTTCTTTAGTTCCAATAGCTATTCAAAATAAATAAATGTTGTTAATACGTAATTTTTATCTCCTTAAGTAAACATTTTTCTACAACTGTAAATGTATAGTCATAGCTGCGACTGGTTATATTAGCTCGCAACTTTGAAGTAGCTAAACATAAAACATTAGAATAATATATTAACCATGCTTGCAGTATCACAAGAACCACTGTCTTAATATAATATACCTGCTGACGTAATCACACAATCAAAATGGACCTTCCCCGCTCCACACACACTGTTTCCTCCTACTACAAACACATCTGCTTATTGTAAAAAGCATGCACCCATCACCTGCACCAAACAAAGTACATTTTCATACCACCAGCTATGTACTATCACATCTCAATGGTAGTTCAGCACAGCTAGACTTGCAAAAATACATTAACTCAATATCAAAACAAATTAAATGCTTGTTATTTCTAAATAAAATATTGCAACTCTCTATAAAGTATTTTAACGCTAAGTGAATGCAAAACATGGAAAATTGATTATTGGTGCAAATGATAGTATTGTTTAAATAACACAGCATTTCATCTTCTCTTGACTACTTTTGTCCTTAAGTGATAATAGTACTCTTAGGTTAGTGACAGTGAGAAAGAACATCTCATTCTTCTTAAGCGTTTACAGCACTCTATGATTTAGTTATACACAAACAGAATTTCCTATGTGAATTTGGATTAAGGCACACGTGGCAGAATTTTGACGGGCGTAATCATCATCGGACGCAATCGCTTGCGGGTTTGGTTAGTATCGCACTTGTTTAAAAATTGCTCGGCAAATAATGGTTGTCAAAAATTGTCTGAATAAATCAGCCGTGGCAAGTTTAACCATAGGATTGAATATGGCTCGGCAGACAAATAAACCCAAATAAGAAAATTGACATATAGTAAATAAATATAAAATTTTCCCCAATTCCATGAACTGATTTTTTTAAATTTTAAAGTGAATGTTTAATCATAAATTGACTTGAATAAGGCTTTTTAATGAAATCTGTAGGTAGTTTGATAAAATACAAATTTTAAGGTTATGTATAGAGCCCCAATTATTTTGGGTATGCAAAAGAACACAGAATTTAGTGATAAAACCACCAAAGAACAAAATGAAGCCATAAAATCGTTTAAATCCGAAATTATGCCAACGTCATAAAATAACGCAATTTACGCTCATAGGTCTAATACATATGGTTTTTTTTTTAGATTTAAATGTAATAAATAACAATTTTACAATATTTTCAAAATGTCTTAATTATTTGAGTCGCTGGTATGTGAAATCGCAGTCATGTGATTGGAGGTCAGAACGGAGGCAAAGAAACTGTTAAATAAATTGATAATTTATAAACAGTGTAGTGAAAATATCCAGACTTTACGTAGCCACATTCAGTTAGTTTTGTTTGGCATTTGTAAAAGAACTGCATTTAATAAATGGAGCCAGTACCGCTTCTTTCCGTTTGTTTACACCCACATGGTTATTGTTCAAATCGATCAATGGGTGGGTGAGGAAATAGAGGAAAGGAAATGGCGGACGGAGGGAAAAATCAGACTTGATACAAAACAGTCTTAAAACACAGCGGCAAAAATATTTTACTCTACTCTGCTTTAAAACGCGGCAACATAAATTTTAAATTTGAAAGTATGAATGTTTAAGTACAAATTAAAGTTAAATTTGACACGCATCAGGCTTTTGAGAAAGTTAACACTACAAGTATCAGTGCATAACAAAGGACCCCTTGCATAGTGTCGTGTCGCGCGAAGTCTATCTTCCTAGCGAAGTCTATCTTCCTAGGCGTGCCCGCGTTCAATTCAAATCCCCTGTGGCGAGAATTTCTAACAGATTTTGACCAATTTTATTTAGCGGTTCGACTGTCAACTGTAGTTAAATTTCAAATAAACATAAACCATTGTAATGCTTTAATAGCAATGGTAATATACCATCTGTAATTTGTTTTTTATCTTACAGTAAACCATAGGTCAAATAATATTTCTTGGTACTGTTTTGTTTTTGTAGTGATTGGGATTTTCTGCTGAATTGTTTTGTAAGTAGCCTACGTGTATTTTTTGTTTAGTTATGTGCATATATAAAATATTCAATTGAAATTGATAAAAACACTCATGGTTACGCTTTTAAGAAAAAGTTTGGTTTAAATTTGCAAAATATTTTTTGTGGTGCTAAAGATGAAATCTTGAATTCTTTAAAATGAACTACACAAAAAAATAAAACGACAATATATTGGCACTAATTATGTACAATATTTCTCAAATCCAAAATCCATGCCTGCAGCTATTATTTGCCTGTATGTCATGATTTTTTGGTTGTCTCCTAAAAATTAATTTTCGAGAATCCACTGTATTGCTCAATTTCGATCTGCAGGACATGAAACCCAACTGCACATACAAAGAACTTGACATAGAGAAAATAGAATGTAGTAAATTGTGCTTGCTAGGTGTACAGCATAGTATGTAACCCACTAAGTGATTACGGTTGTAGATGTTGCATATTAAACAGGCTTTTGTGTTGTGTTATTCAGTGCAATAGGAATTAGAGCTTGAGGCTGTGAGTGTCTTCCTTACGGAAAATGATACATCAAAATTTTTACAACTCTCGTTTGTGAATGATCACTGCTGATACATACAGTATCACAAAACTGGCAACACAATATTTACTAAATAGTTCCAAGAAACATGCTCTACACAAATACAGTGCAAACTATACAGTCAGCAAAATACACTAGTTAATATACTCACAAAATTTCTAGAGACTATTTTCAATATCAGAACTACTAAACAGAGTGAAGTTTTCACAACAAAATAATTATTCATAAAATTTCTTAACAGAACTGTTAATAATGTTGCAAAAAGCAGAAATAATTAAAGGAGGGAAATTATGCAGTATGAGATTTGCATGAAACCAGAGAAAGTAGATGTAAAATCAGAGAATGTGAAAACGAGTGTTCTGTGAAACTGTTTTCTTTATACTACTTTACAAGTAATGGAGAACATGATTTTTGCATGCTGTAATATTTACATTTAAGGAACCAAAACTGAATGTTTAGTTTTTTATAAACTTATATATCATGTATAGGTCAGTATTTAAAATGATTTAAGAATGTGGATAACTTGGTTCACTGTTAAGTTTACACAAATGCGCACAGCTTTTCTCGCACACAACATGAGCATTACATCTCTCACCAATTTCACCAGGGTTTTGTATCCGTTATTTTCCGGAATAAACCAGTGACAACTGGTGCCACAGCTTTTGTTAGCCTTTACGGTGGGCTGGACCACACTACCTGGCAGGGAGATATTCCTGATCAAGCTTACCATGGGGTTTGATACTCCTCCTCCAATTAAGGTCAATCCACCTAATCAGTGTCACCCCAGATGTTAGAACATGGGAAGCTCCACGACCCAGACAGGCAACCAACTCAATAAATCTACAGAAACTAAAGAAGGTAACCAGAGTTTCAACCATTAGGAGTGAATCAGTGCTTTCCCTTTTTATAATTCACCTTTGCATAATAGGAAAAGAAAAATTCTTATATTCTTGTGGGGCTCAAAAGCTCCGAACACGAAAGCGCGTCAAGTTATTAGTTGTACTAAACTATAATGTTGTTAAGTATGTGAAAACACAGTCAGTAACAGTTATTTACATAAAAGTGAATTTTCTGACATTTTAAAATGCTTTGTTGACAATATTTCACACATTAAAAAAATGCTATTAATAGTCAAGTAATATATACATTATACAATATAAGCAGTTAACTACAACAACAAAAACAACTTTTAATAACTCGAGTTCAACTGTCATCTTCTAATAGTTCAAAGAACTGTGACAGCTCCCTAATTGTGCCCACAACACATTTACTACAATTTAAGTCACTATTTTTGCCTGTCTTGGAACCGGTTGATGTGTTGATCCGCATAGCACATCAGGAATAATATACATATTTTCATAACAGCCAAATAGCAAAATGAACTTATCATGTTACATTATAAGTGAAAAGCAGAGAAGGCCCAGTGCAAATTTTCAAGTCAGTCGACACCAATGAAAATGTATTAGGAAGCAGTGCTAACAGTAATTTCAACAAGGCTACTGACATTGGTAATTATGATCTAACAAAATACTTTATTACAATTAACGGCAAAACGAGCACTTTTGAAACCCTAGTTACTCTTTAGTTTCAGCCATATTTTATCCTATCACAACCTTGACACAAGTATATATTCCACCGCACTTGTATGTCAACATTTAACTTTAAAATAAAATATATATGTACTGACTATTATTCTAAATGAGGGGGCTTACAAGTCCTCACTTTACCGTGAATAGCCTTTAATCATGTTTAAGCAAGATTTATTGCTTCAAGTCTTGATGATTGTCAATTTATTAAATGCCTGCTTATATTCAAATCTCTTTTTCGAAACTTCGGACAGAAACAATTCAGAAAATCAAAGGGATTAACAGAAAAAAAAAATTCTGAAGTGAAAAAATAACCTCTTTCCACATTAATCTTCATAATTGGTATGGGTTATAGCATGGATTTTAAACTTATGGATTAATTATTTTATGCAACATGTGTGTCTTTTCAATTCCAACTAAAGCACAGGTTACAGCTTTACCGCAGTATAGATAACAACCACAGCACTATTATACTTTAAACCAACTGTACTATGAAAACTGGCCTTTATATTGCAGCATATCAAAGCCTTTTATTTTCCAGCATTAAAATTGACAAAACACTTTCTGAAAATAAAATATTTTTCAGTACACAAAACTTGGCCATTTCATTATTTCAGTAACAAAAACTACCACCAATAACATGTTCAAAGCCAGCTAGGTAGGACAGGATGTTCGCAATGTGAGTATTGAAACTATTTAGTTTGACGAACAAGACTTTATATACTCATAAATTTACAATACAGAATAGCTGTACATACATAAGTTTTCTGTGCAAGAGTACAACAGCAGCAATAGCTTCATGTACTGTTACATATTTTCAAATGTTAACTTACTAAGCGAATTCGCGCGTTTTGTAGATAAAACAGTGATGTGACTAAATTTTGCTAACAAAACTGACATAACTCCATAATTAATACCCAATGAAACTTAAGAAACAAATATACTTAATGTCGTATCCCCAAATTACCTATTAACATATGTTATTAACAGTAACTTATACAGGCGAAAAACAATTTAATTCTTAAGTGTAGTCTAAAGTAGTTCCATAAATTATACGCAACGCGAGTATGTGCAATTTACAGTTATATATTTTAAGGAAATTTCAGTTTGTTGGAAAATATTAGATAATACAATAAATAGAAAAATAGAAGATATTAGGAAATATAAAAATTTTTTTTTGGGAAATTCACTGAAATTGAATTAAGTATTATCTATTATTGTACTCTCTACATACCCCCCCCCCCTCCAACACCGAATTTTTTTTTTTTAATTTTAACCTGAATATTTTTATTTCTGACCAGAACTGTGAAATACAACAATTCAAAAAGGCATCTAAAGTGAAACATACAACATCTGAACTCTTAAAACGAGACATATGTTGTGAATGCAGCCACATTTTTTATCCCATACTCCTCATTCATAACTACAGCTCCTATGTAAATCAGGCAAAAAAACCACTTGGTCAAGGTTACCCACACATTAAAGAATTATTTGCCAAGGATACAAAACTACCCAGCATGCTTCCCAAGAGATGGTACAGCGTCTCAGCTACGATGGCAAGATTTTGACAGCCAGCGTGTGGTAACATGTCAGAAACAAAACAATGCTCTGTATACAACATCCTGCTTCAGCTGATGTGTGAACTTATGATAGTGAAAATTATGTTGATATTTCAATAGCCCTATTTATTCCGTGATATTTACAAATTATATAGACAAATGAATACTTTGGCTTGTAAGATTAAAAATAATATTGAGAAAAAATTTAATTGTTCCAGGAACAACAAAATATTTTAAATAAGTAATATTTATGCGTTTTGCAAGACATTCTGTATGTAGCACATAAGCAACAAAATATCTAATGATGTTGTACTATAGCAATTTGAATATTGACCATAACATACTCCAAATCACAATTCACATTCTAGGTATGACATATGTGACGAAAGTTACGACAATATTTAATAGTTTGAATAAAAATGTACTGATGTCAGCTGCATCGTTTTAGTTTTAAATCTGTGCCATTGATTTGTATGCTATTTTCATGAAACGAATACTTCTCACTTTGGTGTTATGAAATGAGTCGTTAAAACTAGCAATGCCTTCATTTGTTTTCTTGAAATAGATGGGGTGAAAATTAATTGTTACTTTCAAGCAACTCGCAAATATTAACAATATCATTCATATGAACTTGGCATGACCTTGATGTCTGGTGGCGTCAAATTATTAATTTTATATGTAGCTCCACGTAATGTAACCGTGACTACTATGAACATTTATTCGCCCACCTAGGATGTCAAAACATTCTCACAATTTTTTAGTAAAAACATTAATAAAATTTATCTTTAAATCAGTCCCTGTAAATAGCGGTCGTAACCGTATGATGCTATTTGCAGCTAAGTGATTTAGATACTCAAACATTATAAGCCACTGTATTCATTCCTGCACTCGTTTAGGATTTGAAAAATTACTACTTTATAGTGAAAAGTAAAAATAAATTAGATTTAAAGTGAAACACAATGTAATGTACCTTGTGGGTGGCAAATATTTTGTGAAAAGCCGTGTTGTGATTTCATATGCACTTTGCAACATAAGTCTTCCACCCATATAATCATTAGATAACATATTAGAAATGTTTTCTCGTTATAAACATAAATACCTCAATGTAATCTTACGAAATGTTAGCCTCATAGCATGGACAAGATTTGTTGTAAACAGTGCAAAGTTGTACACATTTTCAATAATCACTTCAGATACTGAATATGAGTAGTGACTTTGCTTGGTTAGGAACAAAATATTTTCGATGTATAACATGCCTGTACAGATTGCTTTCTTTCTCTGTACACAAATAACCTATTTTAAAACCTTTTAACTGATTCCAGTCCCAATAAGTATAAAAATTCTTCATTAAAATAATGTTACCATATTCAAAATTATTAATATTCACGAGTCGCAGAGTTGCAGATTTTACTTGTTTTCATGTTCGCTGAACACCCAGATAAATGATTAACATGACATCCTATGGTAGTGTAGCTAACAAGAGTATAAAGTCTCTGGATAGCAGTAACACGGTGTAATGTCTCCCCTTTCCAACTCTATCTCTGGCCACTAACACAAGTTATTTAATTATTTCCACTACTATTCAAAAAAATTAAAATAAAACCCCATTCTTATAAATTCGTTCGGGGAGAACGAATTTATAAGAATGGGGCGTAGCTCATGAAATCATCAACCAACCGGAGTTCATACAACAACACTTTATTAACAGAAATATATATATATATATATATATATATATATATATATATATATATAAATGCAATTAGGAATTATACAATACTTTACACTGATTAATAAATACACAATATTCAATTTACAATTATTCACAAGCGGCTCGGTGCCATTAAGCCGCAATACTGGAAACAACCTCAAGTCCCTAGCATAGCCAATTATTAATTATTTTTCTAAAGGGGGGATTGATGAGGTCTTGAAGGATGACTTGCGCCCTAACAGCTAGCAGGAGGTATGCTCACCAATTTCACAGAAAAGGACCTGGAAGCTCATCAAGGCCTCAACATCTTGATGCTCATATTGCCAGGCCTGGCAACTAACATAGCAGTACCTCTGGCGTCGGCGTGACTCTAGGAGGCGGGGTGTGGCGTTACTGGCCTTATATACGCAATGCCCTCAGTAGGTCACCGGTGATGTTTCACAAGCGATCGAAATCGATAGTGCGTCGTACTTTAGCATGCACTTTCGTGTGCGACTCTCCTCTGGCCGCTACACTACCGCCCAGGTCAAATAAACAGCTGTACCGTATGTTGGCAGTTGTGGAGAAAAATATCAATAAACAAGTTGGAGCCGTCCAAGGGTTGTAGCTGCGATGGAGTCTGAGGAGGTCAGGTCAGGGGCAGACGACGACGAATGGTGGCATACGCAACAATATTTAAGAGCTGTACCGGAGCGGCAAGGCGAAACTAGAGACCTCGTCGAAAACAACAATATAATAAATTAATTAAGATATAATAGATTAAGAGGAAATGGTAGCAATTGGCAAGGTAGGGTGTGTTAAAATCGGTAAACATTGAAATGGTAATAAGCAATATACAAAAGATTAACAAGAGTGGTTTGGCCAAAAGTACCTCTAATCTATCTGTCCAAGTTGATCAACGCAACCACAGGAGGGAAGGAAATATGTCCACCGCCACATGTTATGTCAAAATGTAAACACTGAAGGCTAGACGATGGACATGGGGAGAGGAAGTTTTTAAAGTTTGGAGCACTCTTGGTACAGGTGCGCTGAACAACGTGACCGAGCAATAATGCTAAAAAGATTTACAAGTAGGGAGGAACAACAAAATCGCCTGCTGGCTGAAACAATAATAAGTTGACAATTGAATTAACAAAAGTGAATGTTAAAATCGTTAAATAAAATTAAAAGTTTGAGTGTACTGAGGAAAAGTTTTGCAATGGAGAAAGACAACCTGTAAGAAATGCAGGTGACCCTCCAGAGGTCGTATTTTGTTTGTCTTGCAGGAGCAGGATACCTTAGGGGGCAGATAATAGCCCGTCTCAAGTGCGTGCTTTGTTGGCACAAAATTACTTACATATATACACCGGTAGAAGGAGGATATGTGGCTACATACAGATACGTACAAAAATTCTATACATATAAAACAGTGAATGAATACACATATTGAATGGCATTGATAACGAAGGTTTACATTATATATATCATTTTATAAGAAACTAAATACTGAGAGATTAAACAGAAAAGAGTTGAAAAATATATAATTGACTATTGATATGTGCAGACGCCATGGTAAGAAAGTTTGTGTAAGTGGGATCCCTTCGCTTTTCACTGAAAGTCCACATCTCTCTATTTCACAGTGTTCACACATAGAATAAAACTCGCGCAGGAGTGTAAAGTTCGCGGAGGGACACGGAATTATGTGAAAGCAATATTTGTACGTGACACCGTCTTTTAGGAAGGTTCACTGCAGTGAAAGTTTTCATAAGTGTCCGTCACTGGTGAATACTTATCTGCACTTCAGCAATAAATATAACCTCATGCCTGAAGATGGTATTAACGAAAACAAACGAAATATAAAGTATTATGTAAAAGAATTTGTAAAAGCTTATCATGTTTAGAATAGCAAACTTAACCGAAACACAGGAGCATTTTTACAAACATCTTACTTGCTAGCGGTAGGTTTTGTTGTTTTTCATAAAAAATGTCTTGACCATCATACATACAAAAGAACATAATAAAATCTGCAGATATGGAAGGTGGGTAGTAAAAAGGGTAGAGTACTCCTTACAAATTAGGGAGAAATATCACTAAGTGACAGAACACATGATGGCCGGTATAAGTTAAATGCAATATACCCAGACACATATCTTCTGCACACAAGGCAGGAGTGATAAATTAATAGATTGTTAGTACAGAATGCCATGAGGCATGTGTAAAAATATCATAATGTATAATAAACACTGGCCAGAATGCCTAAGTGAAAATACTAGAAAATAGCCATAGTATAAAAACACAGAACTGTAACACTCCAATGGGAGGAGAAAATTAATTAATATATGATACATAGTCTGCCGGAAGAGCAGATATGCATGAACACAATAATAACAATTAGGACTGGAATTTTCAGAATGTAACCATACAATGTTACTCTGATGGCAGATCGGTACTTGGTTTTCACTTTTTTTTTTTTATGTGAACATCTACTAAGAGGTCATAAAGAAAGATTGGTCATATCTGGAAAATATCATAAACAATATTTTGAATCCTCACACACAAATAGGCATTGACTCTTAAGTAACCAAACTCAATACCTTCAGAATATTTTCCCTCTAAAGCAAAATAATAGGTAAGACTACCATACGAAATAATACGTGTAAACCTTCAGGTCTAAGGGACAAGCGGTGCAAATAGTATTGGTGTAATTCTCCTCCATAGGGAGTGAAAGTAAATAATCCTGTATATTATGAGCAGATACAATATGATATTAGGAATAGAATTTATCACTTGAAAATGACGGTGTAATACCTAGTTACTGCTCAGAAGGCAGGAAGAGATTGGCAAAGTAGCAAACAGTTTTAATATTAATAAAAAGTCCTAAGTATCAAGTATTTGTAAACACACATAATGCCAGGAGGCATGCTATTTCAATTCTCAATTTTATATGAGTGTATATATATATATATATATAAGTAAGGCGAGACCTGTTGGTCAAAGTAAAATCACAAAAATGTAAAATGCTACTAAATAAATGTATAGATTCTGGAACTCTATGGCGAGGGGAGTCAAAACAATGGCAGTTTAATAAACGCAGGTAGAAATGGAATATGCAATAGCCTACCTGAACAGTAGGAACACGCCAAATTAAGCGCAAATGAACTATTCTGTAAAAGGTAATGTTCTCTATTTTTCTGTTTGTTGTGTGAAAGCCCCTTAGGCCGGAATATAGTAGAATATAATAATATATGGGAGTAAATTTATACCACATTGTCTGCACCCACTAGGCAGAATGTGAACGCTACTGTAGAAATTGAACAATTTATATCTCGCTTAAAATGCTGTTGGACATAAATACATAGATAAGTCAAGTGAGCCCGCTATAAATATAGCAAAATGAACTCATAAAAGTGAACAATAAGTCCAATCATTTAGGTGTAAATTTTTAAATATTCGGGAGGCATTAGCAAAATAAAGCTGTAAAAGTCAGTTAAAACGTCATGTATAAGGAAATCAAAAGGCAATTTTGTGTAGTAAAAGGAAATAGGAGCTTAAATAAAAAAATAAAAATTTAATCCAGGTAACATCCGAAATAAGGGCACAATTAGTGTGCACGGCACGAGAATGTCGGTTTGGATAAGGGCCAGTTCTGCAATGACGTAACGAAGTCAGCACATTTTTATAAGGCGTAGGACGGGGGGAAGCTCAGCTGTAGACAAAAACAAAACACTAGCAATGCCATGAAGGCAAAATGGTTGGGGAAAGGGCCCCCCACTCCCTGAAGGCAGCACAACTTGTGCCGTTTTGTTGCCCCAGCAACGCCATGCTCCTCTGCAGAGCGGCTCCGCTCTTGCGCAGTGCAGCCTACCTCGGCGGCCGGCATGACGGACATCGCCGTGCTACTGTGGGAACGACGAGTGGCAAGAGAGGAGTTGGTAAGCCTGGAGCCCTGCTACTGGAAGAAGACAGAAGACATTCGCTCGAACGCTCGGCGAGTGGCAGGAATGTGCTTGTTAACCCACGCCGTGGACACTGCTGCCTGTCACGGGACAAAATTTCGGCGGGCGGGTTTGCCCTTCGGGTGTATGAAACTTAGAGGTATAGTCTGAAAAATACATTCTGTGACATGAAAGAACCAAGCGGAAGTCATGGATCATTTGCAACATGTCATATTGGGAATATCAAAGTTCTAAATAATTGTGAGTTCAAACAGAATTAGCTGTCCTTTGAAAAGACTCTGACGCCTACTTTATAAATTACGCAAAATTAAAAATGTGTACCTACAGTACCAATTGACTACCATTTGTGTGTACATCAATGCAGAAGCAAAAATCATGTGACATTGAAATTTGGGTAGCAATCAATATAAAAGTCTTAATATTATAAATCTTTTAAACATAAAGGAACTGTTTGCAATGAATTAAAACATAATATAAGTCAGATAGAGATAGAAATATTTAAAAAAATGGAATTTTGAGAAAATGGGAATGGTTCATATTAACAGGTAAGTATCCATTCTGCTAGGGCGAAAATAATCAGCCGCACAGATCTATTTCATTTCAGGGTTCAATCCAACCCTGTTCGTGCCGTTATCAAGGATGGCATACCATTGAATGGAAGGGAGGTTCCGGGAAATGAGTTGAACATATACATTTCCTAAACTAACTTAAGAAATACAACAGGTAGATAGGGGTGAAGGGAGGTTGCCTAGGAAAACTAATTCTATAGGCAACACGGATTAGTTATAAGAAGTGGCGGTGCAATAAAAACCCGTGTATAATTAATGAACAGTGATAATTATGTATCGCAAAGATAAGAACATAGAACAGTTTTAAGATTCCATATGGAATGAGAGTAGGACCGATGCACACAGAGGTATTATCATGTTATTTAAGGTACCTGGAAAATATGATTAATCTTATATATACATAAATTAATCTAGAAATACTATTGGTAATTTGAAAATATTACGATTGAAATGGAAAGTTACTTGGAACGTAAGATGGAGATGTACATTATTATGACTTGATAAATTATTAGAAGAGCGGTGTAGCAATACAAACAAATTTTGCTGACATAGTGAAGGAGGCATAGAGTTCACTCGCTTCCATGTGTCAATGCAAGGCGCAGCGTTTTAACAATTGTCACAATGGTGGGAAGCGGAGGTGAGGCAGGCCCTGGAATGTGGCGCGTGTGCACTGAATGGAGGCCATAACGGCGTGCCGCTTATGAAGGCCTGAATGCGCTCTGGTGCATGCACTCGTGTGTTGGTTATCTCTTTCATTTTACGTGCGATATGCACTGCAGTTTAATGCTCCATTATTGCACAACAGATTGTGTTTCCCCTTTTTCTCATATTGAACCATTATCGCTGCCATCACATATCAATTTAAACCATACAACTTCAAAAGTTTTGGCCTTGAATCCTTACTCAATTAGTGTAGTAGAATTAAATATATATTATGATTCTGATTGTTTGTATTACACTTGTCCGTTGATGTCGTGCGTAAATTCTATAATTTATTTTAGGAATCATTATAAAATCACCCAGATAGCGCTCTTCATGTAATATATCTTATCAATATGCGACGTCAATTACCCGGACGTGTTGGCAAAATAAAACAAATCTTATCAATGACAATAGAGTTCCGAATGAAATACCTTATTCTATTGTCTTACGTTATTCACACAACTCGCACATACTTTATGATATAGTTTCATTACCTGAGACATACTTCTTACTGTGATGTAGATATTTACAAATAATATGTAATTGTTTCTAATCATAGAGGTGGCACTTGTAATTTATTTACTTTTCTAAGATCATTCATATCATTATATTATTTTTTTAAGTCACTGACATTGAGATGCAATATGCAATAACATGTTTAAGTCCTAAGTCTACTGAATCATGTATTCAAACTACTTCATTAGCTCAATCATGTTATAGACATATTTGTAATAGCTATACAAATAGGTCCACACAAACACCTTAAATTACCAATAAGTTACACTTGCATAACATACACACCATTTTACTATACCATAATTTAATGTTGGTCCAATTGCACCTCTCTCTTGGTACATTGCTAATGACAGCTAATAAAATATTTATGCACCTTACGGTGAAAATCCCTTGCAGCCATTATGCCTTTAAACTGCCCGAAATTATTCACAGGGACAGTGTTCGGGGGTACGGACTCGCAATGTCGGTTCGATTCCTCCGACATGCTTCCCTGGTTTCTGTGCTCGGTCGTGAAACAATTAATGTCAGGAGTTACCTGATAAGGACATAATGTGGGGTGTTCAATGCGAAATGTGAGCGACAATGTGTGGAGTCGGTGTATTTGGTGCCGCCAACAATTGTGTAAACTTAAAATTAAATAAACTACAAGGGTTAAAAGTATAGGATCTCTCCGAAAAACCCACTCAACACAAGTGGTGAGAACCTTGCAATTACAGGAATAGAGTTCCACATTTATAAAATGCGAATTCATGCATTAATTAAAGGCAAAATCAGAGCTAGACGGGGCGGGATTGGCCACAAGACTGGCCTGGCCATGCGCGCTACACTAGCAGTTGCCTCGTGCACGTGACTAACTGAACTACCGTACACGGGAAACTAACAGCTGTCAGCGTGTGCGGGCGGAGCTGTCTGTTACAGATGGGAGAAGGTGGCATACTTTTACTGCTTTCAAAATTATGAAAAAATCTTATGAAAACACATAATGAAACTATCATGAAATGACCTGGGAACAGATGGAAGGACGACATATTTTTTGCAAGGTTTCATGATCGTGACGTTTCCCTGGCTATGCCATCTTCATCGGGCGCCCTACATCTCGCTGACAGGTGAAGCTGGCGTAACCAACGAAATGTCTTGAATGCGCAACTGCGTGTTAAATGGGTCGTCCTTCTTTGTGCGTGCGCCTGTTGATAAATACCATACTGTGAGTACTTGAGTTTCTGTCCTTTTATATACTGTTGGTAGCCTAGCAGCATACTAGTAACATATTAACAATGGCCCGATAGCCGACAACCAATATCGGTTATCAGTATTATCGGTACATTTACCATTATCGGAGATTAGTTCTAAAATATCGGCACATCGGTAATGTCCATTCTAACGTCTACAAAAGTCTTTTTCTCCCGAGCTCTTAACATCTGGATGTGGCAATGCGACTGATGAGTATTAATTTGGAATGTTGATAAGCAATTAACAAACAATTCTACCTAAAAAAAAAAATGGTGAAAATTTAAAATGGTCACAGCTGTTTTGCTGGAGAATATACATGCCTATCACTAATTTTCACTTCACGATTTAAATGTTTTTATTTTTTGTAGAGCAGTCCCAACAAAAACATAAATTACTGGCCGCAATCAGGCCATTTAAAGATAGGCGACAAAATCCGGCGAGATGATGCCGGCCCGCTGTCTTATGCCGAAAGCGGCTCCATGGCAATATGGACTGGCGGCTGACTGTTTGCCAACATTGTCAAAATTACACTGTACCGCTAACAGCAAGATACAAAATGTATTCCGGCCCAACATACACAAAAAGTACGGGCCAGAATCAGGCCAGTAAAAGATAGCCGACAAACTCCGGCCACATGATGCTGGCCCACTGTCTTATGCCGGACTGGCGTCTGACTGTTTGCCGACCATGTCAAAAATACTCCAAACCGCTAATGGCAAGATACAAAATGTATTCCGGCCCAACATAGACGAAAAGTATACGCCAGAATCGGGCAGGTAAAAGCTAGCCGACAAGTTCTGAAATCTGCAGCTGCTGGATGGCGGCAAGATGCTGGGCCTGCGGTGGCTGGATGGCGGCAAGACGCCGGGCCTGCAGTGGCTGGAGGCAGCAAGGCACCAGACTTGCGACTTCTGGATAGTGGCAAGATGCCGGGCCTGCAGAGACATGATGTCCAAAAATAAGTAGTATAACCATGAAAAAACCTTAACTTTTCGATTTAAAATCTTAGTAATTGCTATTTCCTCTTTACATGTATTCATTTTGTTTACTTCTCAACACATTATATGTTACGAAAATCTTTTGCTTGCCGAGTGCGGTATGGAACTTTAGACCCTTGAGTGGACAGTCCAGCATGCTAACTTATACACTATGGGGTAAGTTGCTGATATGCTCCAGTAATTTCAAAATTATAATGATACGAATTATTATAAATGAATGTATAAATTCCATGACAATAAAACAAATAATTTTAAAACACTGATTATTTAAAAACTGGATTTTAGAGATAAGATTTCGGTTACTATTCGTCAGAGGATATACGATGCAATAAAATAAATAGTACTAATACCCCGTGTATTTTTTAATATAATTTTATTATGCAATATAATGCATATTACCTTACTTGTATGAGATTTCCCCCCCTTTTGACAGGTACTTTTCCCGTACGATTAGGGAATGGCACATCACTTGTAATTTAAATATCCTTCACATTTGACAGGTAATTTTACCTTACATGTAGAGGAAATGAGCTTCCCTTACATGCAAGGGAATTTTTACCCCAAATTTTTTTGCAGTGTATTTTTACTACTAGTTATCAGACCTTTATTGATCAGCCTGCCTGGTCAGTCCTTCAATTGTTTATCCAGTACACGGGCCGGGATTGATAAAATTAGGTATGAAATGGCAAAACACAGAAACCCTCTCCACCGGCCAGTGAACGGGAACAACGCAGCCGCCGAACTCCGGTGGCGCAGTCGGTTGGTGCACCATCGATTTAGGGTGTGGAAGGCTCTGGGTTATAATTCCGGGTAAGGCATGGGTGTTAATCTAAGTAAGGTTATAAGTCAGTATGTAAGCCATCCCTTACTAATCATAAAACCGGGGGACGTTAAAAAGCCTATACAAAACAATACAAGACAACGCAGCTGATATAGGGCAGTGCAGCTCGTGGGCGGTGTCTTTTATCTTCAGGCTATTGGAACGAAGACAACTGAAGATGGGTGTAACCAGGCGTCAATTTCCGCCATCTTAATGAGCCTCTAGAATCACAAACAAGGTGGGGACTCTCCAATTAGACGTTACTCAGAATGTGGCTGGTTGAATCTTTATATTTTAATAGGAAATAATACTTCAGTATATTTGTATTGCTCCCCCCACGCGTACTCCATAATTTTTATATTGGAACAAAATTGTACAACTTTAATGTTAAATAAACCACATTTACATAGTGTTCATTACATATCTATTATAAATAAGTTTCACTGCCCCTATAGCCCCATTAAGGTGTGATGGTGAACCATAAAACCATACAATAATATTCGTGGAGGCTTGGTTCCTTCCTAACCTCTCGCTGCAGGCATCAGTTTTTCAACCATCCACCCCTACATTTACATAAATTCCCCACCCACTCGCACAAGGTTTTGTAGTAATTGTAAAAGTTTGTTATAACAAGATTTCAGCCACATCTACTTTTAACATAAAAGTTTTGATCTTGCTAGAAGAAATTCACTTTTAGTCAAGCCATAATATTTACTCTTAAGAATTCATTGTTTTTAAATAAAAATTAAAGTCGACAACCAGCCATCTTAATTTAGGAAGCAAACTTGATTATCAAATATTATTTGAACTTAAATAACTTCAGAGTTCACCACAATTTCCTGTCCATATAATTATAAATATAAACAGTTTACCTGACCTACAATTTTCTTTCAATTTCAGTTAAGAAGTAAAATTGCTTGTGTGCACTAAATGTAGTTACTGGGAACTGTTACTACGAAAGTGATACATAATGCCGAAACCATTTCAATAATGCTAATTTTATAATTCACCTAATTTAATATAATTTTAAACATTACTTCGTGCTGTAGTAAGATACTGTTTTGCGCAGATACAGGAATATAATTTTATTGAGCTTTAACATTACTCGATATCATTTTAAGAGAGTGCCCTGATATGTGTGGAAATAAAGTATGACAGTTACTATAAGATTTAAATATGCTAACCATACGACAGTTTAAAGTTATTAGTTGCCATTGGAAAAAACAAAGTTGCATGTAGTAAAGAGCGTGCGACTCATCCACTTCTTGGTGGTATGCCTTTTCTCCTACCTTCCCCCCTTCCCATCATCCAAGGCCTTATTGATAACGTGGCCATTCTTCACACAAGCAAACTACCTTCGTGTCTTGAAGGCCGACGATGTTCCCGAAACAAGCCTGCAGAACACTCTGGGCAACAGTATTCCCTAAACCTGCTTTAAACTTAAGTTTACGGTTATAGATTAAAGTTCCCAAAACTCCCAATATATCCGTACACTTCCCATAATCAATTGCCATATGCACATGTGGCAGAATTAATTCCGTTGGGTTTACGCACTATTGTGATTCATGCACTTAGCCCATTACCCATGGCTTTCGGAAGTGCTGAATTGAATGCCAGTCCTGATGTGGATACGCAACAGTAGTTGGATAAAGGACGATCCAGGACAAGTGGCTCCTGTCTGCGGAGCCGCGCAGTCACGGCAACCATCTTGGATTACATCACAAGGGGCTCTTGCCTTCCGGTAGGACGACGGCCATCTTGCCAGACATTATGACCTCGACCTTTGTTTTTTCGATCTCAAATTTGGCGTTCTATCCCAAATTTGGTTTTCGAACTCAAATTTGGATTTGAAATCCCAAATTTAGTTTTCGATCCCAAATAAGGTATTCGATTCCAAATTACTCCAAGTTTGGATGTCGAGCCATGCGTCCATCTTGTCAGCCAATACTGATTCCTTGTTTTCGAAATTTCCCTGTCGCGAGGCTCTTAACCCTCTTGGGATGGTGGCCACCTTGTTAGCCGCTACCGATTCCCTGTTCTCGGATTGGCTACGCGAGTCTCTCGAATTTTTCCTTGGCTGGCAAGATAGCAGCCCAGAATTTCCTTCTCTGTCAACCCTGTCCGTCATCTTGGATGTCACACTAGCCGGCAGGTGGCAGGCGACCAGGACAGAGGAACATCTGGATGCTTTCCGCATATTGTTTTCCGGTGCTGAATGACAAAATGGCGTCTGTGTTCCTGACTGGCAAGATGTCGGTTGTGTCCCTATTACTGCGTCACCCCTCGTGTCCCTATCGAGGTGACACGCACTGGCTGAGTCGCTATATCCGCCCCACCTGCTTGCTGGCAAGATGGTGGTTGTGTCCCAATGTCGGCGCCTCCCAGCGTGTCCCTATCGAGGCGCACACACTGACAGGTTAGAGGTTGGCTGTGTCCATATTTTGGCGCCTCCCAGCGTGTCCCTATCGAGGCGCACCCACTGACAGGTTACAGGTTGGTTGTGTCCCTATGTCGGCGCCACGGACTGGCTGGCAAGATGGCCAGCACAAAATGTCGGTGCTGGCTGGCAACATGGCGGATGTGTCCGTGTGGCGACGCCACCCACTAACTGACAAGATGGCGGTTGTGTCTCTATGGCGATGCCACCCACGCATGTTGACTGACTGGCAAAATTGTGTCTGTGTCCCTAGGACGAAGCCCACCCGACCGGCAGTGAGTGGCCATGTTGGCGGCCTGGAAGCTTCCTACTTGCCGCTCTATCATTAAGTATCACTGCCCCCTCCATAAGTTTGTTCCCTACTGACCAGCAAAAAAGTCGGCCAATGTCACTAACTGGCCAAATGGCGGCCATGTTGTCCCTTTAATGGAGCCCCACCCGATCGTCGGCGGGCAAACATGTTGTCGGGCCGTCGCTAGAGAACTTGCTGCTCTGTCAATCTGGTCGGTTATCTTGGAAGTCGCACTGTATGGCGACCAGCAGTGGCGGTGGACCTGCTCAATAAATCCTTTCCACCATCTTGGAAGTCGCATTCTCAAGCAAAATAGCAGCCGGCATAGGACCACATTTAGCACTGCACGCACTGCAGTTAGCCCTGCATTCACCGCAGTTAGCCCCACATGCACTGCAGTTCGCACCGCAGACACCACAGTTAGCACAGCACACACCACAGATAACACTACACTAACCACAGTTAGCACTGTGTGCACCACAGTAAGCACAACATTCGCCACAGTTAGCATAGTACACACTGCAGTTAGCACTGCAGGCACTGCTGATAGCACCGCAGTTAGCACCACATGCACCACAGTTAGCACCGCAGCACTGCAGCGAGCATCGCAGTTAGC
Organism: Dryococelus australis; assembly: GCA_029891345.1. Lineage (NCBI taxonomy): Eukaryota > Metazoa > Arthropoda > Insecta > Phasmatodea > Phasmatidae > Dryococelus > Dryococelus australis. The sequence goes on along the minus strand of CM057009.1, from coordinate 228,650,326 downwards.
ACTGCTTGCACTGCAGTTAGTACCGCAGCTAGCACCGCATGCACCATAATTACCACCGCACCCACTGCACTTAGCACCAAGTGCACCACAGTTAGCACACACATATAACAGATAGCACTGCACACATCACTGTTAGCAACACAATCAGCACTGCTAACCGGTTGTCGCCAATTCCGATTCTACGATTAAAGCTTCACCAAATAAATATGCTCCTTTTATATAGTTTATTTTCAGTATCATTCTAGACTTGTAACAGTACGAATATAAAATTCCTAACGATGCATATGCTTGTCGCTTCTGCGGTAGAGAATTCACAGCTCTACACAGTGTGCGGCGACATGAAATAACGAGCTGCAGGTTGAAAATGTGAAGAATATCATTTCAGTGCGATTTCTATCAAATACAGTTTACATGGAGTGATATTTTAAAGAGACATTCTTAAACGTGTAGCACTGGTTCTCTGCAAACTACAATCATCATCGCATGCACCATAGCAATCAGCACAGCAATCAGAACACCAATCAGCACCACAATCAATGGCGCAGGACAGTGGTGATAACATGCATATTATATAGCAAGATGTTACTTTACCCATACACATTAATGCTGAAGATGAAGGTATTTCCTACGAATCGCGACTTGGAAGCCTACTTCCGAATACTGTGAGGTGCGTCATCGTGGGACCATGAAATTGCAGGAAAACATGCGTCCTAATAAGCCTATTGGAGGAAGAGAATGGACTTCGGTTCTAGAACATCTGCCTATATTCAAAATCGCTCCAGCAACCGAAATACCAGCGATTGGCATGAGTACTGCATACAGTGGAAGGCATGAGTTACTTCCCTTTCAGTGATAATGAAGCCATTATCACTCCGAGCAAAGCATTGCAATACACAACAATTGTCTTCAAAGACATTGCCTGTGAAAAACAAACTCGCATTCAAGAATACGTTAGCATGGGACGACACGCGAATGTGAACTGTGTGTACCTAGGCCAAACTTATTCACACATACGCGAACAGCTGCTCCGCAACGACGCAAACTTATTTGTGTTGTTTCGTATGGACGATAGGAATTTGTGTCACGTTTAGTATGATCATGTCAATACGGACATGGTGCTATCAAATTTCAAAGATATGTGTACCTTGTGTTGGAAAGAGAAAAACGATTTTTTTTTTTTTACGATTGTTAAGGACTGTCTGCTACATAAAGGCAGATACAGATGTGGGTTCGATCAGTTCATGGATGTCTGCCGAGAATGTGTTACATAGATAACTTTTTGTATTTATGTACCCTTTTTTAATAAATAAAAATATAATACATACGTTGCATTATATTAATTTTATAACAAGCCTCTAGCATTCCAACAGGATCTTTTCACCCGACGTCCTGGCGGGACGAGTCGCATGCCCTATCAATTTAGGAATTACCGTCGGTGTCGTCAGTAGTATTAGAGTGAGAGTTCTGGCTCAGCTCACCTAAACAACTAAAATATGTTCAAAATACTCCAAAAAATTGATAAATTACTCATTTGAGCAAATTTTTCATATTTTCTAGAAATGTCATATTCTGCTTCACCCTACTTCTCAAAAACAAATAAATTTTAGACAAAATCAAGAAAATTTAGACCAAACACAAGTAATAGATGGTTTTGTTAAAAATTTTCATTCCATTTTTGTATCACTTTTAAATCATGCAAATTTAAGCCAAAGTCAAGCAAATTTAGGCTAAAATCTAGTAAATTTAAGTAAAAATCGAGTATTTAAAGTCAAAATTAAAATACGAAGTTAAGCAAAATAAAGAAAATTTAAACAAAAATCAAGCAAATTGAAGCAACAATGTCCACTTAAGTACAGGAAAAAAACCACCAGCCACAAAGAAGCACAAAAAAGACCCGAAAAAAACAAGAAATTAAAAAAAAACAGTAAATTTTCTTTGGATCACTTTAGTTTTCATTTGTGTATGCTTGGCATTTTTCTTTTTCTTAATCAATTTCTTTATAAATAAAATCGAATCACTGCTCTCTTATGAAATGGCAAATAATAACATATAGAAGCTTTGTAAATAGTGTGGTGAACTATTAAATACAGGGAGTTTATCATCACATAAACAAATAAAAATAAGCATTTTAAAATCTGTAAAAAATGTTATAGTGAATATGCTAGAAGTCGTTATGAGTTAAATGAAGAGACATTACAATGCGAATGTGAAAAAATTTGTTTACAATGTATGTCTCAAAAAGGAAAAAAGTACTAAATTACTCAATACAATAGAAATTCAACATGATTATTCAACTAAGACATGTTACTGTGATCGACACCAGCAAGGGTTGCCAGGCCAAGCGGTAACGCTGGAGGAAACATGGCCTCGGCAGCCTGACCTAGTTATGTCAACAGCCAAGGGGGAATGCGAACAACGTCGGGCCCATGCATATATAAGATGTGAGAGATGGTAGCTAGCGGTCATCTTGTTCCACTGCCGCCAGAGGGCCTGCCCGAGACGCCACTGCCAGGAGGACCACCTGTCCTTGTGGTCCTGGGTCGACACCTGACGACCCCGCTGTCGAGAGAGCCTCCTCGCTGCCACCTCTATATTCCTCAGGGTAAATATAATTCTAGTTTGGGCCACGTAGTTTACGTGAGGTGACCGGATAAGCGAAAGCTGACATAAGTGCTCCTTAAGAGTAGTATTATCCTTGATTGAATATAGCTTTGCTTTCAGCATAAAGTAATGGCTTCCAGAGATTGAAGTAATATTGTAATTGTAAAGCCTTTGGTGCATCTTGAGTTGTATTAGAATTGCTATCAATAAAAGCAGTAATTTGCATGAAACTGCTCTATCTCTCTCTCTGTCTACGCAAAATCCCTATTTGAGTGCATGGCCTCCTCTCCTAGAAGGGAATCCACAGCAATGTGTAGTATGTAATAGGGAAAAAAAATCTAGCGATTCATTTTATACTCATAAAACTACTAAAGACAAATGTACAACAAAATGTAGAATATTTTATATTGAAAATCAGAAATCATTATAAATTAAATATAGAGAAAGTACTATGCGAATGTGGAAAATGTGTTTGTAATGTATGTCTCAAAAATCATAAAAAGTGTAAATTACGCAATGCAGTAGTAGATATTCCTACTGAAACGGGACATGATAAATATTCAAGAAAGACATACAGTATGTAATGAGAAAAAAAAGTACAAATTTATGTTCTCATAAAACTACTAAGGACAAATATACAACAATTTGTGAAACATGTTTTATTGAGAAATATTGTCATAACAAGAAGTTAAATAGTAAAAAAAATATTTTTCGTATTATTTCTTTAACTTCTTCTTCGTCCTATCCCTTTCCTGTGAGGTCGACGTTTCGGGCAAGTCTCTTCCATTCGGTTCTGTTTGAAATGTCGTTCTCATTTAACTGCTTCTCTCTGAGATCTTCTCTCACGCAGTCCATCTACCTATTTTTCGTTTTACTTACACATTTTTATTCTTTATAAATGCCTATTAAAAATGTCGTCGCCCATTCCAGTAAGTGAACTGAGTGAATTGAGAGTGTGGGAGTTGAGTGTTATAGGTAGAGAATTAAAAAGAAGATTTATTACAAACAAAAAAAAAAAAAAACTAATTTAATTTTAATAAAAATAATTATACCAATAAATTTAAATAAATGACCAAAAGGGAACTTTGCATATTTACCTTTTTCATATGCCAATGTCAAAGAAATATATGAAGAAGATGAAAAGGAATTAAAATGAATATTTAATTTTTCTAATAATGTATTTGTATACCCTAGAAAAAAAAAAGTAGCCGGTTAACAAATTGGAATTTAGAAAATTTACCTTTTTAGATGCCAATGCCAAAGAAATATATGAAGAAAATAAAAAGAATTTTTAAAAAATTTCCTTTTTCTGCTAGTGTATACAACTGTGTAAGCATTTGATGGAAGTACCATCAAATAGTTACACAGTTGAAAAAGTTTTTAAATGTAGGTTAACAAAATATTACATTGAAAATAGAGCTAATTTAGTACAGCCCAATCATTTTATAAATTCATCAAAACCTAACATATTTGAGATAATACGCGATAGCCTTGAGAAAGATAGAGGGGTGAAAGTTCACATAATAATAATAATAATAATAATAAATCTTTATTTTTTTGTGGCGAAGTTAAGGTATTATCACCTTCTCTTAAACACTTTCCATAATATAATATAACACTTATTTTTATAAAGAGACTTACATGAAATATATAAAAAAATCTTACATAAAATAAAAATAACCTTAATTGTGAACTTACACGAATAAAACATACATGCATACATAAAACCATATACACACCTGACATATATCCATATACACATATTTATACTATTTATAAAATTAAACTACAAGATATCATTGACTAGCAAAAGTTCTAAAACTTAAATTTACATTTTTAAGTTGTCATCAACTGTATGCAAATAGTCTATGTCACTCCACTGTATTTCAGAAGCATCGTTGATAAAATGTGGCATGTCGATCCTTTTCAGATTTCTGTAGGTAATAATTTTCGGTAAACATTTTGGAGTACGAAGTAAATAGGTTACATGCATGAGGTGATGCGATAAACCCGGCACACTGATTTGTCCACAGTGTAGGACTTGGTCAGCTTTTGATGTGACTATGAGGTCAATCAGAGTGTTCGCATTATTAGTATGGTGGGTGGCTTCAAGTGGACAGTATACTAGATTACATGAGGAGAAGATATTAGTATGGAGCAATGTTTGACGTGATTCTTTTAAGAGGTCGGTGTTAAAATCACCCATAATCAATACGTTATCATAACTAAGAAGTATCGCAAATAGGTCGTTAATCTTGTGGCCAATTTGCACAAACAAAACCATCCCCAAATACAGGAATTTATCTTTCAGGAGTTTAACATGCAGTCGTCTACCAATACAATATTGAACGAACGAGAAATTAAAGGTACTACAAAAATGTAACAAAAAAAAAGCAACACACGAATATCTGAATTACAAAGAAGAGGCTCAGGATGGGTTTTAGATATAGTAATTTGAAAAATTATAGCTATAAATAAGTAAAATCCATTAAATGGATCATTATATTTTGGTCTACCAGATGAGATTAAGAGTAGAAAACATACTTTAATGTAAAAAATTAAGATCAAAATGTTTTCTTTGAGCAATCAAGTCTGCGTTGTTTCCAGCAGGCAAAAATTCAGAAAGAGTTACTAAATATATAAACGAAGGGCTTAATATAGACGAAGTAATAGATAAATATGAATATTCTATTGAGTTTGACAATATACAAAAAAAAATTAAAAATCAAATTGATGATAAATTCAAAGTATATCCACTAAAATTTACAAAACACAAAAAGTATAATCATAAAAATTTACTCTATTTCAAAGATGACAAAAAATCGCTTTGCTGTTGGATAAATGATGCATCGGGGCTGTTTTCGGTGCAAAAAATTGTCATAATGGTAGAACTTACATATGTGATAGGTAACTTCCCAAGAAAAATTAAATAAACATACAGATGACTGCTCTAAAAAAGAATCAATAAGAATCAGTTTACTTTTGAAAGGTGAAAAAATAGCATTCAAACTACAAACATACAACGAAAGTGCCTTTTACAAAAATAGCAGATTTTGAATCATTACAAAAAGAAAATATCAACCACTAAGCCTAATCCAAGGGAAATAAAGACATTTAAATTAATCAAAGGATATCCTGTTTTAAGAGGATGATATTGGTAATGGCTTTTATAGGGAGGTATTAAAATAATAATGTAAACTTACTTATGAACAAATAAATATCATTGAATTAATGTTGAATAATGAATCATATAAAATGAAATATCATTTACATGAAGTCTCTGGTTCTTGTTATTTTATTCTATATAGTTATGGAGATTATAAGGACCCTGTAACATTTCGATGTCCTAATGCACATAATATGTCTGTACATTCAATGAAAATGGGAAATATTGTAGAAGAGTTTGGGGAAATATATTCACAAATTGAAGCATTGCATCCACTTACAAAGAAGAATAAGCGTTATATAATACATAAAAAAAATGTGCTGTATGCCAGTGTAAATATACGAAGGAAAATGAAAAAGTACATAACCGTGATCATACAGCTGGAAAATTCACTAACCCAGTACGTAATAATTGTAAACTACAATTTAAACTACTCAATCTTGTTATAATATATTTTCATAACTTAGCTGGGTATGATGCTCATTTATTTATTAACGAGCTAGGATATGATGAAGGAAAGATATATTTAATTGCAAATATCGAAGAAAAGTATATTACTTCTGGAAAACAAACAGAACATTTAAATATGAGATGTATAGACACCTATAAATTTATAGCTAGTAGTTTAGATAAATAAGTATCTAATTTAACCAAGGAATAAGGAAGCATACGCAAATGCATTTATCAGAAGATCAAGTAGATTTAGTTATTAGAAAAGGTGTTTATCCATACGATTATATTGACAGTCGAAAGAAATTTGAAGAAACTGAACTTCCACCAAAGAGTGAATCCTACAATAAGCTAAATGAATCTGACATAACTGACGATGACTATGAACATGCAAAACTTGTATTGAAGCAATTTAACAAACCTATTTTTGATTCAAATTTCCTTAATTTTTAAGGGTTTTTCAAGGTTTTGCCATGTTTTTACCTTTTTTTCAAGCACAAAATTTATCTCAAAAAAGCTCCAAAAATAGTCAAAAAAAACCCTAAAAAGATTTTTTCATGCTTTTCCAAAAAAAAAAAAAAAAAAAAAGAAGGTAGCACGAAATATCGCATTTTTTATTCAAGGGTAATTTTCAAAAAATTAGTAAATCTTAATTTTATACAAAGTAAGCCAAATTTGCAAGATTAATCAAGCAAATTTAAGCTAAAAAGAAGCAAGTTTAACTTAAAATAAAGTGAAATATTATGTCATTATTCAATGCAGTTAATATTCGATGCTCTACTAAGTATTTATACAATTTTCTATTTGCTTAAGATTGACACCCTTTTCTCGCAGCTCATTCTCGTCGCGAATATTTTCCAAGATCATCAACTGTAAGTTTTGTAGTTTTAGGTGAAATTTGAAAACTAATTCTATGAGATCGTCAGACATGGTATCTTAATCATAGAAATTGTAAGTTGAAACAAAACCTTGTTTTAAAATATTAGTCAGGTTTCTGTGGCTCAGAAATTAGCATGCTTACCTTCCACCTAGGCAAACCGGGCTCAATCCCCGGCTGGGTCACCGGATTTTCGCAAGTAGGAATCGTGCTGGACGATGCCGTTGGTCGGCGGGTTTTCTCAGGGATCTCCCGTTTCCCCCCGCCCCATCATTCTAGTACCGCTCCACTCTCACTTCAATCACGCTCATTCGCTCTTAAGACCTAGCTGTTTGGAAATGCCCAAATCTCGCCACTCTACTCTCCACTGGTTAACAAAATAATTTTTTAATCTATAAAACTACTCAATTATAGATCCAAGCATTTATAAAAGTTTTAAAAGATGTAACCATTTAACTATACGTTAAGACGTATTAGTTTTAGTTTTAAACTATCTGATAAATTAGTATGCTCCATTTATTATCTTAAATTAATTATATATCCTCAGTAATCGTTTCTTTAAAATAATCATAAGTTAGATTCCTTTGGCTCATTAGAACAAAATAACAAATTATTTTGCTGCAGTAGCTTTATTAAAATTCATACTAATTTTTACATTAGTTTGTATCTTTAACTGCAGTTGTTTTTCTATATAAACAATCAATAACATATAATGGTCTTCGCCCCCAAAATAAATAATAATTGAAACCTCCATCAAAGTTCATAGATGGCTTATAATATAGTTCAATATTTATAAATATAGTATACAGTTTTGATTTTGAACTTCTTAAATCATTATAAGGAAGAAATTGTTTAAAACAAAGACCATTTTCAACATTTAGATTCCAATTAAGTTTTGGAAAATTTAATTTCGTCCATTTATAATGTAAATATTTCTTACATTAGAGTAATAAAAATAGCAGCATGTTTATACTATGCAGCTAGATTTGTATGTTAATTTGAAATCCTACAATTGCAAAATCAGGCATGTCAAATTGTAAATTATTACAATGATCTATTGTATCAAAGTTAAAAAAAGTTGATACAACAGGAACTTCTTTTTCTTAAAAGTACCAATAATTAAAACTAATATGAAATTTAGGATATTTAATATTTTTTCTTTAATTGCAATGGCCGTATTATATTCGTATTCAACAACTTTGCCCTCAGCATCCAGAGTTTAAAAAAATATAAATATACAATTGTTATCAGAAGTAATACGAATAAAAGTAATTTTTAAACCACCTTTCAAGTAAATTTCGTTATTATCACAAATAAAACCAAACATAACTTAGTGGATAGTTTTATTTAGTTTTTTTTATCACTATCAATATATATTACTCTATATTTATTATCAACACCAGCACCTTCTAAATAATGTTGTTCACTAGGTGATCTCAACAAATTATTCATTATTGTTGATGTTATACCTGGATCATAAAAACCTTCAATAATATTGAAATGTTTTGAGATTTCTACTTTAGAAAACTCAAAAGGAAAAAGTTAGAACAATCATTAATACTATCCGTATCTTCATATTTTGCTTCATTTCCTTCTTTACCTCTCTTTAGTAACATATATTGTTCATAAACATAACTGTCATTTGGAAAATAAAATCTATCACCGATAAGAATATCAAATACAATTCTATTATTGTAAATATTAAAATCCCCCCTAGTTTGGTATGTTGAAGTAAAAGTTTATCTCTCAAAACTCTCAGTACTTATTTATAAGACCTCATTATAAATATAAATGAGAGATTTATCAAAGGAAGTTTCTCCTGTAAAACTACTAATTGAAAATTGCAAAAAATTATAATAATAATTACAAAGTAGAAAAAATAAGGTGAATCAGCTACCATTAATTGATGAATTACAAAATATTCGTAAAAAAGTAAAATAAGTAATTTAAAACAATAGAAATTCAATAACGACCCTAGTTCCAGTAGCATCAAAAATTTTGGATTATCCAATAACACCAGAAGTAACATCACATGAAAGAGAATTATTTTCAGCATATAAAACGCTTATTCGGAAGAACAAATGTAAAAATGCATTCCTAAAAGATTTGACACATGATGTAGCAAACTCTACTATAAATCTCGGAAAAGAAAATTCAAAAGAAATAATGTTATTAAAACACATGGTTTACGAGGAGATCAGCATAATTTTTAGATTGGCGACACAAAAGTAATGATACACTGTAGTAAACTTCTTGTTAAAGATGAAAAAAAAATGAACTTACAGAAGGGCTTTCTAATTTAACATAAAATAAACAATCAGATCTTCAAGATGAATAAGCAGATAATGACATAAAAATTACAGAAATATTTATTGAGTATCCAATGCAGCATTCTAAGAATATAATTCAAAAATTAATATAAACTCGAATAAAAGTCTAAGTCCACAAATATAATTATACCAAATTATGATACTTTTATAAAATAACCAAGATCAAGATCAATGCCAAACACACCTGATAGAATGATTTCTCCAAGAACTGCTATATCTGTGGAAAGGCATTACAATATTTTACCAAAAGAATACATTTGGATGGGCGATGTTAGAAAATTGATATTATATATATATATATAGCAACAGCTGCAAAAACAATTTTTTCACTAATTGGAGTATCTTTTTCTATCATAATGTCTTTTGCTTCTTTTTGTAAATGTTTGTCAGCCTTATGTCAATATTTTAAATTTTTATGATCTCTATAAGTAATATCATGATATTTACATGCTTCATCTTATTTATTTATTTCAATGTCTCCTTTTCCCAATCTTTTGTTTAACTTTGTAAATGGACCACAATAATTATAACCTGGCAAATTCATTTCAGGAAAAATTCAAATGTTTAATACCTTATTAAATATTTGTTTTCCATAACGTTCTGAATTCCAAAAAAGAATGTGGAATATATATATATATATATATATATATATATAATATATATATATATATATATATATATATATGTATATATATATTCCACATTCTTTTTTATATGTATTCAGAATGTTATGGAAAATAAATATTTAATAAGGTATTAAACAATTTGAATTTTTCCTGAAATGAATTTGCCAGGTTATAATTATTGTGGTCCATTTACAAAGTTAAACAAAAGATTGGGAAAAGGAGACATTGAAATAAATAAATAAGATGAAGCATGTAAATATCATGATATTACTTATAGAGATCATAAAAATTTAAAATATTGACATAAAGATGACAAACATTTACAAAAAGAAGCAAAAGACATTATGATAGAAAAAGATACTCCAATTAGTGAAAAAATTGTTTTTGCAGCTGTTGCTTCAACTATGATTAGAAAAAAATAGGCTGGAGTATTAAAATTAATTAAATTATATATTTTTTAATCATTTTAAATGATATAAATTAAACTTTTGGTATACCCATTGATCAATTAAGAGATTTGTGTATCGATACATTTTTTACAAAATATATTCTTGAGAGAAGAAATATAAAATGAAAGGAAGGCAGAGGATTCAAATTAACTTTGCCAATACTAATAGTAAAAAATATTAAATGAAAAATCTGGAAATGGGTTACATCATGGTGACTTTTTTATGATTGTTATGTAATTAAAGTTTCAGCCATAATTGGAGCTTTATCTAGAGGAGCTAGTGTAATTTATCATTGTTTTGAACAAACAAAAATGAAAAAATGAAAAAGAATTAGAAGAACAACAGAGTCATAATTTAGCAATGGAAAATAAATGAGGTGGTTTAGTTGCACAAAAGGCGGAGGCAGAAAAAAATTAACATACTACTATTATCTTATTTTGATATTGCAAAATATGAAAAAAAATAATACATTTTAAAAATTTCAGAAATGTTTATGATTGATGAATTACCAAAAAGGATTCATAAATGAATGTGATGTGGTTAATTTTGACTCATTGTACTTGTTATTTTAAAGAAAATTATGGTGTTTACTATTTTGATTCATTTGGAGGCAATATTCCTAGTAATTTAATTAATTACCAAAAATAGAAATATTTATTACAATGACAACCCAATTTAGATTATTAATTCAGTTATATGTGGACATCTATGTTTAATTGCTTTATATCTTTTTTCGACAGGTTTTAGGTTTCATGATATAATTATTTTACTATTAAATGATGGATATATTTTGGAAAACATTGATCAATTTTTAAATAAAAACTTTGATACTAACACCTATGATTTATAAAAATATATAGATTTAAAATACTAAACTATTGCTTCAGATTGTGCTTTAAAAAAATATGTAGATTCAACATACAAAACTATTACTTTAAAAACATAACTAAATTCAAAATACAATGTTTTTGTTTCTGCTTTGCATGATCAAATTAGTAAAGTTATTGTTTATACAGCAGATAATGCTTCTATTTAAAATCATATATTTAATAATATGGATTATCCTATAGCTGGTAAAGATGCAATCAATGAAATATTTTTTTTGTTTAGAAATAGCTAATAAATTGCAAAAATTACCAATCAATTTTGAATTATTCTGATACACTTGTTAATTAGAACCAAAAAGTTTTTAATAAAGAATTATATGTTCAAATTAAAAAAATTTAAACTCGTAAGTTGAAAATAGTAGGAAAGAAAATTCTCATGTGTTTTATTTCGCTGGAAAGTGAAATAAAAATAATAATGTTTTCCACTTCGATAATGGTGTAATTTTCTTTCCTTTTTTATTTAATGTACTGTTTATAAAAAATTAGTGATTATTTACCGCATAATAATGTGACTGTTAATAAGGGAACTACAAAAGCATTTTGATGTTAACAGACATGAGTTTTTAACTTAAAAAAAAATAAAATATCTATTTATATTGATGGAATGTAGACTACAATAGAAATATTCGTGAAATATAAGAATTTACTATTTTTTTTTACTATTAAATGGAGAATACTTCAAAAAGTGTAACAAAGTTACTAAAAAGTACAATATAAAAATGAAAATATGTAAGTGGATGATTAGTTCAGAAAATTAAATATTAGATATGTAATTATAATATATCATCATAAAAATATTCTGCCCATTGTAAGAGAAGGAATAATCAATGAATTAAACAAAAACCAAAAAAAATATTCCAAGAAGAAAAGTAATAAAATATGGAATTAATAATTTATGGCAATTTTATCTTGTTAAGATGGATACTGGTGATTTAAATGGCATATCACATATCGATAATGGATCTAAGTATATTATGACAATTATTATTGATTTTTTTTAAATATGCATTTGCTGTACCTATAAAAATAAAACAGCTAAAAATGTGGTAAATTGTTTAGTGTGTATATTGATAAAAAGAAAACCACATAATATACAAAGAATAATGGCTTTGAATTGTATAATAAAATATTCAAATAATTTATACAATAATATATCATCAATAACTATCCTACATTCTGTGAACTAAAAGCAAGTTTTGTAGAAATATTTAATCGCACAATGTAAAATAAAATGTAGGAAACCTTTTATTTAAATGGCCATTATAAATGGGTAAATATATTTAATGAATTAGTAAAAGAAAAAAAATACAAAATGTAGAACTATTGGTAAGAAACCAATTTAAGTACTAAAAAAATGAAGAAAATTCAGACAACAAGATTTTGTGAAGATGTTTACTAAACCGAAATACAAAGTAGGTGATATTGTCCTTGTTAGCAAACTTAAACAACTGACAATATAATTATTTACTATTTGTATAGTTTAATTATGATATGCCTACTTAAAAACTTAAAGATATCAATGGCGAAGAAATAAAAGGTGGTTTTTATGAATATAAAATAATGAAAACTTACTATTCTGATGGATATTTGGTAGCAAAAGTTTTAAAAACTAAATATAATAAAATATATGTAAAACAGTTAGGATTTGGTAATTCTCATAAATCTGAATTAATAAAACTGATGTTTTCTGAATTTTAATAGCACATTACTCATTACTTCTTAAGGGTGTCTGGCAGACATTCTTTATGTTTTATAATAAAACAAGAATAAAAATCTTAAGTTTATCTTCTTTAAAAATTACAAAAGGTTTGCAAGCAACCTAATGTGGCACCTGAGACATTTTTTATTAGTTTTATGAGCTACTTAATGCCTCGCCAGGGACGTTTTTATAATTTTACTGCCTGATTTTGATGCTATCAAAACTCCATTTGGAGAACTTCCCATCTCACCACTGGCTGGCCTATGATCCTATTTTTTTAAGTGATATGATGGGAAGTTTCCATTTTTAATTATTTATTTTGTTTCTTGGTACTCTCTGTCTGATGGTGTGGTGCTTTCACCAGCTGGGACCACTCCAGCTGTTCATCTGATATAATACTGTGAAATATAGAGACTACTATTTTCTGGACCTTGAAAAGTACCATATTATTTCGTTAACTACTCCTATATTAAAGTAGGAGCATGAGGAAATTATTATTTTTTTGTATTTTGGCTCAAATTTTGATCAACTTGGGTATTCTAACCCAAGAAACTTGTGTTTAAAAGCCAATCATCTAGCTATTGAGCCAATGTGTAGAGATGCTCGACGTGATGAATTGTAGACATCTTATCGCAAGTCACTACAGCCGAGTGTTGAATGTTCTGCTACTAAATAGCAGCAGTTTACAAACATTTTTTCCTGTTTGTACAATAGTTTGCTGATAGCAACATGATGTGCACGTCAAGGTTGGCGAGTGTCTGCATGTGTTATATCTTTCCTCGACTATTGCGGCGAGGCAAATAGCAAAAATACTCATGTTTTAAAGAGAAGGGCATTTTAAATATCTAGTTGCGAGATGTAGTTATTAATTTATAAAATCTTTAATTTTATTTCTGTACTTCTCATATTAATTTTTGCTACTCAAATCTAATGTTATAAAACCATATTCTTCATTCGAACAATTTGTACAAATCTCTTTTTTCATAAGTCATTTCTCCACCGATAATGTCATAAATATGATACAAATTAGTATAATCTGGTTTAAATATACATAGAATTTTTTTTAAAGCAGTAATTATTTAACATGCTCCAATTTTAAAATACGCTATCATTTTTGTAAATTCACAAACAATTTTTCTGGAAATGCAAAGAAGTTTAAAAAAATATTATTTACACTAATGTATTTTAATACAGGGAATTATGAACTACATACATAAACTAGCCAAGCAGTATCCATGTAATATAAATATCATTTGCATTCTTTAAAAAAAAGTCTTCTCAGATGAGTTATTGTCTGTGTTTGTATTAATTTCTTGCATATTTTACACTCGGCTTTGCACTTTTATCTTTACATAAAATGTCCAAATGTTAGACATTTTATGGTCTTTTACATCGGCTGCAGCATCTTCCATAATTTATGTGACTAGATATTTAATTAAACAGTCTGTTTTAATGTGTCAATTTAGATATCACAGATACGTTTCATGCACACCCGTCAATGTTAGTAAACAAGTGGCAGCCATAGATTACTGCACACATTCGAGTTGTGAGTGCTCACTTTGCACAATTGGAGGTGTTTTGTTGTCAAATAGTCTGGAACTACATGTTTTACTGCTTGTGTAATCTTTGGAATGTCTGTTTAAATTTAGTTTAATAAAAAAAATGTATTTATGTGTTTTGTTGCATTTAGAACTAAGATTTGGGAGTTTTAAAAATTGTCTCGAGGCGAAATCGAGAATTTTTTTATCTCAGGAATTTTTCAATATTCCCCTGACACTTGCGTCTCTTGATTTTTACAGTATCAAAGTAAATTCGTGATATAATATAGGAAAAGAGTTAATTTCTTTTGGAGAAAGCTCATTTCGTGAGAAATCACACTTTTTTTTGTGTTATTTTCCATGTGAACTTGTATTTAGGTGTTATTTTGTTTTATCGCGATTTTCAAAATCGTGCCTCTAGTGATAGGTTATGTATTTGTAGGAATCAGGTTTTAATGCTTAGATTCTTTATCTTTCGATTATCGATTATAATAGTCTTCAAGAATTGCAGGTATCGAGGAATCGTGGAATTGAGTTTTACATCCCCAGTTTTGCATGTTTGTATTGTCATTGACTTATGTATTTAAAATGTTTAAATGTATGTAGGTAACCTGGTTAATTGTGATACAACTTATAATTTTTCAAGGCTCTTGATCTCTGTGATGCATTCTGTACATCCTTCAGTTGACAGTTGTGTATTTAGTTGATTAACTGTATATGTCTTACAATCTCAAGGTGTAAGTACCTTCTGGTGCAGCCTGTACTTTCTTGAAGTGTCGTGTTGGTTTACTGACTACTTATATGTAAGTGTAATCAAAATGTATGTATTTATTGTGTATGTTATATGCTATCAATGTTTAATTTCTGATGTGTAATACAATCTAATAGCTTTTGTGAGAGTGTGTGATGTCTGTGAGTGTATAATAAAATCCTGGCACCTTTTGTAAAATATAAGCTTTGAAAACGAAACTTCTGTGTTTCCTTGCATTAAATGACCAGATCCAATTGCACGTGATTTAACAGTGTGGAACCACTTTTTTTAAACCACTTATAAACTATTTTTATTGAAATAACACTACCCACAATTAATTTAAGATGTGTGAATTCCTTAAAAAAATGTTTTTGACAATATAATTTCATTAAAAGAGGAAATTTTCTACTAATAGGAATTATGCAAAAAGAAAGTGTAACATCAATAATATAAATATTTAATGCGATTTAATCTATTACTCATGTGATGAGTATAAGTGTTCATAGTTTTACGTTTGTTAGCTGTACATAAAATGCAGACTTGCAAGAAAACTATATATTTCAAAAATGCGAATCTGTACAAAAAAAAAGGGGATTGAAAATACTTATAATGTTTCACCACTTCTAGAATTCCTGAGGTTACTAAAAGTGTTGGTAGCCTTTATTTATGAGATGTGTGATGGAAAAATACCATCATTTATATTACGAAAACCTGTATTTAAACACTAAAATTTTACTCTAACAGAAATGTCTTTATAATATTTCGTTGTATGTAATATAAACATATATGTCCATGTGAAAATAAAAATTACTTACATTGAAACTACTTATAATTAGAGTTGGCATTCTCTACTCTTTTAAATATTGTGTCGATAATCCAATATTGGTTTTTAATAGTTGTCATAAATAAGTTCGTCATAGCTGATGCAAAGTACGAGGCTAATGCCGACTTCTCTCTAATACTTGATCACAAATTATTGTAGTTTATGAGAGAGAACATGGGGAATTTTGTTCTTACATATTGCCATTACTAAAATTAAATATACTATAAGGTCGAGTTGAGTGAAGAGATATGGACGGGTCTTGAGAGCCGACCAGGGTGAGACGTCATACTGCAAGAGATCCCTGAGAAAGCCCATGGCACGATTCGTACATGCAGTGCCCCAACTGGGGAATGAAGCCGAGACGAACAATCTAACAGCTCAGCCACCACAACCCCTAGATTCTGATGAATTTAACAATGAAAGTGATTTTAACAAACTAAATAATTATTAGTTAACATGTTTCAAACTAAATCGGGACAGATCTACAGGCAACATATCTATAAGTGGCCATGCTCTAGTTTTTCATGTTCTGGACAAATTGGATAATATAGGTATGTTACTTATCACCAGGATGCATATGCAAGCTATTGTTGACACAGTTGGACTAGCACCAGAATTACCAACCATTAAGACACATGTAAAATAGTTTGCAAATGCAATTAACGAAACAATATAGATTTAACCAACATAATATTATTGCTACATATAATTAATATAAGTTGTTTATCACCTTGTATAATGTTTCTACCTCAACCACAAAACTTGTAACTAAATGTAATATTAATTATGTGTAATGAGAGTTTATTCAGTAAAAGACACACATGTTAAACATTTGAGATGTTTCACATGTTATGAGACATGATATGCAATTTATGGGATATTTCAATCACAAATGGAATATTTTAAATCGGAATATTTATGAAACTTATTGATACATAAAAATTCGGTATTACAAGACATCAATTAAATTTACGCATTGACATGCAGTTTACTCGAGGAATTTGGTTTGTACTTTCCTAAAACATGTCATATTTCTGTAAATGTTTGACAGAAAATTTAGAAACGTAGAAGCATGTTTGAAAAAATGAAACATATTCAGGCTAGAAGCGAGAAATTCATGGTCCAGCCCACAGCCATGGTTGTGAGGAGAGGTCTTCTACCCCTTGACATTAGGCCCGCTATTCCAATTACCACATCCGTCGATGGTGGTCAGCCATGCCCGCCTTCATGTCAAGACCCATTCATGTGAGATGTTATTTATTTCACCTTTCACATTAAACACTATTCACATAATTGTTATTATTTATCAGGTTACTATCCTGAGAAAACCCACACTGCAAGTGTGAGCAGTGTGGCAAACGAGTGGTGTATTACGACTCTTTGGCTTACAGAAACCTGACTGTGGCATCCTGCCTAACTATCCTGGGTTTTAACTCAAGGACAAAGGTGTGGTGTTCCCCCCCCCCCCTAGTGAGGGCTGGTGCGGACAACGAGTTATGGCTATCAGTTAACCGACCAGCTCTGTTGGTAGCATGTTGCTAAATGCCTTAACTACATAGAGGGCAGTGGAGAAAAGTGTACAGACAACACTGGTTTGAGCAGTGGTCAACAACCACTAGCCCCAGCCAGTGGCACAAAACCTTAGAGGTTGAGACCTCAAAAACCAGTCTGGCCAGTGCAAGGAAGGAATCCTGATTCGAAGTGTTCCAGGAGGCACCTACCAAGCCATTTCAAGGTCCGAATTTGGAAAGGAAATGTTTCCTGGCAGCAGTGACTCCGGCAATTTGAGTAGAAAAAGAAAGGACCAACTACAATGTTGAGCGAATATTGGACCCAGGTACAGTTTGGATCTTAGTGATGGTCCCAAACAAAGAGGAGTTAGTTTGGATGAGAAAGGTCTTCTCCTGGATTTGGGGACAAGAATACAAGGTGGTGGAGAAAATGAATTCTGACTGCTATGAATGCAGTCAGAAGAGTACTGCTGATGGTGGCAGCAGTGAAACAACTGAAATGGCTGTTGAGAAGGAGACTCCTTCTCAATACTTTTATGAGGTGAAAGAACCCCCTCAGATTGCTGAACAAAAGCCACCCAATTATGAGGAGATACAGTTTGAAACCTCATGGGCAATGGAGGAGTTGGTCGATTATGCGACAGACAATAGAAAGGAACTGAACACGGAATGGGCAAACTTTATGATGCCAAGACTGATGAGGATGAAGGCCGTGCTGGAACTGCAGCTCGTGAGTATCGTAGAACTAACAGTAGAAAATTAAGGATTGAAGGAAATTTTGAAGGTTTGTGAACAGCAGACAAGTCCTAGGAAGGTGTCTGCAAGACCAGTACCAAAACTACAATCTTTTACGGGAATAGCAAGAGAACAGAAGGCACAGAAGGAGAAGGGGCAGGTATTACCCCAAGAAAGTGAGTGAGTGGCAGGTGGTACAGGGCAAGTGCCAAACCAGTAGAAAAACCACCTTAATTTAACCCAAAGAGGTATAGGGGAAATCAATGGCAACTAAAGAAAAGCTAAAAACCATGAATCATCTAGAGGAAAAGTTGCGGATAAGCAATATCAGACAGGTTGTTAAGGGTGGAGTCCCCTTTGAATCCGAGTATAAGACTCTCCTCAAAATCAGGAATGAAAAGAAGATATGAGAACAAGGTCTGTGGATAGCGGATCCCAAAAAGCAAAAAACCAAATGTCATTGTTTACGATGTGCCGCTGCGGTTGGGGTAGATAAACCTGCAGAGAGGTGCTGTTTTGGCAAAGCAGTGATGGAGTAACACCTGGATATGGTAGTGATACAGGAACCATACCTGCTTAGAGGGAGAATACCATGCTTACAAGTTTGTTTGGCTTTGAATGGAGAAAATGCTATGGTTGGAATATGGATATGTAATACCGAGATTAATTACATCCCTGTGGAAGCATCATGCATGTATAAAAGTGGAAATGGGAGGAAGGAGTATGATGATTGTATCGTCATACTTCCAACCTCAAGACCCACTTGAGAGACACCTGAATCAATGCGATCTGATTCTAAACAGAGCATAAGAACATAGCATAGTATATGGCACTGACATTAATGTCAAAAGAGAACTATGGTACTCTCCAACAACAGATGACTGAGGGGAGGAAGTCAATCCCTATATCCTTGAGAGATACCTGCAGGTTTTGAATCCACCTGGTCACAAAGCGACATACTTGTCGCCTGCCCACAATACAGAATCGTATCTAGATGTAACTGTGGCGATGGCACAGGTGGCTGGCTGTATTAGGGACTGTAGAGTTTCGGATTAGGTCGAAAGCAACCACAAGATAATCATGTTCACCATTCAGATAGATGGTATGGGAAAGTCTAGACCAGAAAACCCCGATACTTAATAGCCAAGGTAAACAGGCCCATCTTAAACAGAGTGGGGCTCAGAGGTCTGAAGGGCTACAGGAGGAATGTGGAGAACATGACACTGGATGAAAGAGCAGAGAATCTGGTAAGTGTAATAATGGGAGCCTGTGAGGAAGCAATTCCCTGGGTCACCAGAAAAGTTCCTCTTCATCCCTGGTGGGATGACGAACTAGAAGTTCTCTGGAAAAGGGTAAAATCTCCCAGGAAAAGGTTCAAAAGTACATTCTTGTCCAAACTAATACAGAGGCCAGTTGAGCAGTACAAAGTCGAGAGTGCGGTGTACAGATGCACACAAAGAAAGAAAATACAGCAGGCTTGCAGAGAGCTTGTTATG
This sequence comes from Dryococelus australis, assembly GCA_029891345.1. Classification (NCBI taxonomy): domain Eukaryota; kingdom Metazoa; phylum Arthropoda; class Insecta; order Phasmatodea; family Phasmatidae; genus Dryococelus; species Dryococelus australis. The sequence goes on along the minus strand of CM057009.1, from coordinate 228,630,387 downwards.
GATAGGGGAAACAAAGACACATGGGATCTGGTCTACCAGATGGAGATGGGTAGAGTAAGAAGCTCAGATGAGCTACCAGCACTCGAGGATGATGGACGTTTCTTGTAGTCCTTTGATAAGATCACAAGGCACATGATGGTAGTCTGGTTGGCTGATGACACTTGAATTGGGGTAACAGAGTATCGCCTCCAGATAAGAGGAATGATGGGCTATTCCTTATTCCGACCTGGACTAGGAGAGAGCTTGAGGAGAAGGCGGAGAGTGCCCTCCACAGAATAAACCAATGCCCCGAGAACATCAAACTGGAGTTCTCAGTAGAGAACACCAACTGTATCATGTTTAAAGGCAACTTAAAGTGAAATCCAATTGTCAGTTTTAATAACAGGGTAGTAAAGAGGGTAGAGGAGAATAAGTAACTTGGAGTCATTTTGGAGGCTCATCTCTCATTCTGTGGTCACATGCTCTATTCAGCAAATAAGGTGGTTGTGATGTTCCAGAAGCTGAGGTCTGTGGCACCTGCGAACTTGGGTCTCGGCTACCAGACGATGAAACTCACATACAGATCAGTTTTCCTGCCCATCACCATGTATGCATTTGAAGTGTAGTTTCTAGAGGTGGAGAGAGTCCATGGAAAGAGAAGGGTCATCGGCGCACAGAGAGTATCACTGCTGAGGATCACCAAGACCTACAGGACGACTTTCAATGAGGCCCTACAAGTGGTTGCTGGGGAAAGTCCACTAGATCTCCTAGTGATAGAGAGAGGAGAAATTGCCAAAAGAAAATGGGATGTTCTTCCCACTGAGGAACTGAAGGGAAGACAGGAAGCCACAATGAGAATGTGGCAAACTAGATGGGAGTACTAGGATAAGCGTAGGACCACTTATGCCATCTTTTGGTTGTCTGGGAGAGGCTGCGGTTGGGGAAGTGGCTCTTGATAGGGAACTACTCATCACTGTTCTTGACCAGACATGGAAACTTCAGGGAGAATTTGTCCTCATTTGACATTGTTAACCACCCTGACTGTGTGGTGTGTGAGGTGCCATACACCCCTGCCCACGTGGTGGAATGCCCCAAGATAGATGACCTTTGCTTGGAATTCGAGGGGAAACATGGACCCCTCCATCTCTAGGACATGCTCAGGGACATGAACTTGGCATCTCAGGCGCTGCATTAACTCATGAAAATAGGAAAGAGAAGAGAGGAGTTCGACGTCTGATGGTCGAGTCGCAGACTGAGAGGTGAGATCGGTGACAGTTCGGAGGACAGGGATAACGTGAACGACCATGATGCCTGAACACATATTTACCAAAGTGCTGGTACTAAACGAGTGTGAAGGGAGCCCTCTCACTTCTCGCTGGAAACAAGAAGAAGTTCCTGTTCATGGACAGAACACTTCCAGTTCAGGATCCCAATGGGGGGAGGGGAATCCGAAAGTTGTCCACGGGCCCCCTTCTTGGCTGTTGCCTATCGAAGGACTAAACAAACAGAAAAAAGGGGAATGAGCTGCCCAAGTCCAGGTCTATAATGCGAGTTATAGACCTGGAAGAACAAGGAGACCATGACCAGGGAAAAGTGGAAAAAGTAGAAGATGGGTGGCCATTTGCCTGGAACCCAGTGGAATTCGTTTGGGAGGGCTTTGCCTGCTTGTCCCAAAACATGAATAAGCTCATGAGGAACAACAGATGAGGAACAGTCTGCGCCATGAACCATGCCAGAGAGGTATGGGAAACTGAGGTAACTATGGAGGAGGTTAGAACTGTGCAGCCGAAGGAGACCGAGGTGTGCAGGGAAGTATTCCTCCATAGGCAACTTGTGAGAAGGAAAGAAGCAGCCCCTGCTACTGAGAGAACAGGGACTATCAACTGGCCAGACGAACAGAACATGATGGATGCAGCCGTGCAGGCTTGGCCTGTAGAGGCACACCCGGACGAGCCACTGTGGTTGTACGATGAAACTGTAAGAGGCACATACCTGTCGAGGTTGGAAGAACCCAACACTCTGGTGGCAGCCCTGGCCACTCTAACCAGGCATATGGAGGGGGAGAAAAGATCCTCTGCCCCCGAATGGCAGCAGAATACAGGCTCATCGTCACCCAGGCAGGCCTACCTTACGAAAAAGACACTCCTGAGCTTGCTCAGAGAGTGCTTTGCTCAGAGAGTGCTACTGGTGAAAATGTGAAATATTCTCAGAGTAAGAGATCTTCAAGGATGCTGTTCATACATACGGGAGGCAAACCTTTGACTACAGTCAGCCCTTCACGGGTTACACTGTGGTCTGGTATTAGTACTTCTTCATGGTTGGCATTCTAAACTAACCAGAGCCAGTCCTAACAAGAATAGCAGTTTTCCCATGTGGGAAACCAGTCCTAGGGTGGGATTCTGTGGGGGGAGGGGGATCGAAAAAGTGCCCACAGGCCCCACTCCCAGATGCACATGACAAGGATTGGAAGAACAAGAAAGGGAGAGTTACCACCTAAACAAGATCCACATCCCCCCCCCCCCAAAATCAAACACTGAAGACGACAATACCCGGATATGTCCCTTTCTTTGGATGGTACTTAGTATCGTTTAGGGAATAACCAATGAATACCAGTCAAATGGCAACGGAACGTGAGAATGGAAATGGAAGGACAACCCACTGAATGAAGCACCAGGCCTCAACGAGGTCACCAGTAGATTGTATTGAATGGATGGATGTGTGTAAAATGATAATCATTACGAATGACTGCAGTGTAGATTTACTACTTTGCGCCTGGGGGCGAGGAGGTGGCGGGGAATGATTCTGATTACCGTTCATTCCCCAAAACTTAGTCCATACACACTCGAGCACACTGGGACACGGATGCAAAAAATTCAATATAGAAATGCTTTATTTTAACATGAAAGAAAGACAAGTGCGTATGCAGTAGTTAATTGGTGAGTGAGTATTTTAATGTAGTGTTTCTTGAAATTTTCGGACAGCATGATGGTTTCAAAATTGAAATGTTCCTGGTGGACCCTGAAAATAAAAACACCGATTTAGCTTTTGTTTTGCAGGGATTATAGTAAAGGATAGAAATTAGTGCTCTAGGATTGCCTTTTTAATAGGTATCGGCCACCTATTGGGGAGGTTTGGAGAGGCCAGTGTCAGTTTGACAGGGTGCTTTCTTGTCATATACATATTTAATCATTATTAACGATTATTCATTTCATATTATATACACATTTTATTCCAGTTCATAAAACAAAAAATTGTGCACTGGTATTCACGACAGCAAGTGCTTGTTTTAGAATTTTAATTAATCTGTCAAATACTATTCGTTTAGGTAATTAAACTGTCTAACACAAGTCAGTTTTGATAATACATTGTGAACAATTTAATAAAATTAAAATTACATTGAATCAGTTTTCCCAATGAAAATCATAAGGTTATATAGGACGTTTACGGTTGGAGGGGGGAGGGGTTCGCCATGAATATATAAGGCCCAACCCCCGCCTGCTTACCATCAGTGTCTTTTCAACCGTCATGGTGGATGGATGTGTCTCATGCTCTACACTTCAGTGAATACTCAATCACTCATAATCATCTGCGCTGGTATGACATACTCATCGTGTGAGTCTAACTTTAACAGTCGATTTAAAGACAATAATTGCAATTCTTTGGATACAGTACCGCCAAACTATATCGTTAGTCTACAGTGGTGTGGTCTGAAAATATGTCAGTAGATTTTATTAATAACTTTTTAAAACATTTTAATAAAAATAAACATTTCTTAAATTTTGAGTTTGACAATTAAAACTATTTTATCGAGTTTTTAATATTTTTATTGGACAATAAATATTTCCTAATAGTAATTTATTATATATTAATTTTTATAAATTTTAAGATTTTTATCCTGTTTTATCATTTTATTGGTTTTGTCAATATATTTTATCGTGTGAGTTATAATGTTTAACAATTACAACTTATTGATCATGGTACATTGTTTTACCATGAATTTATTAGTTTTTTCCAGGAATTATATTTTGTATTGAAGATTTTAATAATTTTTTAATAATCTTGCCAGTTGTTAATCGCTTTTCTTACATTTGATGAGTGTTTTCTAATTGGCTTTAGGGTGATATCGAATAGGATTTTATGGCGTTTTTGAATAATTCTTCCCTTTTTAATGTTCTTTGTTGCAGTTATTTAACACTTATATATTTTTCAATGGTTAATACCTCGTTGGTTTCACATGTTAGCTTTAAGTATTTCTCTTTAAAGTTTAGATTTTTAACCAGGAATTTATTGTAATTTTAAAATTGTTTCATACATGTTTTGCAGGTTGTGTTTTAATAATAATATGGTTTTACTTGTCGGCTATCCATTTTAACAGGAATTTCTTAATGATTAAAGATTCTTTGTTGTGCTATTGATGTATTTATTGGTCATTTATATATTTTTTATAACTTGGTGTTTTAAACATTTTAAAGTTGGGGGCGCTTCAGTAGATAAATCATAAACCAGTTATTACCACTTCAGGTCAATATTAGCTTACAGGGGTGGGCCCTAGTTACACATTGTTAGTTATACAAACTTATTTTTTTTAATTGTTCTTATATATGGCTAATATATTTTTTCTTTCAGGTATTCTGTCAATGCATATGTCTATAAGGTTTTTGTCTCTTTTTTTCAGATACTGGCTAATCGCAGTTGCATTAGGCGAGTAAGGAAAAAAAAGTTAGTCGCAATGAGTCCCCCAATCGTAGGTGCGTCAGTAGTTTGTTAGAATATCTCTGTTTCTAATACAGAAAGTCGTTCTGGGCCGGATACGTCCGATACAGAGACTTCTTCTGGGTCAGATATACAAAGTTTTTCTGACACAAGCAGGTTGGAAACTTAATCAATTTCCAACCAATGATTTTCAGTGAAGATTTTGTCTTCCGAACTACAATACGTCCTTCTGGACACTGCGTTCGATTGTAGACTTGTGGATGTGTGTATCTCCGATGATAGGTCCCATACCAACACAGATTTTGAAAAAAAAATTTGCTATGTGTTAAGCACCTATCCTGTATTTAACATCTGCAACACCTCGGCCTTTTCAAATTAACGTCTCCCTAATGGTTAACTTTGTAAAGAATACCTCGCCTGAGGAAGGTGTTAGGGAGACATACTATTTTCAGATCAAGGCTCTTCCCGTCCTGCATTCGTATGATGTTGGCGAATTGTATAGTGAGAATATAATCCCCTATCTCACAACCAGGTTTGGCGAGTTCAGTGCAAGGAATAGTGGCTGGTAAATGCAGCTCTTATTGTTTATGGATGTCCATATTTCACAACGTAAGTCATTTACGATCAGTGCTTCGTTCATTAAATTGCCAATAGGAAAGGCTGCATTAAGGTACAGAGCCTGGCAGACATGTGTTTCCATTATTCGATAGTAGTGGCTTTATTTCCTGCCAAATCAAATCTCAACAATCCTTATTCATAACCAAAACCTTTTGAGGTTTTGAATACTGAAGAATTGTTGAGTCCCGTGGTACTGCAGGATACCAAAAGTTTTAAGAAGCTCGATTCTATTTCCATTAATGTCTATTGTGTAGTACACAAAGATTGGCGAAATTTTTTTAATTCCCAGGAAGAGTTAATATAACAGATACGTATTTCTTCTCTGCGCCATGCAAGCCATGTAATTCGGTTGGCCATTTGTGCCAGTGGTAATATCACAGATTTGTATTTTGTGCTTATTAAAGGCTTATCATGGATACTTAGCAGCCATTTGAATAAGGATGGACACAAGAAGTTTATTTGCAATTTTGTCTCCAATATTTCAGAAATGAGGAGAAATTCGTAAACCACACAATTCTCTGCCAACAACACATGGCTGTTGGGTGTACTTTCCATACTGAGTATAAAAATACCTTGAATTCACAAATAATGCTAAACTGCAAAGATTGGGTTTCGTCGCCTATTGCGACACTGAATGTTATTTAAAAACCCGTATCCACTTGCCTACCCAATAATGACACAAATAACAAAACCACTTTTAATAAGCAAGTTTTATATGCTTGCAGCCTTCTGCTCGCCTGTTAATACAATCCTGCTTTATCTCACTATTTCGAGTTTGTGGGTGAAGATTGTATGTACCAATAGGTGGATAAATTTGTTGAACTTACAAGATAGGTTGCAGGAATATACAGCATGAATGTTCTGATGAAGCCAAAAACCACATATAACCAAGCTAGTTTAGCAGTCATATTTGTAAGAAAGAGATCGGCAAAGATTCTGTTGTTTACCATGACCATCATATGGGAGAAATCAGAGACCTCGCATACAGTAAATGGAATTTCTATTTCAGACTACCAAAAAATCAACTTGCTGCTGTATTTCATAACCTGCTGAATTATGATGCCCACTTTCTCATAAATGTCTTATCTAAGAGACACATCAGGCAACCCGATGAAACCATTGTAATCGGAAATATGGTTGATATATCGGTTCTTCGATTGATCTCGGAAAATATGAATTCTTCACAAGCACATTCCCAGTGGGACTTACTTGCAAGGACGTACACAAGTTGAGAAATTGTGTTTGATTGAATATTTTCAGTTCGTGAGTGCATATCTAGAGACTTTGGCAGGTAATTTGTTGCCTGCCCTGCTGAGAGTCACCCGCTCACTGTTTTCAGACCATACCCAGTTTGAATTGTCTCAAAGGAAGCGAGTATTACCTTTTGACTTTGTTAAGTCCTTACATAGTTTTATGTATATGTACCTCCCAACAAAAGACGTATTTCATAATGTATTGAAAGGAGATGGCATCAGTAATGAGGACTATGCTAATATTCAAGCTGCATGGAATGCTTTCAACTTTATAAATTTACTATAGTATGAAACTCATTATTTATGCATGGACACATGTTGGTTGGCAGATATTTTTGAGAATTTTAGGACTGTATGTTTGGCAAGTGGTCTTGACACCGCCATGTAGATCACAGCTCCGCCTCTTCATTGGACGCTTTATTTGTACAGACAGGTGTGCAGCTAGAGCTGTTGACTGATCCAGACATGTACATTTTTGTAGAACATGGGGCTAGGGGTCTTATTATCCAGGTTTCCTGAAGGTATGCGGAGGCCAACAGTATTTATACGGGCGATAAGTACGACACCAGTGTGTCAGAAAATTATATTTCTTACTTTTATATGAATGGCATGTACAGCCACACAATGAAATGCAAGCTTCCCATTGACAATTTTGAGTGGGTTAAGCCAGATGTGTTTTTGCCATGGGATTTGGGGAACTTGGATAATAATGAGAACACTTGCTTTTTCATAGAAGTCGATTTGTCGTTTCTGAATAAAATTCACGAGATCCTATCTGATCTGATTTTTTCCCAGTGTAAGATATACCTCCATATGGCTCACATGAGATATTATTTTTGACACTCGAACGATGGAAAAATTATGGTATAGATGGGGAAACATTGAGGCACTATTTGAAGTGTGGTATCCATCATCTTCCGTGCTTTGAACAGGATGCATGGATGGCTCTGTACATCAAATTTAATATTGAAAACTTGCCCATGCTGTGAACGACTTTGAAAAATAAATTTTAAACTAATCAATAATTCTTTATATAGAAATACATTGCAAAATGTCCGCTGGGAAAGGTACACCAGAGTCGTCTCGTGGCATGACACAATTTGCAGGGTGGCAGAACTAATTTAGTGGACGACCATTAAGGCAAGGAAAATCCTCGATGATAATATAATCCTTATCAGGATGTCAAAAGCTGTGTTACGTTTATCAATCCTCTGTATACTGGTGTCGCCATTTTGTATTACTCCAAATTGACCCTTTATCACTTCCAATATAATTACGTGTGCCACAAATTATCTCAGCTAGCTTTACAACTACTGTACTGCGATACCGATTCCTGTTGCATGAAATAGCTTGCCATGATATATATATAAATTAATTGTCCCAGATTTAAATGCATGGTTTGATACTTCCACCTATGTGTCAGATAATCTGCAAGGAACCCAATTAGTGAACAAAGGTGTAACGGAGATGATGAAGGATGAATACGTCAGCCACATGATCACATATTTTGTAGGCCTGTGTTTCAAACTTTATGCATACATTGTTTCGAATGAACACTGTATACGCAAAGCAGAGGCAGTAAAGCCTAACATGTTGCAGTCTCTCCATTATCGGAATTATTTGTGCTGTCTGTAGCAAAATTCAAGGGTTTTGGTGACCCAATTTCAATTAAGATTGCGTGTCCACGATGTGTTCACCGAATGTATGACAAAGGTGCATTTGTTAAGCACAGACGGCATGCCGACCTTGCTTTGGTGGCACTACAGAATTGGACTTCTAATTTTTCTTTCTCTTACTCACCAAAACCAGTATGCCAAGTGCCTGCCGACACAACACCACCGAGTTAACTGCAACCACACCAGCGAGTCAGCCACAGCAACACCAGCGAGTCAACTGCGAAACATCAGCAAACGAACTGCCTGTTAACAAAATTTACTGTTTGCCTATCAACAACATCAATATATAAAATAAATTGTTCCGAGCGCACACCTACAACATCACTAACTGCACCAACAACAACTGTTGCGAGGGGAAAGCATTCTAGAAGAATTGGCAGTCGCCAGACTCGAACCGACGACATGCCTCACTGCAAGGACACTTTTCTATCTGAACGAGAAGTCCGTCTACTTGCAAGGCCACCCGCCTGGAGGGATATTCAAATTCCTGATGGTAATTCGCAAAAAAACAATGGAAATAACATTCATCTGCTACTCCATGACAAAGTCAGTTGAATTCATTATTCATCTACTACAATGACAGTCATTCTGAATCATCATCACCACAGTTCCAACCTGCTTCATAATCATAATTTCCTCTATTCCACGTCTACTGTTGTGTCCTTCGGGAAAAGTGAAACATCGAATGTGAATCTCCAATTACGTCAAGTTTAGTGTGTATATAGAGAAAAATTAAGTAGAGCTCTGACTATGATAAGTTTGTTGTAAACATTGATAGAATAGTGTTAATAATAATATAAAAAAGGAAGAAATTTTAAATGTCATTTGTGTGACAATATTTTTATTAACAGTGTTTGAATACTTGTATTTATTTTAATTAATATTGTTTGATAGAAGGGTATATTTGTAAAAATGTGTATGTTTTGTGTAAATAGTTTGATGGATAAACCAAAGCAATTAAGTAATTAAAAATTATTTATAGCAAACATGTTTTGTTTTCAATTAATTAATCCTACTTCTATTCACAAAATGCATTTCATCATTACAACTGTAATTATGCACAGTATGGGGAAAATCATGGTTGGTAAATATTATACAAATATATAAAATGATATTGCTCTCAAAAGGAGGGATCAAACAAATCAATAGCTCGTCCACAGAGCTCTTACAAATGTATAAAAACAAATGAGTGAAGTAATGAAATATTAAGGGTTGAAGGAATCTGTAAAGTGAAACGAATGGTAAACAATTTGTGCAAAATAATTATAATTTCAACTAATGTAATATAGGTTCCCTATCTTGAGAAGAGTGTATAAAAACTATTTGGGTGGGATATGACAAGTTAAAAACCTAATTATCCATGCACTGAACTTTTTCCATAAAACACAAAACCTTTTTTTTTCAATAAGAATTAAGGAAATTAAATACTAAACACCTAAATTATAAGAAACCGATGTGCTAATGAAAAATTTTAAGCGAATGAACAAACACGGGTTAATAACAGAACAAGCAGATTGGGTTTAGTGGATTAAGTAATACGTTTAAACAGTTTAAAAAAATATGTCACAACTTTACATGTAATTAAATTCTTTCTATGGAAGTGACGCTATAGGAAGACTGAGCCACTGAAACTCCAGTGCAGCCTGTCGCCCAGGACGTGTCGTAAATATATGGCAGGCGGCAGAACTTTCAAAACTATTTGTCTTTACACAACAGAGAAACAACTATCTACTGGCAGTGTGGGTCGCCCTGCACTACATGCTAAACATTGCTAGTGTAACATACTTTACACATAATTTTATCATTTGGGAAACCATGATTGATTAGTCTTTGTTCAAACTTATACTTTACTGAACATTCATTTACTAAAATAAATGATTACAACTGAATGTTAAAAGTTTTGGGATTGTATGCAGAAGCATGTGAGAAATGTTGGGGGATATAATTAATGTCAAATACAATCTGAGTTCAGTTTGCTGACGGGAGTGGTGTGGTGCAGATGTGCAATTAGCTTTTGTAATTCATCTCTCTGTATGCATACTTGACACTAATTGCAATTACTCTCTTGGTATTTATTGTTTGATTAATGTCTCGATACTTAGCGAGTGATTAGTATCGGTAAATACTCTCAGTACTTCATTTGTAACAGTTACAGCCAGGCTAGCCGAGTGGTCGCTAATGTTATTTGTCTTAAATTAAGAACTGGGAATACACTTTACTGAAAATTTTTATATTTTAGAATAACAGTTGATTCGCTGGGGGCCAATCGGAAGGCAGGGTAGCACAGGGTTATTTGGTGAAGCACGGGCAAGAGGTGCATGGCTGTTCGGCACATACTTGAATGGCTAGCTGGTCGGGGTTTATAATTAATGAAAAATACAATCTCAGTTCTATTGCGAGCAGACAGTGAGGCAATTACTTGTGTAATTCCTCTCTCGGTACTTGTTTAATTAATGTATCTGTGATTGTTTTAAATATATTTAATGTTTCATTGGTGATTAGTTTCTTGTTAAGAATACTTAACAATTTGTAGTTAATATCCATATTTACTGAATGCAATTCTCTCGATGATTTTAATTATATTTAATGTTTGGTGCTTGTTTTATTTGCCATTATTCAAATGCTATATTTGTATTGCTCAAATTAGTTATTTTTCAGCACTGTATTATTACATTTCTTTAATTCCGAGCTAACTCACTCGGCGAAATCTGAGCAGGCAACATATATGCTGCTCCCGGCCCAGTATCACAGCTTAGTCGTCCGCGGACAGCGGACTGCTGCTACCCTTTTCCCCTCACCCACCAGCACAGCTGAGTCGTCCGGCAGACAGTGAAGAAGCAACATCGACTCTAACTCCTGCTTTCCTTCAACCACAATCCCAGCTCATTGCTTCGTCAGACACTGGCCTGTCAACACCCTTCCTGCCCTCCCCTCACCAACAAACAGAGCTGAATATTCTTCCAGGCTCCGACCAAGCAGGACCATGCTGCTGAACCCCCTCTCCCCTTCCACCAACATTTTTCCGAGCTCAGTTGCTCGGCGAAATTCGGCCAGTCAACACCTCTGCTGCTCACCCTCCCACCTTATATCACAGCTCATTCCCTCGCCACACACCAAAGTGTCAACATTGTGCATTTCTTGATCCAACAAAGAGAGGGGTTTGCTCATATTTACTGCTGCACCACCCATCAGAGCATATTGTACGCCAGACTCCAAACGGCAACATCTACCCTTTCAACACTTAAACTTCCCTCACTTAACCAACATAACCTCAATTTACCCTTTCAATATAAATAGAAGAGGTGTGAGGGTCCTAGGCCACATTGGATTAATTAGGATTAATTGATGGATTATCGATTTTATTGAAAGGGTTAATCTTCAATCCAATTTTAATTCGTTCAAAATTGAAAGGGTTAAATTCAATAAAAGGGTTAAATGAATCGAAAGTGTCATTAATAAAGGATACATTTTAAATTGGATCATTAATTTCTATTGTACTTCTTTGTTCCTTTGTTTTATTTTATGGGGAGCTCTGTGCGATGTTAACGTGCCTTGGTCATGGGCATTGGCCGCCCTTTAGCCGTTTACTCCTGACTATCTGTTCCGCAACGGGGCTTTGTGACCAAGGAACCCGCCTACCTGCCCATCGCTTCTGCCACGACGGTGAAAGAAACCCTCCTCGCCTGCTGGATAAATTACCGACGGAGCTCGCCTGGGACAGCGATCGCCCGACCGCTTTCTAGGCTGCTGGGGTAGTCTCCGATGGAGCTCTCGAGGGGATTATGAGCACCTGGCCGCCCGCCTGCCCCAACGTTCACCTGGATGAGCGGCCTACCTTCCAAACTGATTGACCTGGGTTTGGGTAACCTTCACCAACCACCATCTTAACTACATGAGTTTAAGTGAGTTAATAATTTTAAAAATTTAGAGTTACGGTTTTCGGTATTTCTTTAAACATTTTTTGTATTTTCTTTAAACTTTGAGTAAATAGCATAAATTTCGTCCGACTTTTTAACAAACTGAATGACATTTCTTTGAAAATCGTTCCAACTGAATGAAATTTCTTTTAAAATCATTACAACTATATGAAATTTCTTTAATAGTGGTTTCACACTACAGAGTATTTGTTAAGTTAGTTATTTTTATTATTTTGATAGTGTTTAGCGATGTTTAATGGTTTTTAATGGTGTATAAGAGTGGGTCTTGGCTATATTGGGTGTGAGTATGAGTGTACGTCTGTGTTCATGTGAATGCAACATTAGAAAAATTTAATTCCAAATGAAATTTTTTAAATCTGTATTTTTGTTTATTTAGCAGAGTTGATAGTACAGGTGAATCACCAGAACAAGCATGTTGCACTATATGGAATAAGGTCGTGTCAATAACACATACATACCCCTCTTTTCACTGTTTTAATATTCACAATGTATGTGAAAATCATCTAGAAGTTATTGCTAAGTACTATAAAAATTTGGTTTTAGTAGGTGCTAGTGAGAGTGTATTACTGAGTGTGCGAATACAGGGGAAAGGTGAGAAAAAATTATTCCAGATGAAATTTTTTAGGTATATTTGAGTTTATTTAGTAGAGTTGAGAGAACAGGTGAACTGCCGGTAGTTGCATGTTGCGCTATATGGAATAAGGTTTTGTCAATAACAGGTACCTTGCCCTATTTTCACTGTTTAAATATTTGCAAAGTATGTGAAAATCGTCTAGAATTTATCGCAAAATACTCTGAAAATTTTTGTTTAAATAGGTTAAATTGAGAGCATAGACATAGTGTGTGCGTTCAGGGGAGTAGTTCTATATGTGTGAGAGAGAGAGAGATAGAGAGAGAGAGAGAGAAACAGATGTTTTTCAAGGATTTTTAAGTTTCAGAAAGTTTCCCTTTCTAATGCAAGTATTCAGGTTTGTTTAGTTGCAAAAAGTATTACAAGTTTTAATTTTAGTAAAATGACTGGAATGTGTATGTTGAGCTCTTTAGTTGTAAAAGTATTGCATATTTAGTTTTATATAATAAAATGTTTGAATTTTAGACAAGTCTTTTAAATGCTTTGAGTGCAAAATTTATTGTTGAACATATTAAAAAAAAAATTTTTTTAAAAATTTTGACAATGTAAATTCATAAATTTTTGGTAGTATAGCACTACTTTAAAACTTTTTCATGATGTAGAAATTTTAATTTTTAAGGTATACTCGTGAACATATTTGTAAAGTGTAAATGACGTTACTGTATAAAATTTCAAAATTGTTTTTGATTGTGTAAATAATTTTACTGTATAAAATTTCCAAGGGAGAGACAGGTCGCAAAACACTGTCAATTCTATACTGGAGACAGGCTGCGGACAGGTAAGTTCCGCCTCAGAGAAGTTGTCGGTGACTCGGCAGTTGGAGGGGCGGGGCTGGAAGGGATGTATCAACTTCCTATCTTACTCTCCCACGGCTCATCATAGATACTGCTGCAGCATCTATGCGGTGAGTTGCTGGAGTGGGAAAGCGAGGATGTCGAGCTGGTGGGGGTTGTCGAGCTGGCACTGAAGGGGGAGAGTGGCCGGATGGTGGCGCACACAGGCACTAGCAGTAGCTTACTGAACTATTCTCTCATTCTCTTGTCTAGCCATCTCTGCATGCGTCCTGGCCTGGCATGTTCTACGATTGCATCTTACACTGGTCACCCTCTCCATGCACGTGTGGTCCGTGGGGCATGCGAGACCTTGCCCTGTCATTTACCTATTGTGTTTAGTTTATTCTTGCCTGCTAGCTGCCTGCCTCTCATCCACGTTCAAAGTATTTTGAACTCGCTACTTTTTTAATCACAGCTCTCGCTCCTGTATTTCCCCCACAAACATAAAATTAAGAAAAACATTATGCCCTTTTGTATAGGATGTTAAAAATAATATAATATTTTAAGTTTTATTATGTGTGTGTGCTATTAAGAGTGTTTACTTTTTTTCAGAAGCACGTGAAACTTACATGTATTTTTGTGGTGTTTCAATTTTTATATCTCGGAAAGTAAATAATGATTTAGTTTGGTGAAAATGGGTGAGCGTAAGCGATCCTGTATTGACATCTTGCTTGAAGATCTTTACATAAGCAATTCCAAATCGGAATCGCAGATGGAAAGACAAACAAGCTGTCGAAACAGTGTCCCTTTGCCTAAGTAGACTTGAGTTAATATATTGGAGGACGATCTCTACTCAAGCGATTCGAGCACAGATTCACTTATGGAGACATAGTCAAAACCAAAAGGTCAAAATATTTCCGCTTCCCCAAACTTGAGAAGGTTGATCTTATGAATTATGACTTATTTTTCTCAGACATGGAAGATTCTTGTGTTTTGGAGAGTGCTCCAATCATTTCACAACCATCTTTCGAGTCGATTAGAGATATTTCGCAAAGGGAGCTGGAAAATAATTCCATTTCCTATTCCCAAACCTCAGTGGAAGCTTTGCCAAACCTGACATACTTGCTATTGGTTATGGCGTTTGCAGTAAGACTAAATGATGCATGGATATGTAATGATCAATTAGAGTCTGATGCAGATTTTTCTTTTTTATTCCAGAGGTGTAACACACTTTTGTTATGCTTCATATTGACATCTCCCCTACCAGTCAGATTATACGTATCTGTAGCAGGTAAGTATTTGAAATCCTTCATGGCAGAGGATGGTGTTGCAGAGACTATTTATTTTCAAAGCAAAGCACTCCATGTCCTCCATTCATCCGATGTGGGTTTAATCTATGATGATGATATCATTCCTTTTCACTCTAACAGACTTGAGGTGTTCAGTACACATGGGTCCGGCTGGAGTCTACAAATGTTGACGTATATGGATGTACATTTGATCCAATATCGGACGTTCACCGTCGGTGCTGCTCACACTAAACTGCCAAAGTTTATTTCTGATAGGAAAGCTTGTGTCGATGTACACAGCCTGGAGGGAAAGTGTTTCCACTACACTGTTGTAGCATCTTTGTTTCCTGCCACAAAACATGTGTACATAACTATTTCTTATCCTAAACGTCACACAGATTTGAATATCGAATATCTGTCGACACCTGTAGTCATACAGGATATTCGTAAGTTCGAGAACAATTCTATTTATATCAATGTCTGCAGTGTTGTGGATAAAGAGAGAATTATAATTAATGAAACTTGCGAAAAGGGTGGGGTTGTATTACCCATACGTATTTCTCCTGTACATCATGACAAACACGTAAATATTTTGGCGATTCATACGAGTGGGAATTACGCTCATTTGCAATTTGCCTGTATTAGAAATTTGTCAAAACTGGTTGGTGGTCAGCTGAGTAAGAGGAAATGTAAGAAATTTGTTTGCATGCATTGTCTTCAGTATTTCCAAACTGAGGAGAAACTCGCAAGTTACAGTATTCTTTGCCAGCAACAAAAGGTTGTTCGCAATACTTTCCCCACTTCGAATTTAAAGATTGCAGCAAACATCAGAGATTGGGTTTCGTCGCCTATTGCTACATAGAAAGTTGCCTGAAACTCATGTCCACTTGCTCGCCTAATGATGAAAGGAGTAATACTACTACCATCAACAAACATATGCCACATGCTTGTAGCATTTTGTAGGTGTGCTCATACAATATGGCTTTCTCAGTATTTCGAGTTTGTGGGTGAAGATTATATGTACAAAATAATTGATAAATTTGTTGAACATACAAAGTGGGTTGAAGGAATTTACAGCATCACTTTTGTAAAGAAAAGATCAGTACAGATGATATTGTAGTAGACCATGACCATCGGGGGAATCAGAGGCCGCACACATAATATGTGCAACTTGAATTTCAGATTCCCCAAAAGACAACTTGTCGCTATTTTCCATAACCTGCATAATTATGAAGCTCACTTTCTTATATGGTCCTTGGCTGAACATCACATAAAGTTACACGTTGGAACCATGGTAATTGAAAATCCTGGAAAAATTCAAGTATTTGGAATGACCCTTGAAAAATGCAAATGTATTACAAAACTGATTCCCAATGGGATTGATTGCAATGGAAAGGTGCAATGTTTCAAGTTAAGATTTATTGATTCATACAAATTAATGAGCACCTCTCTGGAATTTTTGGCAGGCAATTTACTACCTGCGCAATTGAGTATCACCCGTTCGATGTTTCCAAACAACACCCAGTTCGAATTGAGTTCGAATTGTTTATTATGACTTTGTTAAGTCGCCAGACAGTCCAATCCGCAAGTCACTACTACCAAAGGACGCATTTCATAATGTCATGAGGGGCAAAGGCATTAGCAGTGAGGATTATGCTCACGCCCAAGCCACATGGGATGCGTTCAACTGCATAGACTAGCTGCAGTATTCCATTCATTACTTACGCATTGAGACTTGTTTGCTGGCTGATGTTTTTGAGAATTTCAGAACTGTATGTTTCGCTCATTACGGATTTTACCACTCCATGTATGTCACAGCTCCGTCTGTTTCATTGGATGCTATATTGTCGATGACACACGTGCGACTAGAGCTGTTGACTGATCCTGACATGTATCTTTTTGTAGAACATGGTGTTAGGGGCGGCATTACCCAGGTTTCAAAAAGGCATGCAGAAGCCATCTATGTTTACGTGGCTGAGGACTACAACGCCAGTGTGGCATCAAAATATGTATGCTATTTCGACATCAACGGGCTGTACAGTCATACGATTTGGTCCAAACTTCCAATTTGTAATTTTGAGTGGGTTGAGGCTGACGTGTTCTCTTCGTGAGATTTTGCAAACACAAGGAATGACGGAGACACTTGATTTTTTCGCAGAAGTTGATTGTTTGATGACAAAATAATGTATTTTTTCAAACATGTTTTTAGTAAGTATAAATAACTTTTTGTGATTATAATATCAGATGACAATAATTTTTTGTATAAAAAGTTTGTTATCCTAAAGTGATTAATTTGGTAAAATAAATTTGCGAAAAATGAATTGTTTGTTGCAAAGTGAATATTTTTTGTTATTTTATTGTAAATACTTAGGTTAAAGGATAATTTTTGAAAATAATATTTTATAATAAAATGTTGAAAATGAATAGTGCATGTCTTCTATTTATTTTAAAAATCCCTAATGTCCCTACCTTTTTTCAATAATTACTAAACATTGATGCTACCAGGGTAAGTGTATGTGATTAAGGAAACCTGTGCTGGAATGAATAAGTTTTTATGAAAAGAAATGAAGCACCAGCTAGAAACCTTCGCCTGCTCTGGCTATTCAAGTTGAAATTTTGTGTAGGAGACATGACGCCCCGCTGGCCAACTTTTGTGACATCCCAGTGGTACATATTTAAAGCAACCCCGAATACCTTTACAGAGGCAGGTAAAAAAAAACCCTCTGTCCCTCCTTGCCTACAAGAAATTTTCTCCAGCTAGAACTTTTATATCTGCACTGAACAGAATTCAGCAAACATTTTAAAAAACTCATTTTACATATATGCACACAAATTACAGCTCTTCAAGATCCAATACGATGATGTCTGGAGAAGAAGAAAAACACAATACAATGTATTTGATCTAGTACTTTAATAAAAAATATTATGAAATCCATGTCATCTTATGTAAAAATATCCATACTTTACCCTTAAATTTGCAGGAGTCTCACCTACCTTCATCTCAAGTGCTAGCCATGATTAACATTTTAATATAAAAGTATTTTATCAGGAAATTATTTTTGTGCATTAAGTCAATAATGCGATAAGATTTTCAAATCACGTTTGTGAGCTCAGTCTACAAAAATTTCTAGCAGTTAAGAAATACAGTTTGTGTTAACAAGTGCTGTGAATTTCATAAACATTTAAAATTTTTTCCCTTGATTTATGAGTTTTTCCCGTAATTTAAACACGGTTGCTTATCGAACACACTACACACATACCTGCTCACAGCTCGATGTAAGTGCTACTTGTTCATACATCAAAACGGACTTATTTTAATATTATTTCAGGTATGTGATTGTGTCTGGTTTAAATCGTATTCAGAGTTATTTACAAGTCGCTATAACGTTAGTCATTTGTCAGCCTCCAAAAGCACTCCTCTTATATGTTGTCAGGCTCTCGACATGAGATCGACTCAGTGCTTCACTGAGCTCGCAGCCGGACAGACATGTTTTGCGAGAGGTGCGATTTCATTAGATATGTTAATAAATTAATTTATTTTTACACGTGGATTACATTCCTCCTCGCCAGTTTCGCAGGCAGACAGATGTGTAAAGTATGTGTGAGAGGCATCATATATATATTGTTTGGTTAATTTATAGGGACATTTTGTTTTAGATTGTTAATTCCACACTCCCATAATTGTCATCGTTTAGTGTGTTTGCACTTGTCGACACCAGATGCTATTCACGTAGTTAAAATTCTATCTTATGTAAATTATATTTCTAAGATCGAGACTCACATTACATTAAATTCCATACTGGGGTATTCGCAAGTATTATTCATGTAGTTGTTTTAAGTTTGAGCTTCGATATGTGTAATTTATTCATCTGCAAAACACTGTGAAATTCTGTTATGTTTAATTGCATTTGGAAACAGTCATCAATCGTTTGTCATTTCTAACACATAAATCAAATTTTTTTAATTTGCCTCTCTCCCACCACTATCTACGAGCAACATCAACCAATAATCATAAAATTTACACTTAGGCCACTTTTAGAAATTATTAAAACACTCTAAATTACTCTTGTGTGTTAAATATACTTGTAAAAGTCGCCTATGTACCCCCAATATCCCTACAAACACATCGAAATTGAAAAAAAAAAAAACAAGATAATATACACAGCCCACTCTTGCACTCAACTGAATACCTATATTTTACATTGAAGCCCACCACTCTGGTTAATCCTCTACAGGCCACCACACCATCAAAATCATACAGAGCTCACTATAAAAGAAAATGAAGATAGGAAGTTATAAAACAAGAGAAAATATCCGATTAAAAATTAACCCTTTTAAGATTAACCCTTTCAATTAATTTAACACTTTCAATGCATTTTACCCTTTCAATGTTTGATCGGATTAAAATCGGATTGAGGATTAACCATTCCAATCAAATCGATAATACATCACATTATCCCAATTAATCCAAGGTAGCCTAGGATCCCAACTACTAAAATATTTAATAATTTCAATCTATTTAATCTTTCAATAAATGTAAGTCCCCTTTTTTTAATTTAATTAACCATCAGTTAACAACCGACTTTATCAATATTTAATCCTGATTTAACACTTTTTTACCTCTAATTAAACCAAGTGTTATTAAACAGATGCGATTAAACAATTAACCCTTTGGGTACCAGAAATGCACTTAGTCCATTCTTGAACAATATATCGTGGATTTGGTAAGCTCGCACTACTGAATAGTAGTCCGGAATTGTCAGAATCGGAAGGTGACATCACTAGAGACGAAGATGATCTGCCCATTATCGATGTGCTGTGTGCACGGGAATGGAAACAAGCATGAGAGCGCGGACCCGAGGTAGGAACGTTGGTTGGGCCCTACATCGCTTCCTACTCCAATCAGAACAGTGACAAGACGTACGGCCTGCGACACTGTGACGAAAAATTTTTTCTTACAAAAAAGAAAGTGATGTTTATTCCAGGAGTTGTGATGCAGATCGGCTAGCGCAAGGTGAAAATGACAAATCGGTCTGTACGAACTTTGTTTTCGTATGTGTCCCTGACACTACACCGAATCAGATTTGCACAAGTACCATCACCTGCTACAGCCCAGTCGAGCTCATTATGCGAACTATAACCTCTTAATGTGGAGATTTAAGGACAAGACATATGCGAAATTTGGCATTATCGTGGAAATGTTTTCTACGATTGGCCGAAAATATTGGGTCGAGTCTGCTGCTGCAGAATATCTGAACGAACTCATAGATAGACTACGGCTATTGGTCACTTCGCAGTCTGTGGGCAACTGGTCGCATACCAACAAGATTATATCCATCATCGAAGAAGTCGTCGAAGGTGGCTGTATCGTGCTATGACGAAATATGCCTCTTCCGGTAACTGCACAGGTAAGCCCGAAGGAATTATCCTCGGAATAAGTGCGTAATGAAAAGGCTGGACAATACTATCCAATCCGACCTAATGGAAATGCAAGAATTTTGCTCATGCGAATAAAAGCTACTGCTACATTAATACCGCAATAAAAGCCTGTTACAAGTGTGTGCATGTGCCAAACTGCTCTATACGCAGAATGCATGTAATGCCACCAAGGCCATGGCGGATGTTTTTAGGGAAGGATTCATACCGAAAAAATATCCACTCCAAAGATGGTAAAGAATGTTTTAATGCTACTTTCTATGCACTGATGAAAAGGTTTGGAACAAATGACTATCCTACGTACTCTAGACTCAATACTAGCATCGTTGAGCATTTTCACCAGATTCTAAAAACCAAATCATTGGGATATTTCACAGCGAATTTAAACTATAAGTGGATTGAGCTACCATTCATTATACCAGTCACAAGAAGCCCGAATATGTCGAGCACGACTCCCTGATTCAGCCCGTTTATGATTTTCTGACGATTGGTGTCCTAGTGCGCATATCCAAACAGTGTGGCATTTTCCACAAGGCCTATCGTCCAACTGGTCGGCAGAACTGTACAAGGAGGTTCGCATACGACATTGATACCTGCGCATGTATTACATGGAGGATTTATGAGGCGAGCCCAACATCAGAGGCTTTTACGCAGAGGTTATCCAGTCTACGAAGTTTCCCAGTGTTTATTTGGTGGAAAAGGTGCTGAAACGATATAATGGACGTGTGTACATGAGGTGGTTCGGACACTCGAAGCGGGAAAGACTCCTAAGTCGATGAGAAATAAATTCTGAAATGGGACTTACCAATGCTTTTTTAAGTGGTGATATGCACACGGAATAAAAAAAAATACATACATTTAATTTCTGTCTGTCCTTATACACAATATTTTGTTGGAGATAGCTAACTTTGTGCAGGTACAGACCTGCAATAATGTGGGATTCTATCACACATTGTTGAAATATCTTCAATCGTCAATGAACTGAGGGATCGGGGTTACATCAGTTGAGAATGTTGTGTACTATCCATGACCTGCAAACATCTGAGAAATGTCAATACGAAATATAAAAATATAATTTGAAAGATAGAATAATAATTATGATTTAAATTTTTATACATATAGTAAAAGGTATATCTGTTTCTCTGTAAGACTCCATTCGGTGGGGTTTGAGAGTCTGTATTAAAACCGACATGAGAAGTGTGGTAATGGCTTTGTGTTTATCAGCCTCTACAAATTTTTGTAATAGTAAGAAAATTTTCAATTTGGCTTTCTAGTTAAAATTTATTTGAATACCACTTTTAATTGTAAACCAGTTTTCAATATAATAATGACATGTGGGCAATTTTAATAATATATGTTTTTTAAGTATACAAATTAGTCACATTTTCAAAGAAAAAAATTTTTATGAACTTATTAAAACGTGTTAAAAAAATTGCTGTACACATTAAGTCGACATGTAAGAGTCTATTAATATTTTGAAGGGAAGAGCATAATCTTCTGTGTGGATAAACATGGAAGGTTTGCAGGGTAGAACTGCTGCTGGCGTAGTCACTGGAGGTGAAGTCACTACTAGCATAACTGCTGCTGGAGTACATAAGCTGTAGTTCATGGTGCATGAACAAACATATCTGACTTGTTATGCTTGCCAGTATCAGAGGCAGAAGTATTATCGACCATTGTTGATGAACTGAACTCCATTGAGAGCTCACACACTATTCGCTTACAGACCGCATACTTCCGCAGATCTGGACAGATTCTGCATTAATTCCACTAACGTGGCATTTGCTGACCAAACAATGGAAGTACATCATTTCATTTCAGGAGACCTCCCACCTCATTTCAGGAAAGAAAACAAGACGAGAAAGATAGAGGAAAAGCAAAGGATGCCACTAGCGTAAGACTCAAAGATAAATCCAAATAAAAGCTAGATACTAGCAAACAACCAGATCGACTCTGTTTCTTTTGTTAGCACTCAGGTAATTTCAATAAAAACTGTAGCGAATTTCAGGAATTTCATGAAAGATGAAACAGGAAAAGACATAAAAAAATGTGTAGGGCAGTGGTCTACACTTAAAAAAAAAAGTGTAGACCACCAATAAAACAAAAGATTTCAATGAAAGAAAGGGCACAGAATCAAAGGAAATTGAATACAAATGTACAAACTGCATCTATTGTAAAATAATATTGTTGAAGATCATTTAGAAAATTATCGGTGTTGTTTTAGTGTTAAAAATTGTAAACAATGCAAGAAAATTAGGTATCTAAAAAAGAGAATGTGTCACAACATTTTCCCAATCACAAAATCATTTTTACCTTTTCTTCTCACGCAACTGGGTGTATTTGAAATTGAAGGTCTTGTCGATACAGGATCTGTACGTAGCTTTATTTCAGCCTCATTCTTCAAGGAATTAGAGAACAAGGGTTTTGTTAATAGTACACAACCAGTAAGTGTTAAATGTGTCACTGCTTCAGACCAACCATTACCAGTGAGTACTGATGCCATGGTAAAAATTAAAATTAACTTGTTTTCATGTGTTTTTCCATTTTTAGTATGTGACTGTTGATACTGACCTCCTTATGGGATCAGATTTCATCTCAAAAAACAGACATGGTAATTGATATACAAACCAGATGCAATATGTTCAAATTTAATGGGAAAGTGATACTTCCATTTGTTAATTCTAGTCAACCCACGGAAAAAGGGCAAGTGTCTGAAATTAATAATAATAAGTATCCTCTTACGTTTAGTCGCCTAGACAAATATAAACAAAAGGTTATCAGAGAATTGTGTTCTGATTTCCCAGATATATTGACCCCTAAATTTGGTCGAACTTATTTAATTGAATACGATATCAAACCACTGGACCCCAAAACTGTAAAGTGTCATCCGTACGTTTTGGCACATCCAAAAATGGAAATCATGAGATACAAAATTCAGGATTTATTAGCCAATGAAGTAATTGAACCATCCATATCTTCTTTTAGTTCTTCAGCGTTTTTGGTAACAAAAAGCAATGACCATAGTTTATTAGTGGATTACCATCTCCTTAACAAATAGACATAGAAAGGTTTCCTTCGCCTAATTTAAATTCTGCATTCAATTGGTTCAGTAAAGCCAAGTATTTCAGTGTGTTTGATATAAATTCTGCTTACCGCCAGATTCCTCTAACCAAGAATTCAAAACATGTCACCAGATTTTGTAAGCCGTGGAATTTGTTTCAGTACAAGGTTGTGCCTTTTGGTTTAGCTACAGGAGCCCAGGAACTCACACATCTCTTTGACCAGGTTTTGGGAGATGTCAAGTTTAAATATGATTTTAATTATTTAGATGATTTAGATGTCTTTTCAGAAAGTTTTTTCAACATGTCACTCATTTGAAGGAAGTCTCAGTAAGAATGCGCAAGGCTGGTCTTATATCCAATCTGACAAAGGTGAAATTCGCAGTCAAATAAATTTAATTTCTCTGGTATTTAGTTTCAGAGAAGGGTGTTTCCATAGAACCAGACAGAAATAAATCTATCAAAATTTCCCACCACCCCAAAGAAGCAAAAGGAATTTCCTGTTTCATAGGTATGATAAACTTCAATTCAAAATTTATTCCTAAATTTGCAGAACATGCCGCACAATTCCATTATCTCAGAATGAAGGGAGGAAAATTTGACTGGGGTAGAGACCAACAGGAAGCGTTTCAATTCTTAAAGCCAGCAATTACTAGTCCCCCAGTACTCAGAACTGCAGACTTTTCAAAAATCTTTATCCTGCAGACTGATGCCTCCAGTACAGCACTAGGTGCTGTGTTGTTGCTGGAATAGATAGGCAGAGGCAGCCCATTGCTTTCCCTTCCTTTACCCTAACCCACCAGGTGAGAAAAGCTTAATCGGATACGAATTAGAGTGTTTGGCGGTGGTTTTTGGAATAGATAAATTTTGGCAGTTCTTAGAACATTGGGAATTTCTTCTTGAAAGAGATAATCAGATACTCTCATGGTTATTAGTTCATCCTAAGCAGTTATGAAAATTAGGTTGTTGGATATTCAAAAATTTTTCCCTTAAATTCAAAATTCAACACATCCGAGAAACATAAACAATTGTAGCGGATGCTTTGTTTTGCATGTTCGAGAACTACCCTGAGGAAACCTCTTCCGACCAGGAAACTAACATTTGTAATGCCTTGCTAACATACTTCCCATTAGCTTTTGAGGATGTTGAGACCCATCAAAAGGCAGACCCTTCTATAAGTGAAATTTTTGATCAAGTTCAGAAGGTTAGAGCACCAAAAAATTATAGACTGTTTAAGGGTGTTTTGCATTGCAAATCTCATTCAACCAACCGGTATAAAGGATTGTTTTGCCTCATAACCTGTGTGGCATGGGATTCCAATATTTTCATTCATCACAATTAGGAGATAATTTAGGAATTTCTAAAACATTTAATGCAAGAGGCATTAATTTATTTGGTAAAGTATGTACAAAGGGATTTCAAGCAGAGTAAATGTTTGTAAACTTTGTGTCTTTAGCAAACCAGCACATGACACTCAGTTAGGAATATTTTCTTCTGACATTGCTGAACGTCCTGCACAGAAAGTTGTCGTAGATTTCGTTGGACCTTTTCCTCGTTCTAAAACAGGTTATACCATGATATTGGTATGTACAGATACCTTCACGAAATTAGTGGGGTTAATTCCATTACATAAGGCTACTTCAGATACCACAAGAGCAGCACTGAAAAATTACTTGTTCAAAATTTCAGGGGTTCCTTCTGTCGTGTCTGATAATAGTCCACAGTTTAAATCCAAGTCATTCAGGGACATCTGTTTCAATCATGGCATCCAACAAGTTACCACTACGCCATACAATCCACAACTTCGCCATGTGGAGAGGTTTAATATGATTTAATAGGAATCTTCGCTCAGCTTTAATTGCTTTCATGGGAACAGTCAAGGTAGATGGGATCAAAGTAGTGAATGGCTCCAGATGGCATTGAATTATTCATGCCATGAGGGACATAAGTCCACTCCCTTTGAACTCGTTCACTTACAAACTCAATACCCCACTTTCCAATCTTTGGTCGCTGGCCGACCTCTTACCTGATGATCTTAGTGACATTAGTAATATTTGGAAAAAGGCTAAGGAAAATATAAACCTGGCGCACTGCAAGTCAAAGGATAGATATCATAAGGACTGTAGAGTTAACCCATTTCGAGTTGGACATTTTGTTCTATACAAAGCACACATCCTGAGTAAGGCTATAGAGAAAAGGGTAACCAAACTCAATTATAGGTGGAAAGATCCTATCCAGGTGCAAAGATTTTTGACTCGTGTGACTGTGGCACTTAGTGAACCAGAGAATTGTAAATTTGTTACATGAGCCCATGTTTTACAACTCAAGAAGAATGTTCCTAACCTCTTATAGGTTAGTGGTTGGTAGCCTAGGTAAAGGCATTTAGTGTCAGCATGGTTCAGGCAGACTGATCATCATCTGGGCGGTATTCTAGCTAGGCACAAGGGTAAAATTTTGAGGTTAACGTATATATAAAGGTAAAAAGGACTAATCAAATTTTTGGGAAAGTAATATGGTGGCACGTGCTTGTATGAGAAATCCATGGTTCTAATAATAAAATGATTAGTATAAGTTTTACTTATAAGTTAGTGCACTCACTGCTTTTTTTGTTTTTGTAAGGGTACCCATGTTGTAAAACATACTATTTTTTCATTAGCATAAGAATGCAATCTTCGTAGCAGGCTGTTTCATTGTCTGTACAACACATCATCGTCATCAGTAGAAGAGACATTATATCACCAGCAGACTAGGAGGTCATAGATTCATTGTCTGTGCCCTTGGTAGTATCATTGGTTTTCACTTCACGTGTTAGTTGTGCAGGTCTAACATATACAACTATTGACGATCTGTCTGGTTCATGATCTGCCGCACTCGTAGTTCCGTCTTCGCACACATCATGCTATGCTATGCATCACTGGTAGTTCCGTCTTCGCACACTGGTGTGGAACACCATGCAGGCATGCGTAATGTTATGGGCGCTCGAACGAACTTTAGTTTACACGGCAAATCAGCAGGAAGTATAGCCTTGTCGTGTGGCAATGCAGACTGTCGCATGCCAGGTAATGGTGTGTTACATTTATCTGCACCAGTGTGTCTCTTGAGATTAACGCCTCTACCAAATTCAGCACCAAGTATGTCACATGTTAGTATTCTGGAGGTCGGTCCTTTTGAACAGTTGCTTTTCTAATGGCAACTAGCATGGCAGTATTTTCAAAATATAATTCCACAGAAACAACACTGTTTCCCAGCCATTGAGGAAGTTGCATCCATAGAGGCATGCTCTACGATAGAAATTGTATCAGCTTGCACCATATTCTAGCAAAACAAAACTGAAATCCGTCCCACAGCAGTGCCAAGGTTATAAATAGGTACTCACACACATTTCAATAATGGGAATAAAGCATTGTACCTTGTCGATTTAGAGGTGGTCATAGTCTGTCTGCGCACACATGTACTGTGCCTGCAGTCATAATCTGTCTTCGACCCCCCTTTTTTTCTCATGACCGTACTTACAAGCAGTCATACTCTCATACTGTGCCTGTATTTACAGGTAGTCATAATCTGTCTCCGACTCGTGCTCCAGCATTCAACCTGCATGTACTTACATGTAGTTTCTTTCCAGCGTCCACATGTCCAACATTGTATGTTCAGTACCACAGCAGTTCCACTCTGAGAACTATGATTCTGTGTGTGTTTACACTTAGTGATAACCTGTATAGTTCATAAAGTCTCTAACTAAGGTCCCCCTTACAGATGGCTGCTTACTCCATGTGTGTTTCTCCAGTCACCCACTAGAGTTCACAAAAGGACAATAAATACCTACCAACCACCACATATTGCACAAGCAACAAGCTAGACAAGACCATGTGTCTGAGATGGGGCGGGCCTCGGTTTTGCCGATCGTCAGGTAACATGACATGTAGTTTCAGCCTACAAACACAGTTATGGACACACCACATTCTAGTGGCTAGGGTAATGCACACCAGAAGAGTGCTAAAGAAGATTCCAACACTGATAGTATTCATTCCCTTGGGAAGACATGAATCTTAAAGAAGTAGTAAATGTAGTAGTTAAACAAGTAAAATGTTAGTTATAGTACAGGCAGACCGACCCAGTTCCCACACAGACTTCGAAGAATGAACAGTGATTATGGAGAACGTGCTCTTCCACGACGATGGTAAATATTTGGGAATGCTATGTGTGTCGCTACTGCAAGAACAACTTTTCTTAAAACTGCCATGCTCGTCGACACGAGACTGGGTGTACGCACAATATGAAGCGTGTTTATGTGTATTGTAAAGAGTGTCAAACATATTTTCGATGGCAAAATAAAATCAAGCGTCATATTACAACATGCAAAGAACTCTTTCCCCTTAAAGTCAAATGGTATTTGCTGAAATTTAAGGAAGAGAAAATACCTGCGAAAAAAAAACCGATATCAATAAAGGACACAACAGTGAAAAAAAAGTCTGGATCAACTCCTAGACATCCATGCAACTACAGTAACAGGACATTTGCAACTGCATACACATCGAAGAGACATATGAACCATAAATGCAAACTGAATCCACATTTTATAGGCTATCGATGTGATAGTGTCACGGTTATTTCACTCATATAGACAGTTTAAACATACGTATGAAAAAGTGTAAAAACCTGGTACCTGCTACGTGACAAACCTGTAAGGACCAGGTTCCTGCCATATCGAATGGTGGTGGTGGTTATGGTACACTAACTTCTGACCTGAATGCTCCTTTGGGCAGGAAACAAAGTCACTAATGTGGTAAGATCTTTAGTAGAAATAACAACGCATGTCTGCATGAGAGATGTGTCTATTTAGGAAAGAGGTCAGTATTAAAGTATTTGTCACAATGTGAAATTCCGATTTTAACTTGTAGCTGCACGTCAGTGTAGTAACCGAGATGCATCAACTAGGGGTCTGCATGTCTACAATACGTTTAACTCCCATTGATGTAATATGAAAATATGTTTACATACAGCATGTGGGATTGGTGGAAACATTAGTGTGTTAATATTATTCGAAGAGTGAACATCGACTCGAGCAATTGTGGAAACTGCATTAGACAACCATTTGTGATGGTTCTGCAAGAAGTCATTTTCCAACAGCAGCCATGCCCATCGACATGAGACTCGGTGTGCTATGAGCACGATGTATTCTGCAATAACGTGCGATTAGTGCAAGTCCCAATTTGGATGCCATGGTAGCTTAAAAAGACTTCTTGCAACATACGATGGACTCTATTCCATCCTGCTAAGCGCAATAGGTCCACATTGGATACCGGCGCATGCTCACCATTGGACCTGAACATTGCAGACCATTCTCCTAAGACATCAAGTGTATAGACTTCACCTGCTATAGTGGATACTCGTGCACTGTCACTGTGGGCAACAACTATCATGGCCGTGTACAATTCTGCACATACATAAAGGTATTTATGCTGCTACTGTGGTAGGACCTTTAGTAAAAGATCCAGTGAATGGCAACGTGAGAAACCCGGACAGCAATTCATGAAGTTGAGCTGAGATCACTCAACTTACCAGTGTTATAAGTGCAAAGGTGAGTTTACATGTTATTAAGCAACATGAAGTTTTCCAGTCGAAGCACGAAGTAAAATACATTACTTTCACGACAAACTATATCGTAAGGAATGTAATAACCATATAAAGAATTGTACATATGAAAGAGCTACTACACCACCACCTGCTGCTGCAAGCTTACCCAATGATAATGGGTTCATTCTGACAGAATCTGCTTTCTGTGGTCTAATGAATATTTACATTGCATCAGTCATGGCGATATAATTTTACATACCTTAAGCAAATGAAGCAGAGTATTATAGATCAACTTTCATATGAGATGGAAAAAGATGGTGTGTTAAAATATAATATCTGGTTGGGATCTATATATACCAAATAAGAACTGCATGACGATTATTGTGTCGGAAAGCCTTCAAAACAATGAATGTGCCTCTATGTAACATGCACGACATCGAAGCCACTGTAGAAGCTGGTATACAGAATATTTTCAATGGGGAAGAAGAGTAGATGGAAAAAGGTTCCAGTTAGATGTTAAATACAATAGATCATCTCCAGTTGAGAACAAATTCTTATATGCCCCTTCGCAATTAGGCGGTTGTCAATTAGAGGAATGAGCCCAGGGTTTGAAAGACAGTCTGCTGCTGGGTGAAGGGCTAGATAACAAAATGTAAGTAGCACAATTGCTCTCATGCTGATACTAATAGTATTCATGTTAGGTTCACATACATAATGGTTTTATACATATCAGAATAGGCTGGCCGGATTTGTTGCTGTTCGGACTGCAAAGATTGAACGTTATCTGTGGGTAACATGATCGGCGGAGATGATGGACCTTGACTTTTTTAATGTTGCTACTCTAATACGACATTTCCTGAAATAACCAGCTGCAGAAAGTACAAGGGCTGTTGTCATCAGAATCCATAGTATGCAGTCTTGTGTGCCATGTCTGTAAAAAGAAATAAATGTAAAGTGTATAATTTTTTTAAATTCATCTTTCAAAAATCCCCGCTAATATTAGGTCCACCTCCATCACTAGAAAATAATTACCAGATGTTGTCTAAGTCTGCTAGAGAATTAATATATTTGTACAGTGTCATGTCTCGAGCTCATATCCCTACCAACAACTGTTTGAGGAATACACACTCAGATACTCTCAACATTTTCTTTTCTCCAGTTGCTTGCTACAGTGCACAACCATCACCAGTTAGGGTCGTGGAGGTCTTCAACCATATTGGTTATACCTGTCAGAGGGGAACATCAATCTAATTTTTGCATTACCGATGACAATTGCTAGGAGCACTCGCGTCGAGACACATGGTCGAATTCCGATGTACAGCATGCAGAACACTCATCCATGCATTCGGTTCACTATTTACCAGCAGTGATCATTTGAAGACACACATTACATGACTTGTAGAGTCATACATTTAAACCAGTGGTCATGCAATATACGACAGCACTGCTACATATTGATGATGAGATACAAAATAATTATAAGACCTACAAAGCGACACGTATTGCACAAGCGACAAAAACTGTACATTGCATCGGCCGTTGCTAGACAAGACCATGCATCTGAAAAACACACATTACACGACTTGTAAAGACATACATTTAAACCAGTGACCATGCAAGAGCCGACGGAACTGCTACATCATGTTGATGAGATATACAAAATAGTTATACAATAATCTACCAATTATCATATATTGCCCAAGCGACATGCAATGAACATCATATCAGTCTTTGCTAGCCACGTCCGTGCATCTGAAAACTGACATGAAAGCCTTGGTTATTACAGCTGAATATCAAACGAATTTCCCAAGTACACCCTCCAGCCGAGTTTGGTTACTATACAGAGGCACACAAAGTCCACTACCAAACAACAAAAATATGCGAGCATCATTAGACTAAAAGAAAAAAATACTATGACAAAGTCAAGAAGCAGTGGGAGCGATAAGGTAATCACTGCTATATACTCTTGCATACAAATATACAGGAAACTAGTTATAAGCACTTAAAACCAATGCATATTACACACATTCTAATCAAGACCAGACAGTCATATCTAATATGGTAGCATAACAAATATTTTTTCCTTGCGAACCATTCAGAATGAAACCATCAAATTCAGATTACAGCCAAAATTCACTACACTAGCGGTGAAATTCAAAAACTCTGTGTGAGCAACTATAAACTCGCGAATATCAAAAGGTAGCCAGGTGATCGACCGATAGTGTAGGCAGCAGAATGCTGCAGCTGCCATTTTGGACCATAACTTACAGCACTGTCAATCCTATAGTCATCTAAGAATGCACACTGTCTAGCAAAATGGCGGCCAGTGGCAGGCAGCCATGCTGGAGGCCAGCAAGCTGAATACAGTAATTTGCATAATGGTGGTCGGTGGTGGGTCGCCATGTTGGTGGTCATTATGCCGACGACTGGTATTTTTGTAAGGATGAAGTCTGAATGCCGACCTTGCCCCGACATTGGATGATATGCGACCTTGACCTTGACCTTCGGCCACCATTTCGAACTTAGAAAATTGTACCATTTAAAGGAATAATCACAAGACCTTGGCTTCGTCTTCGATGTGCAGGGCCAAGATGGTCGCCAGTCTCGTGCTGGTGGAGCTTCGTCATGGGGACTATGCTTATAAGCAAATTTAGGAAAATTTTGTCACTTTGGTATTTTAGTTCCTTGTCTGCAGTGATGTCTATGTTATGATTTTGGTAGTTTTATCTCAAATAGATCATAAATTACAACTAACTATGCTTATATGTAGACATAAGTCATACTTGAACATATGTGGATGGTAATCCTGAGTGGCATGGGGTGAGAAAGTGTGTTTGCTCATGGTTACACGTGTATGGGGGGTCGATGTGCGACGAGATGCTGGAGCTTCATCAGGCAGTGGCGAGAACACGAGGAAGTATGGCCAAGGGAGTTTGGGGTTGGTGGAGGAGGACGACAAGAAATAGAGAGAGAGTGCGAGGAAGCGTGGCTAGGCAGATGGTGGTAGGCAGAGGTGCCAAGGGTGAAAGAGCGTGCGAGAAAGTGTGGTCAGGCGGTGGCGCCGAGGAGACAGGAGAGAGAGAGACAGGTGAGTAAGAACAGGGAGGCAGGCAGGCCGACATGTCATAATTGTCCCTGTGTCCCTTTTGTCGACATGGTCGACATGAGACCATGTCGTCATTTACATAATACATTTGGGAACAGACATTTCAGACACAAATTCTTCAACTATGTTTACAGATGCTTTATTAAAAATTCGCCGTAATATGTTGGCATTCAAGCAAACTGTAGAGTTATTGATGGCACATACGCTGTGGTACTACACATCGAGGTTGGCTGGCATGCTGGGTTGTTGTAAGGGCAGCGTGTACAGAAGTTGGATGGTTTCCTCATACTGGAACTGCGGTGTCAGCTCCTGGAAGCAGACGCCATGGTGCGTCCTATATAGCTGCTCCGCTGCTGCACCCAACGATAAACTCAGAATAAGTAACGCTGTGCTAAATGCGGGAAAGCCTATTCCGGAATCGAATTATGTCTTCACTGTAACATAAATAACATTATTTAGTTTCTAATATTTGCAAGTTTCATAGTATGTGTGCTGCCTGTGTCTTTATTAGTTTGTCCTCTCTTTCGTATTTCCACCACAATCGTGGATGGTCCAATTATGTCAATAATTCTATACCGTTCCTGACGTTTAAAATAAATGGTTTTTTGATGTGTGTGGGTCTTTAACCATACAAATTAGCCGATTTTCATGTTATTTGGGCAGTATTTAATATCGAACAGGTCTTTTTGCTTCTGCTGTGAAGCAATGGGATTCATGCGGGCTGGTTCCCGCGTTTGTTGTAATTGTTGTCACCAATCATTTGCTCGTGGGGAGTAAGTGTGGCTTTTTAACTGCGGTGGTTGAACCGCTTCAACCCTGTGTAGGATAAATAAGGGGCTGAATTTTGTGCTTCGATTGACTGTGGTGTTGTAATTAAATAAAATGTACGACATGTAATCATCCCAATGTGCGGGGTCTTTGCTAGCACAAGACGTGAAATGTTGAGATAACATTTCATTTATTTGTTCCGTTAACCCATTGCACGCAGGGTTATAGGCAGTCGTCTGAAGTTTCTTTATTTGTAGTTTATGGAACAGTTTAGTCATGATTTCGTTATTAAAGGAGGTCCCTCTATTGGCGTGAATCAATTTGGGACTAGCAAATTAAAAAATGACATCTTTGATGAAGTTAGCTCCGCTGATGGCGTTTATCGTTTTTACAGCTTGGGCTACTGCATATGTGGTGAAGAATTCTGTCATAACTAAGATGTATTTATTTCCTGATGCTGATGTTTGCAGCAGCCCTTTTGCATCGAAACTCCAAGAATTTGATGAGGGAGGGGGTTCAGGGTAGGAGTCATATGCCAAATTGGTTTCTAATTAGGGGCCTTAATTTGCTGACAAATTGGACAGTTTTTTTATATAATCTTTGACATCTTTGTTCTTACTGCCCCAATAATAGGCATTCTTTATTTTTTCTAAGGTCTTCAATTGCCCGAAGTGACCACCTCCTAATAGGGCATTGTGGTGGGCGGTGATTATTTCAGGATCGTAGTATTTTGGAATAAGTTTAAGTTTCTTTTGGTCTGTTGGTGTATGCTGCTTCATATATATTTCACACTTTCCTTATATAGTGTATCATCTGGTTCGGCGGCGGTATTTAGTGGATGCTTTGTCTGGGTCCATGGGTGCTATTTTGAACTGTTGTATGTATGGGTAATTCACGTACTCTGCAAGGAACAGTAACATTATTGTTTGAGTAGGTGGTGCCAGCAATAAGTGGGAATTGTCATTGAACTTTATATATTCATGTTCATGAATATATACTGGGTGATAATGTGTAGTGGCTTTATTGTGAGTAATGATGATTTGGCAGTGTAAACGTGGTTCGAGGCAGGTGGTTTTAATTTTTTCGTTGTGACCTTGCATGGCTATTTCAATGTTTACCTGGTGTAGTGTGGCAATTATTTTAGCAATCGCATGTTTGGGGAGGTATTCCTCATTTGGGACCATTTTTGCAATATGTGATTTCTCCTTGGTGTGGAGTTCTTTTTTGAGTAGTGTTTTAATTTCAGGCTAATTGTTGTAATCTATTTTGCGATGTTGTGTTTTACATTATCCCCTTTCTCTGGATTTTGGAGTAGGATCTCTTCTAACGCTTTGTAGAATGTTTTGCACGGTATAAATTTGGGTTTCACCTTGTTAGTTGTGTTGTTGACTGTAATACATGTTGTGTCAGCTACTCGTATGATCGGCAGTCTGCTCATGGCATCAGCCAGTGTATTGAGTTTGCCATTGATAATTAGTGCTTCAAAATCTTATTCAGTTAATGCAACAGCCAGTTTTCGAATTCGAACATGGTGTTCGGCCATGGTCTTATGGTAACGAATGCTTGCATGATCTCTCTCTATTACGAATTTACAGTCGTATAAATATTGTTTAAAATAAATAAGAAAGTATTTTATTGCAGACAGTTCTCTTTCTGTGGCCGACCATTTTTTTCTTGTTCAACGACAACTTCTTAGAAGTGAAAGCTATGATAGTGCAGTCCTTGCTGTGGGGAACTTCCTGTATGAGGACTGCATCTATTGCATTGTGCGATGCATCACAAGCTAGTATTGTGCATCGGCGTTCGTCAAATTTAGCTAGTATGGGAGGTTTAAGTAGGGCGGCCTTTAGTTTGTCGCACCCACTTTGTGCCTGTTCTGTGCACTTGAATGTTACGTTTTCTTTCGTTAATTCGGTTAATGGTTCAGCAAGTTGGACGTAGTTGAGCATGTATTTTCGTAAATAGGATGTAAGTCCAAGGAATATGCAAACTTGCTTGTCATTTTGGGACGGTGCCATTTGTTGAATGGTGGCAATTTTCTCGGGATCAGTCTTAATCCCTGACGGTGTTATGTAGTGTCCAAGTATCTTCATTTCCTGCTGTGCAAAATTACATTGTATTTGTACAGCTGTTCCTTTACTTTTCTTATATTTGTAGGTGTTCAATGAAGGTGTTACCTATAGTAAAAATGTTGTCTATGTAGGCGACAGCTGTGTTCCAGTGCAAGGGACTGAGGAAAATGTCGATGAAATTCTGGAAATAGTTCAGACTTCTTGCGAGGCCAATTAGAATATGTGTACATTATATAAACCTGCATCATCAACACTAAATGCCAGTTTCTCTTGGTCTTTTTTACGTACAGGAATTGTGTAAAAGCTGCTGAACATGTCAAAAGAGGTTATATATTTTGAAATCTGCAGTGTGTTAATAATATACTCGGTTCGTGGTACAGCATATTGCACTTTTTTAAGGTGTTGTTTTAGAAGTTGAAAATCAGTAACAAATTTTTTATCACCCTGCCGTTTGGAAATCACTAAGCTTGGTGCAGCGTAGAGAGACTCTGATGGTGTTCTAATGTGGGAATCCAGCATCTGCTGTATTTGTGTCAGTACTTACTGACATAATTTAGGATTGATATGGTATCGGCATGTGTGAATAGGCTTGTCTGTTGTAAGCTCAAGTTGTATTTCATATTCTTTCATCTCTGTGAGTTTGGTAATGGAACTAGCAAAATTATTTTTAAACTTTTCAAGTACGTTTTGTAGTTTGTGTTGTTGGCGGCTATGTAAACTGTTTTAATGTCGCCTAACCCTGGGTGGGTTGATTGTGTGTCTATAGCATCAATTATGTTAGTATGATATTCAATGAAATTACTTCTGTCGTATTGTATGGTATTTGTTGTAATCAGTATAACTTTATCTATGTTATTGTTGGATGCATATATAAACATAGTATCCTTGGTGAGCCCCGGCACTATGTCATACTGTTTCATGAAGTCGACTGCAGTGATAATGTCTAACTTGACATTGTCTAATAATATAAATTCTTCAAATAAATTGTGACCATGAATGTAAACATATGCTTTAGTTTTAAATCGAGGAACATCAATATTCTGTGTAGCTCCTACAAGCATAAATGTTTCTGTTACTGTAAGTAGTTTCTCTTCATTGACTATTGTTGATGCCATGCAAGAACGTGAACAGCCAGTGTCCAATAAAGTGTTGTATGTGTTATCGCCAAGCCGGACAAGGATGTGTGGTATTGACGTCTTGATGTAACTGGCATGGCACTTGTACTTGGTGACCGGTGTGTGTTGTTTGTGTATGTAGTTTAAGTAGGGATGGTTGATCATGTTGTGCTCACACTTATCATCACCACTTGATTCCTTGTTTGTGTTTACAGTATGTTAGTTCCCATGAATGACAATTTGATCTTGGTTGCCCAATGGAAAACCCTATTAGAATTTACAGAAGCATGCCGCAATGTCAATTTGAAATTCTTGTTTCTGATTGGTGAACTGAGTACCTACACAGAGCACATGTGAAGGCAATCTGTGACCAGTGTCCAATGAAGGCTGCGCACATGCTTCTGATATCATGGATGTGGTTAGTTGAACATTCTTTGCAGGCAGCCTGCTCAGTGGGAGCCATCATTTCCATGTGTATGACACGGTCATATTTCATGGGCGTGTCATGGTGTTGATAAACTTGTTTGGCCTTGCAGGTGTTCGCTCTTTCGGCATCCTGATCCTCTGTACTGGTTCTCGGTCTTTGAAATGTTACACTGAAAGTTACTTTGTTGTTAAAATTAACTGTTTGAGGCCTTTGCAAGTTCGTGGTTTGGCCCTAACTCTTGTAAAATAACACCTGACATGCATTATTGATACATGTGACTTTTTCCTCAGGGGGTGATTGTGTCAGTATACTTTTACCAGTTAACTTCGCCCTGCACACCTTTCTGATTTTAGTGGTGTACCCTTAAGGGACCAGACTCTTTGTGATTGATATCCCTACTTTGTTGCACCTGTTTTATGTTTCTATCATCGGGGAAGGTGCCTATTGCCCCCTTCTAAAATAGTGTTTTGGCAAGATAGATGTGTGGTTACAAGTTTGTGAGGAAGTTATATGTTGGTTCATTTTGTGCTGGTTTCGTTGCCAGTGTTGTGAGTTATTGTGTTGGTTTTGGAGTCTGTAATTATGTCTGCCATGTGTTTGTGGTTGTGTCCGAGGGGTGTGGAATTGATTGTGGTATTTCCTTACTGAATGTGGCACATGCTGTTGAACAGAGTTGGGTGGTAGTTGGTTGTGCTGATAATACGTGTTCGGTAGTTGTTTGGGTTGGGATTATTGCGTGTATTTGGGATATTTGTGCAGTTGTAGTGTCAGGTTCACGATTTCTTCTTTAAGTTTTGAAATTTCTTTCCTCAAAGATTCAGTTTCTGAACTTGTTTGTGTTCCTGTGATAACTTGGTTATACCAAAATATGCCCAGTTCAACACATTTTATGTTGTCTAATATGTCTGAAATCGTCTAAGTTTTAAGACCTATTACCTTATCTGCAATTGAAGGCAAAAGTAATAAAGTCGGTGTCGCTTATGTTTTGTTTGCATTTGCACTAATATAACATGTAGTTTGCTATGTCAGTTTACGCACTCTCACCTAACTTTTGTTTTGTTGTATAAATTAATTGTTTTAGGCATTCCTTGGTATCTGTAATTGTGAAAGTGTTTTTGAGTTTGTTTACAAAAACATTCTATGTGCTTGTGTGAAAATTTTAGTGTGTGTATTGCTGTGCCATTTAGGTAGAATCTCTATCTATAACACTTTTCCACTTCGTCCCACTTATTTGTCTTTATTGGTAAAGTATACTGTTCGAGGAAGTCTGACATAGTGTTATTATTGTCCCCAGAAAACTTATAAATTGCAACAATTTTTTTAACCACAATTTTGATGGGTTG
Organism: Dryococelus australis; assembly: GCA_029891345.1. NCBI lineage: Eukaryota > Metazoa > Arthropoda > Insecta > Phasmatodea > Phasmatidae > Dryococelus > Dryococelus australis. The sequence goes on along the minus strand of CM057009.1, from coordinate 228,592,617 downwards.
GTGATCAGCCATGTTATGGTTTGTACTATATATTTGCAACAGGTGTGGCTAGAGGCAAGATTTGTAAATGTGATCTGTGGTGGTGTCTATTTGTTTGGGCGATAAGTAGTCTGAAGTGCTAGGCTGTGTGTTTTGGTATGGTGGTGTTGGTGTTGTAGGTAAGAGGCCACTGTATAAGACTGTGTCAGACGTGTTGAATTTGTGTCAAATTGTTCAATTAATTCAGGGTGTTGAATTAAAAGTTTTTCTGCAGACTCTATAAGGTGATGGAATTTATCTGTAGTGTTAGTAATTCTGGCTTGTACTTTCTTTGGCTTGTATGTTAAGTCGAAAGTGACATGTTTCAAAATATTCCATCCTGTTCTGGCAAATGACGATGAGGGGTTCTCAGTTATGAAGTACTTGTCTAGACGAAATTGCCGTGCGTGTATCCTTATGTACTAAGATGTACACTCAAAACATCTATAATATTTAATTTCCTCTTCACGCAGCCTTAGTAGTAATTTTCTTAGAGCAAAAGCAAATGGCCTGAAAGGAGGTGCTGTGGCTTATCATACATTAATTCTTTGTTAGAAGGGTAAGCACATTCACAATCTCTCTACTCTACAAAACAATGGGTGAATGTACGGCCACATATTTGGCGTTGCAGCCATCTTGCTTGCGTGTCCTTGAGTAGTCTCTATTTGCTAAGTAGCAAAACAGTAGGCTTTGAATGAGAACTTTCAATATCACTACTGTTTACTACTGCATGAAACAAGTTTACTAGTTTAATTTCATTAACTTGTGCATTGGCAGGGGATGCAAACCCTGTAGGGTGGTGGGGAACGAGAATCATATCCACAATTTCCTGGCATAATAAAATTACTGTTTTCAGTGAAAATTAATGCAACATTTGCTGCAATGTTACGGGGGAGGTTGGAAGCAAAATGGTGCCTCCACCATTTTAAGTGACCTCTCCAGAAGGGAACAGGTCACACACTTACTAGAGGTTTGGAAGTAGTCAGAGGAAAGAGCACTCATTTACAGAAAAACTACTTTATTCAAGTTAATTAATTACAAGTTAGCGACTCAAAGGTATGACTCAATAGAACCATCTACAGAATATCATCAGTACAGATCTGGCATCGAGCTAGAGTGACTAGCTTAGTATCTCAATTAATGTGCTCTGGCTCTAAAGGATTCTTACAGTGCCTTCGCCAATTCTGTTGTCTCAGCAACCTAGTGCACCCTAATGGGAGTAATATTTACCCTGGCAATATCGAAGGTGACTGCGAGATGACTCTCTCGATAGTGGCTGAGGACAGCCTCTATCTCGGACCACTGGCCTGGTGCCAGTGTCCCAAGCTTATATAGTCGAGGCCCCAGCCTCGTGACTTCCACCTGGGAGATGTTACCATAACAGTTGAGCTGGTTTGTTGAGGTCGTGCAGCCCCCCGCGACTGCGTGCTTCCTGCCAGCCCTAGCTGTTTGTGACCACAGCAATAAGTTTAATACTGTTGAGAGTTTACAACTTATAGCTGTAACCATCAACGGAACGGAGGGTAGATTCATTATCTACTCTCCGACTGCATTCTGCACATCTGCTAGTATTCGCCTAACATGATCGTTTCAGAAAACAAACATTCTGAACATTTGTTAAAGAAGACTACCAAACCTATCTCTCCACACATATAACTATGTAAAAGGTTGACACATTAAAAGTTTCTTTCACATGATTATTTAATTATAAAAATATTCATTCCTAAAATTAAATTACTTTTTAATGCATATTTAAAAATCAAGACCAATAATACAGCAATATTATGTATATAACGATTCAAGAAACATATAGAGTAAGCAGATTGTCTTATTAATAGTGTATCAAGTAAAGATGTACTGATTACCTATTTCTGGTACTATATAATGTGTCGAAATCAAGGAATGTATGATGTGATTCGTATGCCATCAAAAATATGTAGATTTAGCCACATGGTGAATTAACATCCATAATTGCACAACGGACATACACGTATATTAGAGTAGAAGGCTCTTTATCGTCATTAATTACATATGTTACAGTTTCAAGAATTACATGTATATAGAAATAATGTTAGTTTACATTCTGCAATTGCGAGGGGGGCATCTTTTGGGAAGTAAATTTTCGCCTTACGTTGAAGAGAATTCAGACAGCTAAAATTGATGCCAATGGAGGCGGAAGTATCACCAAATCGCCTACACTTCAAATAACACCGAGACATATATGCACTCACGTACAAACGAGAAGAATAAATGTTTGAATAATGCATCTCGGGCAATTTTTAACTGCAAAAACTGTGATAGACAATTCGCCCCTAGAGGATAAATTAAATAGACAAGTCAAGGTCTGTAAAAATAATTTTCCTAACGAGAAACAATATGTATCGTCTCCACTACATAATGTCACATTAGGAGAGGTTACTAACGTAATTCCACTAAATAAAGAGTCTGGAATACAATTGGATCGTACGAAATACACAATTTCTACACTAATATGTGAACATTACGATCTTCGCTATAATATACCACAACTAGCTGCGAAGAGTAATCTCGGTAAAGATACGCCTCTTCGAAAGCCAAGTAAATGCGATATTTATAATGAAACAGGAAGTGAAGACAGCATTTATGGTTCCACCAATGAGTTTCCTTCAAAAATTGCTGTAAATAAGAAGTACATTTTTTTGGAATATCCCAACGAACTTGTAGATAGAGTTAGATATTGTCTTGGTTTTCAAAAACACTGGGAATACTCTAACATGAAAGAAATGGTTTCAATTATTATGTTTACTGAGAACAGGGATACATTGAATGAAAGCATTGAAGTATTATTTGCAAACAGGAAGGCAGTATAAAGACTGCATATATAGAAAAAAAGAAGAGTATGATAATAAATTAATGCCGGATTGAATTAGTGAAACATAATTCTTTTTTTGAAACAGTAAATATTTCCGAGGTGTAAAAATAACGAATGAAAAGGTATATTAAAGGTAAACATTGCGTTAGAGAAATTTCCTTCAATCTGAATTAATATGCGTTTCTCGAGCTACTTAATTCGATGGAATTTGGTTTGATAAATTATCCAAATGGGAAGAAGTTTTATCGAGGTGTGTTCTTTGAGGAATAATGAATGATTTCTGAGGAATATTGAATGATTTTTGAGCAAACATATTATATGATTTTGGTAGTTGTAATTCAAACAGTTCGGAAATTACAGCAGACTATGCTTATATGTAAGCATAGGTCATTCCTGAACTGAAGCTGCCAGGTTGTCTTGGAATGGGGTGCCCCTCTCAACACGGAATGTGTGAGTGGAATATGCACACTTTCGGTAGGGAGGAAAACAAAAAAAGAAACTATAATTATAATATTGGTTGTAGGCACTCAGTGAACACCGACCGGAATGTTAGTGTAAGAAGTGGTGTAAGGGTGACCCCACACCTAGAATTGATGTCTTTGTTATGAATTCGACACCTATGAATTAAAATGTTATATAATTACTGCTAACTATGCTTATAAATTGACATATGCCATACTTGACCCCATGACCTCATATTCATGGTTGATGCCTATTTTATAAATTTGAAAACTATAACTTAAACTGTTCGGAAATTACAGCCTAGTGAACTTATAAGTTGACAGGCCATACGACTCTGTGACAATTATTACTTAAACGGTTCGGTAATTACAGCCAACTATGCTTATGTGTTATGCACATGCAGATTTCAGGGAGAGGCAGTGGTGCAAATAATCCGAAATGAACATTCGAGGCGACTTGATGGCAGCTGCTGGCAACCAGAATGGTCGACATCCTCAGCTGGTTACCATGTCCTGCAACCGCCATATTGTTGGTCAGTGGCGCTCGTGATCCAATATGGCGGTTCTATGGTGAGTACTCACAACCCACCACCACAGCCCCCTTGAGTCACATACCACAACAATGGGTCACCCACTGGTTTATGCTAATTAGGGTAAAAATGGCTGCTGGTACTGGCTGCCAAGATAGCTGTTATCAGCAGTAGGGAAATTCGGGGATTTTTGCGGGATAAAGGAAAAAATGGTGGTTTTGTATTCGAAATCAGTTGTTTTGTACGGGAAAATGGGAATAAAGGGAAATTTTTTCCTCCATGACGATAATATAGGAGGCTTGATGGAGTCTTCAGGTCCTCAGCCTGCAGCCTGTTGTCCCTGATCATACAATTTTATACTACACACAAATCAATAAATCGCAAAGAGAAATTAATACGATTTACACTCAAATACATGTCAACAAATATTGATTGAATGACACACAACAGAAAAAATATAGTTTACTATCCGAATTAAAACGATCTACTCTGAATTATACCTGAAATACACACGCACGTAACGAAATACCAGATGACTTACTAAACACACTTCACACCCAACGAAGTAATTACATTAACGAAGCAAAAAAAGGGATTTTACAGCCCAATAACATAGGAGTCCAAAAACTTAGCATAACAGGCAACACAAGCCCAGATGAATTACACAGTTATTAACCAAACACAGCTACACGTCCAAAATACAAATTAAATACTCACATTTCACTTATCGGCTCAAGCAAGCAAGGAACGAAATTACTGAATACGGTAACATCTATGAAGCATACTTAAAGTTTCAACTACGGAGCACACAGAACTATAACAGGAATCAACTACATCGCATTGTCACTAATCGACTTCCACATAAACTAAAAGAACGAGTTAATATTAAACCCACTTCACTCGCACGAAATTTAAAACAAAATACATACTGAACCATTTCACAAACCACAAGTCAATTAAAATTGTTTACCCTGATTCACAATTACGATGCACACACAAAGATTGAACTACATGCAAAGTTATTTTACTATCCTATTTCTCTACCAATTTTAGATATTACAATCAATTAAAATCCAAAAATGGCCAACATATTTTCCATGGAACCAGACGACTTCCATTTGAACCCACTTCACATCCAACAAAGTAATAAAGTATTAAACACGCACAAAGTTGGTGTACCACTCTTTATAGCTTTTTCCTTGGAAAATATACGTATTTATAAACTCAACAACTAATAATAAGTCTTTAGTAAAACCACATGCAAATTACATTTAATCATAATAGCACGTGGACTAGAGACACTGTTACACCCTCATCGACTCTCAATGCTACAACACACAAAAAAGGAGATGTAACGAAAGTCCAGATGAATTCCACTTAAACACAAGGAAGGAAGAAACTAGCCTCAACCACACGTAATGAATGAAATAGTAAACAAACACGCAAAGATCAGTTGACCGACACACTAATATAAACGAAAAAAAAAATGATTGAGTCAGAGACGAAAGTCCTGAAACACACAGACAAGGATACACACTTAATCATAAGCAAGGAACGACCTACCCTCAATCACACACATCCACACATTCAGAACAGATAGTAGTAATTACTTAATTTCTTTGCATTTCATGAATAAACTAACATACAAGGGTTGAAAATATCATATTTAAAAACTATTCCTGCATAATTTAATTTATTATAATGTAACCTAAAAACTATTTATGCAAAATAAGGCAAATATCCGTATTCGGAAGGATATGGGTTCGATCATTCTGCCAATCCTTACCTATACATGTCCGAGATAATCCAATTTGTAGAGAACATTTGCTAAGTGTAAGAAATACTTATGATAGAAATATCTTAATTGCTACACTTCATTCAGTTTTAAACTTTACTTTAAAATCAACAATGTATTGTAATTGATGGATTTTTTTTTTCCACACCCCGAGAGATAGTTGGTTCATTTACAGAAACATAACACAAAAATTGTAATTAAATATTTTGACCAGCACTACCCAAACACCTAATCATAATTAAGTACATATTATCTATCTATATAGCTTAAACCTCCAAATATCCACTCTGAAAATGTTTAAAATAACATATTATTTTTAATATCTTATCAAACTTACGTCTAAAAAACAGTCCAAACATCAAATTTTCTTCATATTCTTCCAAACTAAATATTCTTATTAGTAATAACCCTAAAAACCTGAAAACTAATTACATTCCATTCAATTTTATCATATCGGCTATACCAATCACTTTCCATCATACCAAACAGGACAACAGAGGTATCATATATGCTTTCCTATGATATAGCCCGGCATATTACTCTGACATAACATTACACGTATTAGCACAACAGACAAATTCACTGACAAAGAAGCCGAAATATCCTATTTAACGGACCTGCTCCACCTAAGTTTGCTCCTAATAATCTAAATGACTTAAAGTTATCAAAAATGTTCCAAAATAACTCCAAAACCCACACACACATATGCAAGTCATTTACACAAACTATATCATACATTCGCAAGTCCCGTATTGTCCATTTCATGTAAGTGGGGTAAATTTTGACAGTTCCAGAAATGTATCACAGCCACAATGTATCCATCCAACGCAGCTGTTTTGTCACTGAAGAAAATGACGTTTGTAATCAAATGTTTTCAGTCCAATGCACACTACCATATATTTTCCTCTTTCCTCATGTTCCTTGTAATGACAAGCACAGAAAATCTGACGGTAGCTTACTTCCGTCCAGTAATTAATGTAGGATATTACAGCTACGTTAGCATCCCACCCTGTTAATTTTTTCGTACTACAGAGTTAAATTGGTTGGGGTTCTGTTTATTTCGAGGGAAAAAGGAAACTAATAAGGGAGCTTTAGTTTTACGTCTTTCGTGAGACGACGGCATTATTTTGATGTTCTTACGAGTGTGTGGTATTTTAAGTTGCATATTGTTTGGATGGACCAATGGAAAATCTTGCTTGCATGAAAATAACATTAAAATTATTTAAATTGGAAGATTTTAACTTTAATGAAAAAAGCGAAACGCGATACATAGATCGCTGTTCGTATTCGCACAGATGCAGCAATATATACACGCACGCACTTTGACAGAAGTTAACATTACACTCGTTGAGTTTACGATAAAGACAAATAAACTAATATTATTAACTTACTACAAAAGTGTGGAAATTACGGCTTTTCAGACCACGTGTATTTCAATAATTGTGTTAACAATTTACCTACAAATTTCGATAATATGCAAACTTACTGTTTTTTTTTTTCATTTGCAACCTCTGAACACGTTTTTGATAGCAATCCTTGCCAAGTTTACTTCACTAAATTCGCGTTTGTTGGCCATTAGAATTAAATAATTTATTTGCAGAATAATTCTGAAAAATCAGCACTGCGCACTTTTCCTGATACAAGCAAACTTAAACTTAGATACGTAAATTATATTCGTGTCACTTCACTGTCGAAGGCTGTAAGGAAAATGATGGAAGGGACGCAATGAACACGTGCCGATACTGTTACATTTTATTCAAGAAAACGCACTGCAATTGTACCTTCAAACCAACTATGCTTGAAAAAAAAAAAAAACAAATAAAAAAATTATTAACTACCGATTCAATATTCCTACAACAGCAACAAGATATTCGTATGATAAACACGATGAGAAAAATGTACACGCCAACGGCCATTCACCAGGCTGGAAACTGGAAACACAAACATGGCTAGCAATTGGCTGGAAACGTTTACTGTTCGTACATGTCGACATACTCTGTCGTAAATGCTAAACATGTTTTTAAAGTCCAGTCACTAATAGCCAAAAAATAATAATATTACTTTAAAAACATAATTTAAATCATAAATGTTGTAAGTATAAGTAAGATTTTTAATGACATATTTTAGTTCTGCGTGCTATTTTCTTCCAAAGCCATCAATAAAATAGCCAACTTAACAACACAGATCCCGCAGCAGTTCATTAGCTGATACAAGAATGCACGAACGAGAACAATTACTGTTTACATAGAGTATATATTGGTCACATTGTCTGGACATTACCATCAAAAATTAACAGCAAAACGTACATACTATACAAACAAGATAGAATAAACATCGAACCATTCATTTCGAATACCATTACTGAAACACAATATGAACAGATTAGTGAACTGATCAATACCCATCACTCATACTATAAGAACATTCCTATCTAACACTCCTGTGAAAAATATTAAAATTAAATCCTTCTTAAATATTTCATCAGTAGGTGAGGGTACTAGTCCAAGCTCACTAAGCGGGGAAAAATGACCATTCATGACATGTGCTTCTATATGTCAACTTCTGATGATAGTGATAAGAACACTTCCGGAGAAGGCGTACCACTCAGAGCTCACTAAGCGAGGAACGATGATCTGAACAATCTTCCAACGATAACCCCAATAATAAAATCATACTAAAATGAAAGACGTTAGGCTCTCCGGCCTCCTGTATGGCTATTTAGAGCACTCTGAGAAAACCCATGCTTCATTCGCCCCAGAAGAATAAATGTAATATACAAAAATGCATATTCTTTTCTTGTATAAATCCCTACATATGTATGTAATTAGGTGTATATATAATTATATATACCTGTACTTTATATAACAATTACAATTTCAATTTCAGATGAAAGATGCTCATCATATCATCTGTTAAATCCCCGATCATTAAGATTTATAACGATCGTAATCACCTCTTTCATGTTCGAGTAATCCCCACCTCTTTGCTTATGGATGAAAATTTCGAGTCGTATACAAGTTCATTCGTGTCTTCGGTAAACACATAGTCAGTATTTTCGGCATCTTCGGGTTTCTTCATACCTCTTGTTGAAGAGAACTCGTTGGCGAAATGTGTGGAAACATTGAGTGAATAATAATTTTCTTCAATACTATCACTGTCGTCATAATTATAAATGTTATCTTAATGATCGTCTTCACTTCATGCTTCATCCTCAATATCAAGTTTACTTTTCCTTATAGCATAAGTTGTATGTTCATCAGTATTTAGAGCTGAGAGTCGTTTATTTTGAAGTTCGTCGCGTTCATTCGAACATCTTGCAGGTGTATGTTCCGTACAATCCGACTCAATAGTTCCGTCTTTGGCATTAACTGTCTTGTCATAATCTTCTGCGGAAATAGTACCCATCGGTGTAGCCGCAGATATTGATGTCATTACTTGCTGATTCCCAGTAGACTAACCCTCTCGGCATACAGCGATGAAATGATCGAATCCATGGCTGTACCTTCCTTTATGTAGTGGACAGTCCTTAACAATCGTCAAAAATCCACAGATCTCTTTCCAGCAAAAGGAATAAATATCTTAGGAATATGAAAGTGTCATGCCCGTATTAACATGGTCGTCGTAATAATGACATAAATTCATATTGTCCATGTGAAACAGCACCGTCATATTTGCATTGTAGCGAAGAATCTGTTTGGGTATGCACAAATAAGTCTGGCCGAGGTATATGCAGTCCACCTACATATGTGGTCCCATGCTAAAGAATTCTTTAATGCCAGTTTGTTTCTCGCAGGCAATGTCGTCGAAGACAAATATCGAGTTTAACAGTGCTTCGCATAGAGTTACGACGAGTTCATTACCGTAGCATGGGAAACAACTCAAGCTTTCCACATGCAGTAGTACTCGTGCCAAACGCTAGTATTTCGGTTGCTGGAGAGATTTTGAATATAGATACACATTATCGAACCAAAGGCCGTTCGGTTCTTCCAGCAGGCTCAGTAGGAAGCATGTCGCTGTATTCGGAAATAGGCTTCCATGTTGCGTTTCGGGAAAAATATCATCACCTTCGGTATGAATGTGTATGGGTAAAGTAACATTTTGCTTGATAATATATATGTTACCAATACTATCTTGCGATGAGTGCGGTGCATGTGATGCTGGTTGTGGTGCATGCGTTGCTGATTGTGGTATGTGTGGTGCTCATTGTTGTGCATGCAGTGCTGATTTCGCTGCATGTGGTGCTAATTGCAGTACATGCAGTGCTGATTTTGGTGCATGTGGTGCTGATTGCGGTGTGTGCGGTGCTAATTGCGGTACATGTGGTGCTGATTGTAGTAACAGAGAACGAGCTCTACATGTTTTAGAATGAATTTTCAAAATATCACTCCGTGTAAACTGCTTCTGCAGAAAATGCACTGAAATTACCTTCTTGAAGTTTTCGCCTTGCAGGTCGTTATTTTATCTCGTCACATGCTGCGCAGAGATGTAAATGCTTTACCGCATAAGCGAAAAAGTAGATGCATCATTGGCATTTTACGTCTGTACTGTTCCAAGTCTAGAATGATACTAAAAGAAAAATGTATAGAACGGATATATTTATGATTTGGTCAAAATTAAATTGCAGAATCAGCACTGGTGACAACCAGTTAGCGATAATGCAGGTTACAGTTCCATTATTGTCTAGGTCAAAGGAAGGCCTGCAGGCCTTCGCATTCGGAATTCATCTTTGCAGTATGGGAGCACTCTGAGAAAACCTAGAAGTACTTGTATCCTCCAGAAGAACACACACAAGTATGATCATATATATGATTGTAATACACATATATATTTATAGAATATATAAGTATACATAAGACATGATTATATCTAATTTTGTATAGATTATATAATTGAATATAAGACAGGAATATGCATATTTATGTATAGAATAAATTCATTACCTGCATGTGTTAATTGTATTAACTTAAGGATATGGACTACATCGAATCAAACTATTGTGTATTATCTATTATCTGGAAACATCAAAGAACTGCAAAGATTGGTTATATTAAAATAGTAGGATAACAATTTTATTTGCTTAATTTCTTGAACCTTACACTACTGCTTTTCTGAAATAATTTTTTATTTTAGCGGTGTATAAAATCGAAATCAAGGGTCTGTTTTAAGTAAACGTTGTGTGAGGAAATGCAATATGGGTAATATTGTTTAATGTAAAGAATTGTCGTTCTTGCGCTGTTTAATTCAGCTGAGTTTTGTTTGACAAACGAACAAACTAACGAAGGAATATTTTTAGGAATAGGTAGGAATACTCTTAAGGAATGTTTGTGAGGGAGGAAAGTGCAAAAATCTAGGAGTGACCCTGATGGGAATCGAACATTTCTCGTCGTGTTGCGGCGAAGAGGCCGAAAGAAAAATTGTGGACGTCCTGTGCGAAAATTAGTGTAAATAGTAAAGTATGATGTGCACATACTCACGATGGTAAACGAGGACTTTAGCCTCTGCGGTGCACCTCTTATGCGACATAGTGGAAGAGGGCTTCATAGCAAAATGAGCCTGGGTTGCGGTTTCTGATGGGGAACACTAATGTGTTCTAATCTCCATAATTTCACATAATACAGTAGGTTTCCAGACCTCAGTAAAATCTCCTGCAGCCATATATTTTCTAATTTGTTTGAGAAATAAACCTCATGTGCATAAAAAGTATTTGTTAAACATTTTTTTTCGTGAATGTATTTCTTATGTGTTTGCATAATACGAAATTTCATATCTTTGTGGCATCAGAAAGGGCTGATAGCACTCAAGCATGTCAGCAAGCAAGTAGAATGAGCGCATCAGTACGAGATAGACCGGCCTTTTGACATTGACCTAATTTGAGATGCACTTATGAACTGGTGACCTACTTTGACTGCACTTTTGACATACTTTCAGAATTTGACCTACATATGAATGCACTTTATACCTGCTAAAATAAGCACATGCGATGACCCAATTCTCACGATACACTTCTGGTTGCAGTTTTTTGTACATGCACTTCTGGTTGCACTTCCAGTGCACTTCATTTCTGGTTCGATGTACGGTGAGTGCAATTCGTGGAAATATAAATTTTTGTCACATTCACTTCCGGTTCGATTCCCGGTGAACGAAATTCTTGGAAATTTTATTTTTAGGTTACCAGGTTCGATTACCGGAAAGAGAAATTTTCATTTTCATTTTGGAAAATTTGAGTTCGATTCCCTGCGAGTCCAATTCTTGGAAATATTAATTTTAGACTACCGGGTTCGATTCCCAGACAGTGTAATTAATAATTTTTTTTTTTCGAAAGTTTGTGTTTGACTCCCAGGTAGGAAACTTTTATTTATTTATGTTGGACCTGGGAAACTTTTGTTTTGAGTTCGATTCCGTTGAGGGCAATTCATATTCTAAGGACTTGGTTTTCTATTACTTTCCAATTTTGGAATTTTATAATAATTTTTGTTTTCAATTTGATTTCGATTCTCAGGCAGGGATAATTTTGGAAATTATAACATTTTTTTTTTTTTTGGGAAATATTTGGTTGAGTTCGATTTCTCGACAAGGCCCTTATTACGTGTTGGATTTTGGAAATTGCTGTGAATTCCAGGTTAAAGTCAAAGACAGGGTAATTTTAGAAAATTTAGATTTTTTTTGAAAATTTCGGAATCTCCAGGAAATGCACTTTCTTACATGTGCTTCTCTGTCGATGTTACCTGGTCGGTGTCTCCTGCTCGACTAACTTGATGCACTCGCGGATATTGACTGCTGCAATTCGGTTAATGATGTGTAAATGCATTTGGAAAATGTATATGATGTAATTGTGTACTGATGCATGTATGCACTTGCATAACTTCACAATAATTATTTACCAAGTATACACTTGCCCACTACTTATTGCACAATTACCAAACCGAGAGAGGTGGTACAGTGGTAACACACTGGGCTCGCATTCGGCAGGACCCAGGTTCGATACCTGGTTGGGCCATCCTGATTTCAGTTTTCCATGGTTTTCAGATATCACTCCAGGCGAATGCTGCTCTAACAAAGACATGGCCGATTCCTTCCCCAATCTCTCCTCCATGCGCACCTTTCGCCGTCCATAATGACCTCGCTGTCTACGAGCCATTAAGCCCAATTACCTACCTACCTCACACTATCACCATTTCATTACACAAATATGTCTTCTCACGAAGCCAGAGAGATCTCAACTGAGATCATCAAAGCGTATTAGTCGCTCACTTCGATCAACTGTTTTGTGTTAGCGTTTATACTTATTAATTATATTCAATACATGGTTAACGAGTTATTGAATATTAATAGGTGTAACTCACACTGTTGAAAATAAGGCAACGTAAAAAAAAAAACACAATCAGTATTAAACACTATCTATTTTCCATCAACCATACTAATTACACATTATCCATCAACCATAATATTTACACATTATTTACACACACACACGCTATCTTCGCAATCAATTTATGTCTTCTATTTACATTTCTTTGTCTTTGATGGAAGAATCCTTTTAAACCCTTCAGCATTGGCGTGAGGTTAAACATGACAGTTGAATAACAAATCACTGACCTCACGAATCAGTAACACTAATCTGGCAGTTGGAGTAGATTAATCACATAAACTTGTGACGAAACAGGAAAACTGGCTGTGCAGTTGAAGACAAAGTAGTAAAACTTAAGAAGCTTGTAGAGGAAGCATACCTGAAGATGTTTTCTCGCAAGCAGAACCTTTCTAAGACCGCATTGAAATTACATGTTCGTTTAGAGATATTGGTGATCGTTCACTGGCAGTGGTGGTGGATAGACCAACACAGCAGATGTTGAAGTTACATGCTGGTTTACATGTTGGTGTACAGATGTTGGTGTTGGTTGACATGCCATGGCAGAGCTGGTGATGGTTGACAGATGATGGTGGCTGACTGTTGGTTAATTTGTGCTAGTTAAAACAGTTGACTGACAGATAGAGGCAATGTCGAGGATTTGCCGCACCCTGAATGTAGGTCGCACAATCAATTCTGCAGCCTCATAAATCGTCATATCGCGATATGACACATATGTCCCTTTCCCGGCAGACATTCTTTAGTGTTTTATCATAAACTGAATTGTTCGTGAGTTTAAAAAATAATTTCTAGAAAGTGTTCGCAGACTGAGCACTTTTCTGAATGTTGAAATTGTTATACGTAGCCATATACGCATCCCGCTGAAAGCACAGAACGCAGCGAGCACTGTCGAGTTTGGCTTCATACTTCAAATAGTGCTTCAGTGTTTCACTGTGAATAAAATTATTCTTTCGCAGCATGAAAGTTAAAGAAATTTCTCAGTTGTGCCGTTCGGAGGAATTCCAGATATTGGGGAAAGAATTAGATCAGTTAGGACATCTTTACACTCATCCAGAAAAGACAAATCCACTTCCGCGAAAAAAACTTCTCTACATAATTTTCTGCATTGGCGAAATTCCATGTCGAAAACATGCTCGGTTCAATTCACTCAAAATTCCCAATAGGCAGCTTGAATTTCATGGTTTTGGCTGCAAATGCCATTAAAATCAAAGTAACAAATATATTTGTCTGCCACACTGGGGTCGAAAATATCTCACATGTAAATATTTTTGGCTTCTGCGTGCCTTTTGGAAACCTGGCTAACGCTACCCCTGATCCCATCTTCCACAAAAATGTACATATCTGTGTCCATTGACAGGTCCAGCCGCACACCTTTTTTTTTTAAATAAAAGAGCATCCCATGAGGGAGAGGAAGCTGTGATGTACATGGTGAGGTATAGACCGTATTCAGCTTATCACATAGTCTTGAAACTCTCAAAAAACGTCACCCCATAAAGACATGTCCACACGTAAAAACAGGATTGCATATTCTAACAAATTTTTACATTGGAATGCATTCCGTTCGTATTGGGCATGAGAGTAGTCTGCATCGATAACGACTTCGCCTTTCATTAGATTATGAAATTAATCCTTGGGCAGGAGTGAGGTACAGTTATACTCTCCATAGAATTAACAAAGTCACAATAAAACACTCCATTCTTTTAAGCCAAACCTAAATGTCCATTGTCTGCAAACTGTGATTGGGTGATACTCAACAAGGTAGAATCCAAATCGCCTCCAAATATCTCCAGAGACGTGCTTATAAAATTAAAGAATCAATAACGCATAATTGCATATACTGGAAATTTACCTCAAAGGGAATAAGTTTGGCAGTGATTTCCAAGGACATTCCAAATCACCGGTATATTACCCACATTTTCAATTACCACAGTTACATAAGGTTTTGTGACATGTCTTTCAGCCAATTCCATTATAAGAAAGTTGGCATCGTAGTTTTGCAGATAATGAAATACAGTTTAGTCTGAACAATAAATTACATTCATTATGTGCACAGCCTCGCACTGTGCCCATCAAATTATCATGGTAGTTCCTAAAAACTTGGCCGAGCGGCTTATTACAAATATAACAACTTGTTTGGGCCATTAGCTTAGCTCTGTCGTCTATGGTTAATGGCTTCATGGGAACAGTTACGTCCTATATGTCTGAAACCCATTTCTTTTTCAATTAAACTCATTTAGCAACCATCCTGTACATGCAATCTTCACCCGCAAAGTCGGGTACTGTGTTAAACTAGTAAGCACACGCGAGCAAAACGCTACAAGCATATGGTTCATGTTTGTTAATCGTTGTTTTGTTGCTTCTCTAGTTTTGTGGAAAGCAAGTGGACGTGGGTTTCAGATAGGCTTCAATATCACAGTATGCCACAAAACCAATTCTTTGCTAATTGGAAAAATTCTTAAATTCGAGGTACCTTTTGTCCTCAGTCGTGAAAGTACATTGCACAGAATCGGACTGTTGACATAATTCAATATGTTTAGTGAGTTACTCCTCAGTTCTAAAGTATTGAGTGCAACAGTCACAAACATTTGTTTGGAGTTGTTCCTTACTCAACTGACTGGGAAGCAGTCTTGACATAACTTTAATCATTACAAAATATGGGTTAGCAATACTACCATTGGCCTTAATGGCTAACATGTTTACATTTTACTCATGACGCACAATATAAATGTGTATTGGTACAACTAACTATTCATTGGCATTATCAAATATTTTATCTACAATATTCCTTTATTTGTCTAATACAGAGTAGACTTAGTTAGAAATTTTATTGAACTCTTCGAAATGTTTGATTTCATTCAACACTGCTGGAGTCAACAATCCCTGTGTATTCAGAACCCGGTAAGGTACTGTATACGATATGGATTGACTGGCATTAACTGTGGCAGGAAATAAATTTACTACTGCAGCATTCCTGGCACTGAAAATTAATGCAAGCCTTCCTATTGACAATGAATTTAGGTAGTTTTGTGTGAGAGGCACTGATGGTGAATGGCCTGTATTGCGAAATGTGTGCGTCCATTTGCAAAATCTGTTTCATTCTCCAGCTGCTGCCCCTTCTACTAAACTCGCCAAGTTGGGTAGTTAGCTAACAAATGATATGTTCCTCATAAATTTCGCCGACATTGGACGAATGTATGACGGGAATGGCTTTAATGCAACAATAAAATGTCTTTGTAATATTTTCCTCACCTACTGCGATCTTATAAAACCTAGCCACTACAGAGACGTACATTTTGAAAGGCTTGGGTGCCTTATCACTAATCACCAAGACAGGGGTTTCGCATCTTTGAAAAAGTAAAGTCTGCTTCAGTTGCAGTTTTATCATTGGATATCCGCGTGAATAAAATATGTAATCCGTATGCAGTATGCAGAAGGTTTTAGGCCAAGTCAGACGAAGACGATACACCGGACGTCGTCGAACCTGACTCTGAATGTGAATAGGATTCGTACGACGAAATAGAAGAGTTATCTGAGTACTAGCTAATGCGACGTTGCTTACACACAGGGAATTGGGCCATAGTAATTTTCATCTACTCACCTATACCACCAGCGACAGTAAACAGTGACAGGGTCTGGAACAAAAAAGAAAACAAAAACTATAGACACATGAAACAACAGCAAATATAGACGAAAGAGAAAAGTGTGTGCATGTATATGTATGTGTACCTGTGCGTGTTGGTGTACATGTGCGTGTATGTGTATGGGTATGTAGGTTTAAGGTATTCTGTGACGAATTTAGCCTCTTACATTCCTTGCGAGGACTCCAAGGAAAAATTTAAAAAAAAATTAAAATTAAATACATTATTGTGATGTAGATTATTTCGTTGCTATATATTCCAAAAATGTTAAGGAAATATTTTTTATAAAATGTGTGTGCATCCCAAGTATATGTTACGAGGACGTGTGAATATTGAAATACGTTGTTAAGGCGTAATACTCAATGAGGACTTAGGGCTTTGTATATATGTACATGTATTGTATTGGCACGCTTTTATTCCTTGTAACCGTCATTTTAGACACTCTTGACGACAAAGCGTCTTTGTTGGGATCTAAGTTTAAAAGTTTACTGTACCTTGTTTACCATCTTTATAAAAATTTGTTTATTTCTTCACTCTGACTCCTTGTAACGGTCGTCATACATGTGGTTGTACATTAAGCCCTCGATGTAAGGCGTAAGATCACAGAGATTGTATGTTCTGCATATGTTCACGATCGCACGGCACATAAACGTTTATTGAAAACACCATGAACTGTGTATCGGTTATTCAAGGCCCTACTTAATTGGTCTTTTCAGTCAATATGTATGCTGCCGCCACATGTTAATATAAATATAAACATTGCCATGTGACTAATTTACACAGTGTTTACAATTCGCTGCTTTGAAATTTTAATGTCTGCGGCCACAATAAAGTATCTCTATTAATAATTATGTTTGCAGTATATTACTAACTGAAGAGTTATGTGCGTATCCACAAATTTACTTATAAATATATTTTTTTCTGCGTAGCTTCTGCTAAAATGTGTCCGTCCACGATCGTTATAAATCAATAATACATTTAATATTTCGCGTATAAACGAAAATCCACACGTGATTCCCACCTGAGACAGGCTCACAGCATGGGATGAGAGGAGACTGGCACTAACTGGAGCAAAGCAGTCGTAGAATGGGTCAGATGAAACAGGATGAAGGTGGAGTATTGGTGGAATGAATACGAGGGGATGGAGTACAATGCTTATGATTTGAAAGTTAAATTCCGTTGTTTATTTTATTGATATGTTTTCTTACTTGCTTATTGCAAGTATATTTATAGCGTGTGCGGGTTTTAACAAACTAATTGTGAAGGTTAACTAGTTTTGTGGTCCAACTGGATGCACAAACCGTTACTTAATATTATTATATTTCTTTTGTTTGCAAGGAGCCTAAACATATTTCTAAATAAAATTCTCTGAATCTTCATAATTTAGATTTTACCAACTGCACTTCTAAACTGGACAGAATAGTAACAGGTTGTGACATAAAATGCCAATTTTGCTATAATGCAATTATTGTTTAGAAGCAAATGAAAAAAATATATTTTTAATCAACTGTAAAAACCATTTTCTGGACATTTTTTGTTATGCCTAACTAAAGATATTTTGTTCTTCCGGAATTTGGTTGTTTTAGAAAATCAGTTTAAAACCTGTGTGAAATTTGAAGGAATAATATACTGGTGTGGAGTAGTATTCAAAGAAGAGAGCTGGCGCAGGAGTCAGGAATTTTTTGTTTGGTTATGTATATTTTATTATTTGTTCAATATATTTTGTGTAAAAATTATGTTGTGTTTTACTTCGTAAGCACACCTTAAAAAATGTATATATATAGTTAATATTTTTTACCCTCTAGTGTTTATAAATATTTACACTCGTAATTATGAGGTTGAGTTAAAGAAGCTTACTTAGTTTTTACTCAAGAACATGAAGTTGTGAATATCCACAACATTAGTAAAATAATACGCGATGGCTTATGTAATTTTAGCGCTACAGGTGTGATATTTTTTAATCACACGGCCTGTATGTGTATCTAAAATTTTACAGCTCTACGTGTGCAAAATCACTCTGTCCATTTCGGTGTATTTTCACGATTTTTCTGTAGTGTCCTCTTGAAACAACATAATGAAAAATTCGTCTTTATGTACAGTTTTTGTTATGTACGAAAATGAACCACTTTGGCATAGAATGGTGAAATCCGAGTATTTAATGCGAAGGAAACGCTGCGAATATCACCGTTTGCTGGTGGGTTCTCTAGGGGAAACCCCATTTCACCCTTCTCGCATTCCACCGCTTCTCCATGTTAGTTATCCATTCCTAATCAAACTCGGGTTAAACATTCGCCTACGGATCCCATATCTACTTCAGTCTGTCGCTACAGGCACACTCCCCATTCGAGGCCGCAGTGTTGTAGCGGCTAGGCAGGTCGCCTCCCATCAATGCAATCCCGGATTTTCACAAGTGGTAATCGTGCCACACGGTGGCGCTTACTTTCTCGGGGTTCTCCCATTTCCCCCATGCTTGCATTCCGACGCTGCTGATGTTCACGTCATTCGCTCTCATCGGTTCTTAAGATTAATATACTTTTGGGTGTGGAATCAAAAAATGTTAGCTTCTATTAGAAATATTATCGATTCTTTTTTTTTTTTTTCGCCGTTGCGTATTTTTGTGCTACAAAAGCTAATAATTGTTTAACTACAGCATTGGTTGTGTAAATTGAGTCAATAGATTCTAGAATCTTAACATGTCGTGTAATTTAATCTCACAGTGACTGCCTAAATTTATACAAAAGTCACGTCTAAATCGCATCACGAGTGGCTGCAAATGTGTTTTAAGGATTCGCTTATGCTGCAATTACGAACCTAAGTTTGCACGAAATTGCATGTTTACACATTTGTTTGAAAGATTTATTTTACAGCGTGAATTAAACACATTATTTGAATTCAAGATGAATATGATATTTTTAAATTTTTTATTGCCAAATGGTAATACTTTTTATATCCGTATTGTCAAGGAATTTTAATTTTAAACATGCTGCTTATTTATGATATAACTGGGGGCAATAATAAATATGAATTTTTATTATTTTTTGACTGTGGTACAATTTCTAACAATATGAAAATTGTGTATGAAATTGCAATATTAAGTTCATACGTATGTCTGTTTTACTACTCTATATATCTGGCGATGTTTACTTCATTACCGAGCGATGTGGCGCAGTGGCAAAATACTGGACTCGCATTCAGGATGACCCGGTTTCGATTCTCGGTCCAGCCTATCTAAGTTAAAATTTTCAGGGATTTTAGAAATCACACCAAGTGAATTCATGGTTTCTTTCCATAAACAAGTTCATGGCTGGTGCCTCCCAGTTTATGCAGCTCAGAGCTCTCCCTCTCGACGAGATTTTAATCCATACCATTACCTTTCGTTTACTCCTTCACTGGCAATGTTTAATTGAATGAATGCTGTGAGTATATTTTGACTATTTGGGCATATCAAAATAATAGCTGTAACTGTACGAAGTATCTTGGAATTGTTAGTATACTTACGTTGCGAACTTACCCTACTAAATCTAGTGATGTTAATGGCTAGTAGGCCTATATGTAGCGATAGGAAGATTGTTGAATATAACGCATTTGGTTGTGAGACTTCTTATTATGAAGAAAAGTTAATTGGATTACATTGTCTGTTTACCGAGTTATTGTGATTTCTGGTGCAGTAGTAATGATTGCAGCTGACATAAATGTGAGGGTGCAACATGCAACAAGTATATTTCCAATGTTGACAGCAGATCCGAAAGACTACCTCTGGTGTAGTATGTCGTGTATTCAGGCATAAGGTGAACATTTAGGGTAACCAACTTAATGTGTAGCATATTAGCTTCAACTTCTGTCTTCAAAAAGAATTAATTTAATGTAGATAATTATTATTATTTAAAATTGCTCTTCCATGCCGCCCATACTGTTGTCTGACGTGTCACAGACTGAGAAACTTTGATGTACATAAAGATCGCATGACTTCTCATCTGATAATCGTTTTAAAAATATCATTGGTATAAGGAAAGGCATATTTTTTACTTCAGCCAAACCCTACCAAAAATGTAGTTTCTTCATTAAAACATATTACATTCATGTTCTTTGTAGATACAATAACTTGCCTTTTTTAAGGTAGACGGAAATAATTCTAAACTCCCGCAAAAATGTAATATTTTAAAATGACATTTTATCTTGATTAACGAAATTACACATAAAAACATGAATATAAGTTAAAAGAGTTGTTTGTTGTATAATAAATCTTGTTGTATTTCACTTAAATGTTGTGAAAATTGTCCTGAAGTTATCCTTTTCTGTAAAATCATGAAATTGATTAGAAACTGATAGAAAGATTTTTGGCAGAAAACATTGTGTGCTAAGTATATGTTTGAGCTTATTAACATCTTACACTGTTACGGACACCTTTTAAAGCAATTTGGTAAAGATACAAGAAGACATAATATGGTTCGTTTTTAAAACATATTTATTTTACAAAATACACTTCACAAAAAAAAAAGATTATGAATCAATCACTGAGGAATTAACACCATATAAATGACAAAATATACAGGTTAGATCACAAGTTACACAAATTTTATACAGGATGTCTTAAAACATCCATAATAAAAATTTTTTAACAACCAATAAGATATTAAATTTGAACAAAAGTTTAGGGTGTTAACCAATTCAGTTATAAGCTGTTTGCCAACTTGCTAAGAAACAGATTTCATACCTTTATTTAGTATAGGGCCTATGTCCTGCCCGTGAAGAGTAATTTCATGGAGGGGACATTTTTTACGTAATGGTTTTTTTCGCTCAGGATAAATTAGAATACAGACATATTTACAGTCAGGCGAATGTAGAAGAACACTTTCAACTATATCTGGGTATATAGTGGGAGTGGACAGCTTCCACACTAGTGGGCAGAGGAGTAGATGCAGTCATATATAATAAAGGACACTTTGTCATGTCAACACATTGAATCAATTCATGACTTTTTTTCACCTAACAGGAAATATACCACTCTGAAATGAAGCAAGGAATCACATGTCTCCGTAAACTCCCTCATAAGGCTATTAGACCAAAACAAATAAGACACATTAGACTGTCCTGGTTTTACACTGACATAATGATTTCCAGGGTGGAAAAACATGTTGATATTATGTGATCCAGTACTCTACTGAGGACAACGTATGATATTGATTTTTACTACCCCATCTACCATTTCAGATTGAACAGTGACTGCACATTAAAGTTTAATTTTCCTAATTTCCCAGATCGATGAACATAACATTTTGACGATACACTCCCACTAACCAATAAGTAACCAAACTGATTATTATTGAGTGAAACCATTGTTGCATTCTTCGAAATACCGAAATGAGTTAGTATTCTCTACACTGTAAATAATATATTTCAATTTCTTGCTTTTCCTACAATAGGATGTCACAAAATGTTCACCTTCACTATTAAAGATACATTGTAACTCTCTCATGTACGGTCTACATTGATTTTCAGGACACTTTGAAATATTACATTTAATTAAACTACAGCGTTTATTATGTTTTAACATATAGCCATTCCAATACAAACATTTAAAATGAACATCAGAAACACACATTTCCTTATACATGAAATGTGAATACGACACTTCATACCTTACAGAATACAAACAATGTTCAATAAACGAGTACTTGGCATTCGGCTGGAACGTCATTCTTAATTAGCCACTTCACGCCCATAAATATTACACATAGTTGGAAATGCTATACTCCTTTGTTCGAAAATGAAGATGTGAATATCTCTGTCACAGGTTTCCTTCCAGTCGATAGTAGTTCCAGAATGAGGTCTGGTAAGGGTAAGTTGATAGGCGATTACTTCATTTCCCCATTCTTCTACTATCTCTTTGCTAAGGCTAGCTAACGTCAGGTCTTCTAATGTACATATAAATTCATTCCAGGGCTATGATACCTCACAGCACAATCGTTGTGTGCCAGGCCTTCACCGAATCTGGTACCGAGACTGGCATCGAAGGTTACCACCAATGTTCAATATCGTTGCACACTTCAAATTGTAACACCCCATTGAAAGGTTTAAAGAAATTACAGTTTATTATCTCACACATGCCTTTATATAGTCTGTCATTAATATGTTAAGATTTATCATTTGCTAATTAGACATGAGCGCTCCACCAGTTAACAGGATTAGATGTGAGCACTCCACCAATTACTTGAATGAGAAATTCTTGAATAGGAAAATTTGCATTATCACATACCACAGGGGGACATTAATTCTTGGTTATCTATTGGAGGAACGTGTTCTTTGTGGGCACATTTTTCTCTCCACGCTATAGGAATATGGCAAAAGTCCTTTTGCATTATGAATTTAATTTTTTGGAATGAAATACATTTCATGATGTATTTGGCTTGAGCTTCACATGCTAGTTCGTTAACACTCTAGGGCAACTCACTCTAAGGACGTAAATTATACCAAGCACAATGGTGTATATAACAAACATCCAAATCTTTTTAAGTATATTTCGGATTAATTAAAGAAAAATGCCAATGCTCTTCTCCATTTTGCATTTGAATATGTAATGAGATATTATCTTATGCTCGAAATTATAATCTCCTATATCCCAGAGTAATACTTGCGTACCTACCTACCGGCTCGAAATTCACCATCGTAACTGTTATTCCGTCATCTGGTTCTTCCTTTATATATATATATATATATATATATATATATATATATATATATATATCACTCACTCTGTGTTTTAGTCACACACGTTCCATCACCATCTTGAATTTACTATTTTCCCAACGACATCTTGGTTAAGTGAAATTTGCAGGCACAAGTATTTCTTAGTCATAACTTGCACTTCCACATTCCACAAAGTGCGGCAATGAAGTCGGTAATTCCCTTGAATTTGAGTGACATGTTCCTTATTATTGCAGGTCTCTGTCCACATTGTTGGACTGTCATAGAATTCCCTCCTTAATATATAATTTGTTTGTTTATACCCTGGGTATTTCGATATTTATTCACCTTGAACACGAACCCTTAGTTCATTTGGATGACATTGCATTTCACTATCAGGTCGCATATTAATCACCTGACTGTTATCTTCATCGCACAAGTCTCGTTCTTCATACTTATATTCTGCACTTGTTGGTGAGAAATTCCAGCATTCTTCCCCATTGCAGAGCTGGATACAGAAAGGGGTCTGGAAAATAGTTAACTTAGTGTCGATCATGCAGCTAGTGATATCATCGTATAGGGATGCATGGCAGTTTCTCGTTGAAGGAGAATATTCTTCGTTGATAATATTATAGATAATTGTTTCTACGAAGATATTCTGCAACAGAAAATCGATAAGAACGTGCAGAAAACTGGCCGAACCGACGACTTCTATTTGCAACATCACACTAAACACAGTCATACTGCGATATTGATCGTCTACAACACACCCCATACGCCATACAATACCCAATCACTCTCACCTGACCTGAACCCAACTGAGAATATTCTGGAGGAACTGGACCAAGAGTGAGAAAAAAACAATATTTACAGCAGAACACAATAAACGAGGTTCTTCTAATATATTGTAATAGCATTGGGCCAGACATTACTAGAAACTGGTCAATTCAAATTTAAATGACAGATCGCAGAAAGGAAAGTTACTTTGTGGCAGACTTTTTTCGTATGAAACTCGCAAATACCCAGTTTCAGTTCATATTATGGTCTGTAACACAGATGCTCCAGCTCCCTTGTCAGTGTTAATACTTCCAGCCCTACAATTAAATGTTTGGTAAGCAAATAAAAACAAATAACAAAAATACGAAAGAGAAAACATATGACATGAAAATTTATATAGGAAATAATGTCATGTATTTGCAGTGTATTACATTTAGTCAAACTATATTTGTGTTCATCTAATCGAATACGTGTAACTACGAATAAATACAGTATTAAAAACAATCTCAACATGTTTCCACCCTAACTTTGCATTCGAAAGATAATATTCACGAACAAAAAATGAAGTCGATTTTAATTCTAAAGCTGGAATTTGCTTGAGTAAAGAAGCCAAGCAGGCATTTTTTTTACAAGGCGTGCCTAGTGCCGAGACAAAACGAACAGGTAGGCAGGTGGTTTCCCCATTCAACTGCGCCATAGACCGCCTGGTTGTGTGAGGTTCCCACTGCTTGCAGCTCACACTACTGCTCGCGCCAGACACCGTGGCCCTATTGAGCTCCCTCGTCCTTCAGTAATTGGCTGGACACGGACGGGCGCTACAGTGAGCGGAAAATACCAGCCTCATGGTTATCTATACTCGTTACTTCAAGCATTTTCCAAGGTGTCCGTTGAATGATTTCACACTAAAGCCTGGTTCAGTTCACATTCACATCGATCATACCAAACGAAGCTGTCCAAATGTAAACAGGTATTCGCATTACCGTTGTAGTACTTGGGCGAAAGCTCAGTTTACGAATAAAGGACCTCGATGTAAATGCACGACAAGAAACTATAAGCTAAATATATTTTTACTTTATTGTATGATAATAAGAAAATATTTCAAATATTTTATGAAATAGGAATGATTTTTAAGTTATCTAAGAGGTAGGTTTCTCAAGGAAACGCTGCACACTTGTTCAGTATCTTGCACACAGAGACGATTACGCATGTCATGCGTGTGCCTGGGTCGTCCTCAGCGTCTCGCCCTTACGGACAAAATACGTCCTGGTAGGCGGAATGCTTAATGAGTGAGAGAACAGATTTGGGCTGCTCTTAAAACCGAGGTCTAGAGAGCCCTTGAGAGTAAAGCGAGATGAGTATGGAGCAGCGCCCAAATTCAAGGTGGGGAAATGGGAGATCAGTGAGAAAACCCATCGACCAGTGGCATCGTCATGCACGATTCCCAAATGCGAAAATTCGGGGGTGACCTCGCCAGGAGTCGAACCCGGTTCGCTATGGTGGCCCCAGGAATGCTTAACGTTCACTATCGGATCATATTTGATATGTCTTACATGCGCAATGACGTAACAGCAAGTGTGTAGGCCTACTAACATGCTAAAGCCAAGTGTTTTTACGTATATTAATATTAGCGCTACGTTTTAAACGGCTGTGTCTGCCAAAAGCGCTCACTTATAAGAATATTTGACTAACAGGAATAAAAACTATGCATCTGATGAAACCAGTATAAAAGAATAGCCGAAAATTTTACTTTGCCATGCGATCATGAGCTGAACATAACACAGGTACATTATCTCAAAAATTTCGGCACGGAAAATATTTCGGAAAGAGACGACACTGCACGCTCGGTTACCGGGATATTTGTACGAGAATGACTGTAAGCTTTCCAAATGCCCTATATGATTGTTTGGCCTAGTTACGAAGCAGACATGTATACGCTTGCTCAACCAGGCCCGGGTCAGCGTTCAAGAAGCAAGCTACTGTCTGCGCCAGACGATTTGGCACTAGTATGAACGCGGGTGCGGGGATTTGTTGGGGAGAGGTGAAACAACAAATTGTGTAGCTCTGGCTTTGTAGCATCTGATCTGGAAACATTACCCCATCACATGCATATTTAACTGCAGATTTCGTTTACAAAATATGTCAGTGAATGTTTGGGAATATATGAAAAGGCTATTTATAGAAGTGAAAGGGAAGTAGTAAAAAAGTATGAGAATGTGTTGTGATCGCGATATTAAATAGGCATGAGTGTTGACACATGCGATCAACAAAGCAGATAAGAGGGTTGTCAACAATTCTGGCATCAGTAACAGGTTTATCCAAAGAATAATGAAGGCTTATGGTATTGTCGTTCATATATATCACCTTGTTCGATATCACGATTGCTACATATGAATATTACAGCAATAAATCCACCAAATAAAAAATTGCATGTAATTGTGCCTACCAGTATACATAAGGTATAATGGCCAAATCGCCTGGTTCGAGGTCATAAGTTGCACCTAAGACATACATTTGGCCGCGATAATTTCAGTGGATTGAAAATGGCATACAACTATTCATACAAGAATTCTAAGGCATGCATTTTTTCACGAGTTTTTGTTTTCAAGGTCATTCAAGGTTATGGGGCCAAGGTCACTGTTGTCTGTATCTAATACGGTGGTAGTAGTTAGAATTCTAATATGATTGCTGACTTATGTATTTTATTTCTAGTTTTGGTTTTAAAGGTCATAGGGTCAAGTTTAATGTCACCTGCATTCAAAATGGTAGTAGTAGTTAGTTGTAATATGCTTATTGATTTTTATGTATTTCTTCTCGAGATTTTGTTTTCAAGGTAATTGAAAGTCATGGGGTCAAGGACGAGGGTACCTACATCCAGTATAGTAGTAGTTTTTAATATATCATGCTTGCTGACTCCCCACGATCACGTAACAATGCCAACAAGGACAACGACTAGCCTCCGTGTGAAGCACATGCCACAGTCAGCCCCGTGTGTTAGTTCACTTACCCGAATGGAACATGAATTGGAACACACACAGACGCTTGCCGCTACTTGGCACAACTTTCCTACAACACTCAACAACACAAACATTTCGGACCCACTCTTCAAGTTTATCAATGCTCTTCACTATATTTACTTATCTACAACTTCAGAATATATTCTGTCAACTGACAGTCTTTCATAATCATACCGCCAGTATTCTTTTATATTTCTACAACATCTAATGACTAACTTTGGCATCTCTTCAGAACCGGGGACAGCTCTTTTCATCACTCTGGGGAGGATGTTACGAGAGCACCATCGTGCGTCCTGTTTTCAATAACTCCTGTTTACATCGCAAGCAAGCAACCGAGGACACATATCAGTTTCTAAAACACAAAAGTCAAACACGGAATTATAATTGCTATCAATTAACTACCAAGGGAATGTTCCGAGGACAACGGAATATGTGGGTCCGGCAAACTAAGTAAACTTTGAAATAAGCACAACAATTCTTCTGCAAACTCCATTAACGGGACACGACGGGGATTTTACGTTATAACGTTATTTTACTATCGTATAAAGTGTGTCACAAATATCCAGAACGATCATACAAAACGTTTAAAATTTAATTGTAACCAAGGACAAAGAAATTAATTAAATGCCCAAAAAGTGAAATCACTTAATCGCACACAAAAAACTTACCCCAATTGTCGCGTATTCACTAGAAAATATTTAACTCAATCATGACATAATCATATGTTCATAATAATTAATTAATAATGTATTAAAATGCATTGTACCGTCTTAGCACTTTTCCCTAGAAAAAATCTAACCTACTCATATCATAATCACACGTTCAAAATATTAATAATTAATAGAAAAATTGTAGTAAAAAATTCCAAATATCACACGCATTAAGCATATCGCGGCCGGGTCCTGCTCTTACAAATGCGTTGTGTGTGAACACTCAGCAATCCTCCGATAGTGTGGTGTCTGACCCCGCCCTTCCGCATCGACTAGCGGCGGCTAGTTGATTTGGTTTAAAATCCTTGATATTATATGTACTTAATATGTTATTATATATGTATGTGATCATATGGGATATAATGTATAATAAAGGGGTTTACCATATACAGGGAGTATCATTAAATAATACATCCCGATGCCCCATATCGACCATTGCAGCCGTATATTTTAGGGAGTTATAAGACACTTGGACTTCGTAATATGTGAACTTTGATAACCTCATATGAGATAATGTGTGTTGACAGCTTATCGCTTAAACTATGTTCTCTGTACCCAGCAACTTTGCAACTCTGATAAGAGAATATATACAGATATGTCTTCAGAACCACTGGCCAGTGATTTAATAGACTTGAAGGAGATCAGATTACAGTGTGTAATATAATATATGGTGCTAATTTTCTCAAGTTACATTTGGATTCTGAGCTCTTATCTTTATACCAGCTTCAATATTTACCAGCTGGAGAGAGTCACTCTGCTACAAACAAAGGTATAATGAGTCCCAGCGAGCCATGTGGCACACACAAACATACTTATAGCATACTACATTGATTCAACCAAAAATACTTACTGTGACTATCGACAGTGAACATTTATATCAACATATATACCAACGGCACTGAACAAGTTGACGCTAAGGTCCTATCTCATCTCACCACCACCCCAAAGTATTAACTCATTTCCTCAAATACTTTGGGGTTAGGGCTTTAGCCCGTCATCGTTATGGAATAAACGAAACCTCATAGGGGCCATACATTAGCCCCGTAATCCTGATGAAATACAGGACATAACCAACCTCCACTAATTCAACCATACCTCACGAACACATTTACAGTAATCCCCAGTTTCCGAAGGGAACTCACTAGGAGTATGCCACACTTGAGGTGTCATGCGTGTGTAACTGGATTTGATTTAAGATCCAATAGTTGGCTTCAGCCATGCTGTTGGTACTAATGTGAATTGCGAAGCAGTTCCTGCTTAATCAATCCAATAGCTCCCCAAATGGTGTCCAAATAGCTCACTCCGATCGCTACTTTTACTTGTTCACCGCCGCGATAAAACAACTTGATCTTTCTCCATAAGAACACATATTTTCATTTGACCTCTCATTGGAAAATCCCGATGCAACTGACGTCACATCAGATAAGAAAATTTGAACTTAGAAAATTTCTGATGTCTACATTATATAACACAATGGGATATTGCAATTCACATATATACCAACGGCAGTGAACAAGTTGACTCTCATGTTCTAACTCATCTCACTACCACCCCAAAGTATGAACTCCAGCTAAGATATTTACCAGCCGGTGAGGCCTGGAGGGCGCGAAGCGGCCGGAGAGCGAACGCCACTCTGCTGAAAACCAAGGTTTAGTGAGTCGCAGCGTAGCCATGTGGTGCACACAAATATACTCATTGCTTACTACATTAATTCAACCACAAATACTTACTGCATACTTACAGAGACTGTCGACAGTGTACATTTATCCCCCTTAAGGTGGGTTTTAGGGACAATATACACTTGTGGTGTATTGTGGTTGTAATTTAGTGTGTTTCTTGTTTTCCAGAGATTTCGGCAATTGTGCTATTTTTGGACAATATGTACGTTACCAGGTTTCGTCGAGGCGGAAGTTCTTATTTTCCATTTAATAACTGTACGAATCGAATGTTCTATATGAATGTGAAATGTAGTTTAATATGAACAAAAAATCAACATGTCTGAGAGGTCTACTCGCTCTTGCCAGTGCTCCGGCCACAGCAGGTGTTCGACACAAACTGAAAATATACGGTTAACTGCTGGACGCGAGACCACAGTAGTATATTTGTAGGTTGAAGACAATTTAATTTTTGCCTTAAATTTCCTTAATTTTCAAGGTCTTTTCAAGGATTTTACCCTGTTCTTACATGTTTTTTGAAGCCTAAAATTAGCCTCAAAACTGCTCCAAAAATGTTTTAAAAAAGCCTCTAAAACAAGGTTTTTCGTATATTTTCAGCTCTTTCAATATAAGAATATATGGTCGATAAAACGCATATTTTCCTTAATTTTTAAGATTTTTCCTTAATTTTCAAGGTTTTTCCCTTAATATTCGATGTAAATATTTGGTTTTTCAAGCTTGGAAATGTGGCATGAAAAATCGCTTTTAATTTTACGCGAGGTTACCTTCATAATTAAAAAAAAATTAAATAGTCTTAATTTTAGACAAAGTAAGCAAATTTAAGCCAAGTATGTAATTTAAATCAAGCATTTTAAGCCAAAATCAAGAATATTTAAGCTGAAAAGAATAATATGTATGATAAAAATTCATTTAGATTTAAGAAAATTATTTTTATTCGATAAAACAAATCAACTAAACATCTAAAAATATACAAAAGTTTTAAAATATTAAACCATTTCACTATACATCTTAAACTTTGTTTAAAACTATCTAAACAATTTGGTTACTCCATTTACTATTTAAAATTTTTTTTATATCTTCAGTAAATCTTTCTTTAAAATAATCAGAAGTTAGATTCCTTTAGCTAATTAAAACAGCATTACAAATTATTCCTGCTTCAATAGCTTTATTAAAATAAACACTTATTTTATGTTTGTTTTTCTTTATCTACGATTGTTTTTCTATAAATACAATCAATACATATAATCGCCTTCGTCAAAAAAAATATTAATATTTGATATCACATGAAAGTTTACATTTGGTTTACAATAAGTTCATTACTTCTGTATATAATATACAGTTTTGATTTTGAATTCCTAAAATCATTATAAGGAAGAAACCTTTTATTACAAAGGCCATTTTTAATATCTAGAACCCAATTTTCTTTTGGAAAAATTTCATTTCTTCCATTTTTAACATAAATATTTCTTACATTACGGTGATCAAACATAGAAGCGTGCACATACTGTTCAGGACGATTTCTTTCCATTAGTTTGAAAACCTACAATTACAAAATCAGGAATGTCAAATTGTAAATTATTTAGTTGATGTCTTATATCAAAGTTAAAAGCAGTTGATCCAACAGGAACTTCTTTTTCTAAAAATTGCCAGTAATTAAATCTAATATGCGATTTAGGATTTTTGTATGTTTTTTCTTAAATTACAATGGCTGTGTCAGATTCGTAATCAACAATAGGCCACATATTTTGAGTAACAATTTTACCTGGATCGGCATCAATTATTTAAACTACATTATCTTAATAAATAATTGTTACCAGATGAATAACGAAAAAAATAATAATTATAACCACCTTTCCAGTAAATTTCATACATATCTCAAATAAAACCAAACATATCTCAGTCGATAAGTTGCTTCATTTGTTTTATCGCAATGAACAGATTTTACTCGATATTTAATATCAACACCAGTAGTCTAAATAATTCTGTTGGCTTGGTAATCTTAATAAAATATTCATTGTTGTTTATGTTATTGCTGGTTTATCAATAGCTTCAATAATACTGCATGTTTTGAGATTTAAACTTTAGAAAACTGAATAGGAAGAATGTTAGAACAAATACCAATATTATCTAAATTTTTTACATTTTACTCATATCCAACTTTATCTCTTTTTAGTAATCTATATTCTTCAAAAAGATAAGTGCCATTTGTAAAATAAAAGCTATCACCTATAGGAATACCAAATAAAATTCCATAATTGTAAATATTTGAATTTCCCCTAGTCTGATCTGTTGGAGGATAAGATATATATATATATATAATTTTTTCTTATAAATGAGTTACAATGGTATTGGTAGATTTGAAAGACAATCTTATCCTCCAATAGATCAGACTAGAGGAAATCCATATATATATATATATATATATATATATATATATATATATATATATATATATATATATATATATATATATATATGTATGTATGTGTGTGTGTGTGTGTGTTTTCTCGAGTTAAATGGCACATTGCAAGATATAGAAATTATAAAAAGAATCACGAAGCAGAGTATGAAAAATAAGAAGAAAGAACTACCTTTAATTGATGAACGAAGAAATATTGGTAAAAAAAAGTAGAACACGTAAATGAAAAAAATAAAAATTTAATAACGATGTTAGTTCCAGTAGCAGCAAAAATTTAGATTATCCACCAACACAAGAAGAAACATAATTAGAAAGATAATTATTTCGAGAACATAGATCTCCGAATTTGGAAAAACAAACGGGAACTGTGCACATAAAAGATTGTATTATATATCTCCGAAAAGAAATTTCCAAAAGAATAAATGTTAGCGACGCAAATTATGACTTACGAGCAGATGAGCATGTAACGATAGATGATGATAAAATATTTGCTAATGATAAAGAATATAAATTAACGGAAGTATATTCTAAATTGTAAAGAAAAGAAAGAAATTTGATAAATACGCTAATAATGACTCTGAAAATTACAATGATATTATTATAGACCCAAATGCTGTATATCAAGAATGTAATCCGAAAACAAAAGTAATATCGAATAAAAGTTGGAAATACACAAATATAATAAAAATGATAACATTATCATAAATATATAAAAAATTTGAATTCAAGATCAGTGCCAAATACATCTGAAAGAATGATTTCTCAAAGAACTCCTAGAACTGGATATAAAAAAATACAATATTTTACCAGAAGAATATGTTTGGATGGACTATGTTAGAAAATTGATTATTAGGTTATTCGTTATTCATGTTGAAGAAAATGTTGGAAATAACAATTATTACAATGAAAAAGTAAGTATAATGCATATGATGGACAATAAGTTTTCTGAATTTGTTGTTAATAATCGAAAAATTATTCCATATATTATAAAAGTTTTAAAGGTAATACCACATTAATTTTGGAATTCAGAACATCATGGTCAACGAATAATAATTTGGACTTTAAAAATTTTAATTTACCAGAAATGCATTTGCAGGCTATAATTATTGTGTACCACTTACAAAATTAAACCAAAGTTAGGAAAAGGAGACAATGGAATAAATAAATTAGATGAAGCTTGCAAATACCATGATATTGCTTATAGAGCTCATAAAGATTTAGAATCTAGACATGGAGCTGACGAAATTCTACAAAAAGAAGCAACAGAAATTACGTTAGATAAAAATACTCAATTTGGTGAAACAATTGCTTCTGCATCTGTTGCTACAACTATGTTTACAAAAAAATAGGTTGGATTAATAATATTTATCAGTTAATAATATGTTTTGTTTATAAATGAAGATAATAAATATAACTTTCGATATACATATTCATTAACTAATATATTTGGTTATATATAAACGTTTAGCAAAAGACTAAATTGAGAGAAAAATAGAAATTTGAAAGAAGGAAAAGTTTTCTAACTAAAATTGCCAAAATAAATAATAAAAAAATTCCTAAAAGAAAAATCTGGAAATGGTTTACATCATTATGGTTTTTTACCATTTGTTACTACAGTTTTAGCTGCACTTGGAGCTTTAGCTGGAGGAGCTTATGTTTTTTATAATTCTGTTGTCCAAACTAAAAAAAATAAAAATAGGAATAGAAAAACAAAATACCATAATTTAGCAATGGAAAATAAATCAGGAAGGGGTTTTGTTACAAAAAAAAGGCAGGTAAATAAATTGAGTTTATTTCCATTATATAATGTTGATATTGGAAAATATGTAAAAATACTGAAAATCAAATATTTCAGAAATGTTTATATGATTGATGAATTATCAAAAAGAATGCTCAAAAATTAATGTAATGTGGTTAATTTTGACATTTCAACAAATCCAGGTACTCACTGTGATTGTTATTTTAATGAAAATAATTATGTTTACTATTTTGATTCATTTGGAGGTAATATTCCCAGTAAATTTTTTAATTACTTCAAAAAGAGAAATGTTTATTAAAATGATAATCGAATTCAGAATTTCAATTCAGTTTTCTGGGGACACCTATGTTTAATTGTTTTATATCTTTTTTCGAGAGACTTCGGATTAAAAAGAAACAAACATTATTCGTTATTAAGTTACGGATATATTTCGTAAACCATTAATAAAATTTTGAAATTAAAAAATTTTGATACTAATGCTTTGCTTTAAAAATAGATGTAGATTATACATACAAAAGTAATGTTTATTCTTTGAAAAAAGATGTAGATTTAAGATACAAAACTATTGCTTCTGATAAAAAAAAAAAAATATGTATATTCAAGATACAAATCTGTTGCCTCTAATTTAAAAAAAAGATTTAAATTCAAGACATACAACTATTGCTTCTAATTAAAAAAATATGTAAATTCAAGATACAAAACTATTGCTTATGATGTAGATTCCAGTTACAATAGTAGTGTTTCAGATTATGCTTTAAAAATAGATGTATATTAATGAGAGAAAACTATTTTATCTATTACTTCATTTATTGATTCTGCTTATGCTAAAAAAGAAGAAAAGACACATGAAAATTCAAGATTCGATACTGTTGTTTCAGCTTATGCTTTAAAAAATGATGTAAATTCAAGATTCGATACTATTGTTTCAACTTATGTTTAAAGAAACCATGTAAATTCAAAATTCGATAATATTGTTTCTGATTTGTAAAAAGTCATACATACTAAATACAATATTATTATTACTGATAAAAAAATGTAGATTCAAAATACAATAAAATTGTTTCTACTTTACAAGATGAAATAAGTAATGTTTTAGTTTATACAAAAGAATATGTTTCTATTGAAAATCGTATAATTGATAATATGGCAGATTCTATAGATGGAAAAGACACGATCAATAAAATACTTTTTAATAAATACATTGCTGTTAAATTGCAAAATTTACATCAATGAGTTTTGAATTATTCTAATACGCGAGTTAATTCGAAAAAAAACAATGAAGTTTTCGAATAAGGAATAACTAATAATTTACAAAATTTGAATCAATCAGTTCTGAGTTATTGTGATATACTTGTTAAAACGAAAACGGAAAATGCAAATATGTTTTTCATAAAGAAATAGCTGATAAGTTACAAAGTTTAAACAAATCAGTTTTGATTTATTGTGATACAAATGTTAACTCAACAGCTGAAAAATGCAGTGCATAAATATCTCATATATTTTATATACCTGCAAAGTGGAATTAAAAAAAAACTAATATTTTTCGCATATATATTTTAATTTTCTTTTCTATTTTGATGGATGTTTATAAAATAATAACTGGTAATTTCAATTTACCTCATGATAATTGGACTGATATTAAGGAAGCTAAATAAATAGAATACAGTAAGCCTTTTGATGTTAACAGAGATTAAAGTTTGGTTTTCATATTTTAAAAAATTAATATCTGAATATAATGAAAGATTGATTACTACAATAGGAATATTAGTGAAATGTAAACAATAGCTATATTTTTTACTATTAAATGAAGAACACTTAGTGCTTGCAGTGTAAGAAAGTTACTAAAAAATTAAAATATAAAAAATTAAGATACGAAAAATAGACTATTAGTTCTGAAAAGTACATGTTCAATGCGTAATTCTAATAAATCAACATTAAAAAAAAATGTTTCCCAATGTAAGATAAGGAATAAAAAATTAATTATATAAACCAGCAAAAAAGAATTTTCCAAGAAGAAAAGTAATTTCATGTGGATGGCTAATTGATGTTCTTGAGATGGATACTGGTAATATAACAGTATATTATGACAATTATTGATGTATTTCTTAAAATATGCATTTGCTGTGCCTGTAAAAGATAAAACAGCTAAAAATTAACTAAATGGTTTAGAATATATATTGATAAAAAAAAACCTAATATACAAACTGATAATGGTTCTTAATTTTATAATAAAATATTTGAAGATTTTATGCAAAAATATAACATCAATCATTATTCTACATTCAGTGAACTAAAAGGTAGTATTGTAGACAAATTCAATCGCACAATGAAAAATTAATGTGGAAGATAGATGTTTTGAATGACAATTATAAATGGATAAATATATTATAAGATTTAGGGAAGAATATAACAATATAAAACATAGACCTATCGGTATGAAACCAATTGAAGTTAATAATAAAAGTGAAAATAATTTATGTCAAACATTTGTTTACTAAACCGAAATACAAAGTTGGTGATGTTGTCCACGTTAGCAAAATTAAATGACTTTCTGAAATTACTTCTAAATGGACAACATAACGATTTACTATTATTTATGTTTTAAATTAAGATGTACCTACCTATATATGTATATATATATGAAGAAGAAATAAAAATGGTAGTGTTTATGAATATGAAATAATGAAAACTAACCATCCCGATGAATATTGGGTTGAATAAGTCTTAAAAACGAAACGTGATAAAATATTTTTTATATGGTTAGGTTTTGATGATTCTCGTAACCTTTTGAAGAATATAACGGATGTTTTGTAAATTTTAATATTATTTAGTTTTAATATTTTTCTGTTAATATTTATTTCAAATGTAACATTGTTTTAAGTATTCATAAAATATGTTTAGTGTTTGTTTTAATGTTCATAGCATAGAGTCGTCATTCATTTTAACATTATTTATATACATTCATCTAATATTAAAATAGAAAGAGCATTTTGCTAATATTTTTTAAAAATAGTAAAGTCTTTGATTTGCAAAAAAAAATTTTAATTTATAAATTTTTTTTTTAATTTCTATAATTCCCATCTTTACTTTTTCTACTCAAATCTAACGTTATAAAACCATATTCTTAATTGCAACTATTTGCACATATTTCCTTAAATTTTTCATAAGACATATCTCCACCAACAAAATCATAAGAAATATGATTTAAGTTAGTATCAACTTTTTTAAATATACAAAAAAAATTGTACTATCTTTTATCAATTTCTTAAGAATTTTTGAAAAATATTGTGCTAAATAAAATACATCTTAATATTACGTCTTCCTCTAGTGAAATAATAATGTAGTATATCTTGTTTGTCTACAATAACATTGTCAAATATAGCAAGAGAATCCTTTTCACACTGAGCTAAGGGAATCATTTAACCAATATTATTAAAAAAGTATCCAATTTTTCTTTAACTTTTAGATTTTGGATAACTTATCAATATAATTTTGTAACAGAATATATTTAGGTTGATTTAAACTTTTTGAGCAAACATACAATTTATTAAAATTTTATAATCCTTACAAATTTTAAATCAAATTTGTTTTTCCACAGCTACTTGGGCCCAATACTATGGTCCTCATACTGTCAGGCAATATATCTCAATTTTTAATTTCTAGGTTTTTCTTCAGAAACCTAAACACCAACAACTCAATCAACTTTTTTCATTTGAAAAATTTTCTTTACTTAATAAAGAGAGTTTTTAGTATAAAATAAGATAATTTTTCATTTAAGAAGTTAATTTTTTTCATTTAATAAGATATTTTTTTTCATTTAGTAAGATAATTTCTTCATTTAATAAAATAAATTTTTTCATAGTAACATTTATTTCATTTAATAGGACAATTTTTTTAATTGATATAAAATTTTGTGTTATGTTATATGATAACGTTTGTATCTTATAGGATACTTTTTTCATTTAAAGAGATAATTTTTTCATTTAATAAGATGATTTTTATATTTTATGAAATATTTTGTGTTATTTAATAAGATAACATTTGTATCTTATAAGATACTTTTTCATTTAAAGAGATAATTTTTCTTTTAATAAGATGATTTTTTTTATTTAATAAAATTTTTTTTCCCATTTAATAAGATAATTGTTTAAATAGAAAATAAAGTATTTAAGTTAACAAATAATACTCCCATACTAAATAAGAAACTTCATTATGATATCATTCATAAAGACAAATCGATTGCATTGATTATTTTTCGTACAAAATATAACATGTAATATAAACAACAATACAATAATATTGATTGATAATAATATATGTATAAATATACCTAGAGGACAATACACTATTGAATCATTCAAGGTAACTATAAGTTCAATTGAACCATTCTCTACTAATAACACTGACTAAGATCAGACATACTGGTTAAAAGAAAGTTAGATATTAAATTTGATGAACGAATATATAATATTGTTGGTTTTGAGAGCAATATGATTGTTGAAAAAAAATTGTTATAGGTACTAAATTACCTAATATTGGACCAATAAAAAATCAATGTTCTCTGTAACTTGGCATATTGTATGTTCATAAAATGCGATGAATATAATCATTTAGAACATTTAAAATCACCAGTTTACAACCAAAAACAATGTTTCGATTCAGAGATTATATTTTTTTGTAAATCTTCATATCAAATATTTTATAGATTTAATAACGAACATTTAAATAATTTTATTTTGGTAATTGGAGACAAAAATGGAAATGTTATTGATTTTGATGGTGCTGTTAATGTCATTGTTTTGGAAATTAAAGACATATTAGAAAGTATAAAATTATACATATAATGAATTATACCTAAAATTACACATATATAAAACAAATTATACATAAATATAGGACAATTTGTTTAATATCCAAATGGTAACGTATATATAATATCATATTTTCATTCAAATTCATACGTTTGCCATAGCCAAACTTAAATTCTTCTGCCATAAACTTATTCACCAGATTTTTTGTTTTCTTGTCTCTTGTAATCATGTATTTATAACCACATATTTCTTAATTTTTTGTACTAATTGATCCATCGATTTCATATTCAACTTCAAATCATTTTCATAATTTAAAGTGAATCCTTTAATTTTTGTAACTTGTTTATCCAAAAAAGTTTCATAACCGTAACATTTTGGACCAGTACTAATCCGTTCGATATTATAATAATTTCTTCCAAATCCATCTGTCCATTCACCATGCATGCAACCTATTTTAACTGTATTTTTACCATTGTCAATGAAAACTACACTATCTGTATTATAATATACTAATTTTTTTAAATTTATTGAGCATTTCATATAATTTTAATCTTGTATTTGAAGTTGTGAATGT
The DNA here is from genome assembly GCA_029891345.1 of Dryococelus australis. Classification (NCBI taxonomy): domain Eukaryota; kingdom Metazoa; phylum Arthropoda; class Insecta; order Phasmatodea; family Phasmatidae; genus Dryococelus; species Dryococelus australis. Next base: position 228,553,534 of record CM057009.1, on the reverse strand, counting down.
TGCTACAATTATATTTGCTACATTATTATCTTCTACATAATTATTGTTGTGGTACCATGACACATAAATTATTTTGTCATTAATGTGAACCACATTAGTCACCTCTCATCATTCAATAAAATGTAAGATCATTGTTGAGCATTATAAACCAACTGTGTATTTGACAAATTTTGTATTTGACAACACTTGCCCCAAAGGGAATTTAAATAGATTTTGGTAACAGCATGTTTCCCGGGATTTTTTAGAAATATTTTCAATGGACAAATCGATATCTAGTTCTTTTTTAATAACACTAATATACTCTTCTTTAGATTTATAATATCCTCTCAAGTACTATTTTGCAATTTTAATTTCATAAATGTTTTTATGTTATTTCTAAACACATTAATACTTCTTTGGCTGAAATTCCAAACTTCATGAATTTGAAATATTTTATAACCTTTTTCGATAGCTACATTTAATTCTTTTGTCCATATTACATTTAATGCTCTTTCTTCATCATTGCGATTACATCATCCTTTTTGCTCATCAACATATTTTAAACATAAAGTAAACGGTAGTTTTTCTTTCTTAATTGGGAGCACTGCATGATATATATTTCGTTGTGTTAAAACTTTAGATTTGATTAATCCAAACCTATTTGTATCATAATTTTTAGGTTTAAATATTTTAATTGGCTGCCCAATGAGTTAATAATCACAAAACATTACTGTTGGTAACATCCCACATATATCTATATGAGTTAATTTTTTCCCTGAAACTTCGGTTTTGAAGGATTTGTACTGCTTCCAAAAAATGCATCTCGAGGTTGTAATGGTTCTATGACATTTATAGTTTTTTCTACATTCTTTTTTGTAGAAAAACGATTTTTCCATTAGCAAGTCCACATTTCACTTACTTTGTAACCATTTCGTCTTGAAATTGTAGTTCGACTGTTGTATTTATTTATTGTGTCTGAAGAATAACAATCGAGACAACTGTGACAAAAAAACAACTGTTATATTGATATACAGTTTTAGTTTTATCGTCATAACCGTTAACTTTGTCTACACAAATAGTTACTTCTCCACCAGTTAACAACTTTACTAGCAATTTCTTTTTTCTGTTCTTTAAGTACAGGAGTAATATTTTCCAATTCAAACCTACAAGCACTTGATATTGTTATGTATTGAAAAGGATCTCTACGTGCTATTTCAAGAAACAAATTTCAAATAGGAACTTGCTGAATATTGTGATTCTGGTGTTGATATTTTAATACAAGGATGACTTGCTGAATATTGTGATTCTGATGTTGATATTTTAAGACAAGGATGTCTTAAATTTAGAGAAACATTCAAGAAATTGCTAATATAGGTCCATTTGGTACATAACAATCGCAGGTGTTTGTATAGCATATTATAGATCAACTTTTCTTATGAATACTATTGCAGTACATAAAGATGATTAAAACGAAATGCTTAGTAAAGAATCAATTTCGTGGTTAACTACATTTCCAAATGTTCGACATGCAATAAATAGTGGAGAAGTTATTATTGTGGAGCAAAAGTTGATGGTTATGATAACAAAATTAAAACATTATATCACTATAATGGCTGCTTCCTGATTCTTTCTCACCTGACACAATAAACAATTGTAACAATGAAAGTATGGACGATTATCTTACTGAAACAAACAATCAAATGACAAAATGTTTACAAAGTAAAAAAAAATGTGGACTTTCAAATAGAACCTAGAGATGTGGTAGAACCAATTGAAAGTCTCAGGAAAAATGTTAGGATATATAGATATATGTCAATTATATCGAAAAGTGATGTTTTATGATTATTACCCAGTTGGTCATTCAACTAAAATATTTAACCCTAAAAATTACAACGAAAATTGGTTTGTATTAGTCAAATGTAAAGTTTTACCACCAAGAAATTTATATCATCCAGTACATCCAATTAAAGAAGAAAAGCTATTGTATATTTTATGTTCAAAATGAGCTTTAGAGAAATAAGGAGACTGCAATCATAGTGACGAAGAACGAGCAATAAATGGTACATGGACTACATTAGAACTAAATAAGGCTATTGAAAAAGGTTACAAATTACTTCAAATAAGTTAAATATGGCATTTGGAGCAAAAAAGTAATAAAATGTTTAGAGGCTTCGTCAAAACATTTATGAAAATAGAATTGGAAAATAGTCCTTGGGAAGACAATTAAAAATCAAAAGAAAAATATATTCGAGTTATTAAAAAAAAAATAAAACGATTTAAACTTTGAAGCTATTGAACAAAATCCAGGAAACTGTATTGTTGTAAAAATTTGTTTAAATTCACTTTGGGTAAAATTTGACACAAACATAATATATTACTGATCAACTCGTTGGTACAAATTGTTATTAAATGAAAAAATAGAAGTAAATAATGTTGTTGACATCAATGAAAAAATTATTGAAGTGTCATATAAATACAATGATAATTATGTAGAAGATAGCACAGTAACAAATATATTTATAACAGATTTTACCACTTCAAATGCTAGATTAAGTTTACATGAAATGTTAGTTAGATTAGGTTATAAAGTTGTATATTATGATACAGACAGTGTGGTTTACATTGATGATGGTAAAAGTACTGTTAAAACATGTTGTTTGCTTAGCGAATGGATGGGCGAATTTGAAAAATAATAATATTGGTGTCGAATGGATAAGTACTGGTCCAAAAAGTTATGGTTATGGAACATTTTGGGTGTATGAGTTACAAAAATTAATGGCCTCACACATATTCACGAAAATGCTTTAGAATTGAACATTAAATCGATGGATGAATTAGTACAATAATCTAAGAAAAACGACTTTATAAAAAAAACAAGAGAAAAGAAAAACAAAATTTTGGTCAACAAGTTTATGGCAAAATAATTTAATTTTAAATAGGAAAAATGTGTGATTTGGAATGAAAAACATGATATTATAGATATACTAGCAAAAGGATATAAAAATATAATTTTATATTTTTATATATCAATTATGCATATATACATGTATATATATTTATTTATATAATGCACATATATATATATATATATATATATATACAATTTACAGATTGACAAATCATTCTGTGGGTTGTGTGCCGACCACTATAATTACAGAAATTTGGATTTAAATGTCTTAAATTTCGAAAACTTAATGGATATCAGAACCATCAAAATCAATCAGTTTACCATTTTTATCCCTAATCCAAAACAATATAATTAAACTACTCATTATTTATTTTCGAAACAATTGTATATGCTGTTTCTTGGACAATAATCTCTAAAACCAAGCATAGTTTTTAGTAGAAAACTAGCATTTAAATAAGTGACTAGTCCCATAACATTTTATAAACGTAGCATATGCCAAATTACAGTGAACATTTATTGTTTTAAATGGTCCAAAATTAGGTCATTTACTGCCTATAACAACTTTGTCTCTTTTACTAAGCACATTTCTTTCAGAACCAAGAATATCACATAGTCGATTGTCAAATTTAATATCTAACTTTATTTTAACTGATATTCTTCTTTTAACATTGCTTCTGTCAATTCAATGTTAGTTGCAGAAAATTTATCGTTTGAATCTAGAGCTTCTTTTAAAGACTTGACATTTTACTGTCCTCTAGGAACAGTTATAACTTCATTCTTATCACTGAAGTTTTCAACTGTTATTTTAGTGTTATAGTCTTTATTAGGGGCCACAAATTCCATAAGAAAACTGACTCATTCAATTGATTTATGTAGATAAATTATATCATAGTGAAGCTGCTTTTTTAGTATAAAAGTATTATTTGTCAACTTTAACACTATATTATCCATTTAGTAAAAAAATTATAGTAATTAATGAGAAATTTGATGGAGGTATTGGTGTTTTAATTTACGAAAAAAATGCTTAAAATAAAATAATGGCGACCTTTTGCTTGACAATATGAGAGCAGTTATAGTTGGACACAGCGGATGTAGAGAAAGCAATATGATGATTTTTTTATAATGATAATTGCTGGTTAAATTTCTATAAATTGTATGTTTACTCAAAAAGTTTTAATCAATCAAAATATATTCATTTACAAAATTACTTAGATGTAGTATCCAACAAGTTTAATAAAAATATGGCTTATTTTTTAAATAGCAATGGCGAAATGATTCCACTAGACCAATGTGTAAAACAATATATCTATAGTAATTTTTGATTGTGTCAACTTTGAAAATCAATATGTTATCCACAAGTACTTTACTATGGGAATACATTAAAATGTTGATGTATTTTATTTGGCACAGACTTATTCAAAAGTGCCCAAGCAATTAGTAAGAGATAGTACAATTTTTTGTATATATTTAGACAAGATGAAACCAATTTGAAACACATATAATGGTTTTGATGGTGGAGATATGACATGAGAAATTTAAAGAGATTTCTTCGAAATTCTGGGGCAAAGACTATGGTTTTATCACTTTAGATAAAAAGTTACTTCATCTCAATAAGAAGTGTAACTGAAAAGTTGCACTTATTGTGTGAGAATCATTTTATCTCCTTCAGCAAACATGCTGCAACCTAGTAGAGACATATATAATATTCTCTTACTGTGCTGGCCTCTAAAGGGCAACAGGATGAAAGTTTATCGAATAGTGCTGCCGTCATCATGCCTCAGAGTGAAAACTTGGCACGAATCTCGATAATAACTTATCGACCTTCACAGTGCTATGGACTACACAGTTGCGACACACTTGCCAAGACACTCTCAAGCTGGTCTCGAGCTGAAAATTACTTCACTTGTCTACCTTGGGCTAGCTCGGCACAGTAGTTGTGACACACTTAGTGAGTGACTTGTGTTAAAGAAGCTTTAAACTAGCTGTAGCTTGCCACTTAATTCTGCAATCATCCTGTCAACATGGCTCATTTACAAGGTGTTTGATTTCAAATGCGAAGGTAATGGGTTCGATCCCTGGTATGAGCAGATAATTTAATAATATGAATATGAGGCACCCATATTTACACTATTTGATTATCATCAAATTCTTCAAAGTTTGAGCCAAAAACCTTGCTCATGCTCATATAAAATATGAGCAGTTGATGCTCTTAATTACTACCCCCGAAGCCCCAGTAAAAATGCTCTCTATAACACAAATGTAATATTACATATCTATAGCTGGGGTGTCTCATATGGTGTAAGGTGCCAATGTCAATATGAGAGGGGGTAGAAGAATTAAAAAAATTATAAAAACTTCCAATTTCACAACAAAAATTTAAAAGGAGAGGCCATTTGGTGGTGATGTCGGGCATTCTCAAAATTGAGTTTTGCTGGTGTCAATATCAAGGATGGTAAAATATATAACAGGTCACTGGCAAGGTGTAATAACCCCTAAACCTGGAGGTCCCTAACATGGTGAAGCAGCCCGTAAACATTATGTATTTTTTTCAAAATTAACCTCACTATAAGTAAAGTGTGTGTTGAATGAACAAATGACGAACAAATGATAAATGAACGAATGATAAACGAACATTTAACACATTTAATCTATGTTAAACCTTGTTACATTTGAAATGATTAGCCTTCTTACAACCTATTAAATATTTTTTTGTATATAAATTATGACTACTTACAAAATGACCAAGCCACTGTGTAATTATAAAGTAAAATTTGAAGATAATATAGAATGAACTAAATTTTTTATGTAAATAATTTTATTCTTAATTATAAAAATATTACTGCTGTATTAGACAATAACAATGAACCATGATTTAGAGCTGAATAAGCTATAGAAATATTTGAATACAAACAAATACATAAAGCTTATAAACATGTTACAGATGATTATAAGTGCCAAATAGAAACATTAAACAAGTCCAAAATTGACAGGTTGGTCTTAATAATATTCAGTAACCTCAGCAAAATATCACAACATTAAAAATAATTCAAGAAATAAAATAACTAAAAAATTGTTAATGAAGAAGCAGCGAATAAAGTACTTTTAAATGAATTGAATAATGAAGAAATTATAGAAATAATAATTGAATGCTATGCTACTTTTCATAACAAAAACATTATAGTAAGATAATTCTTAGAAAAAAACCAAGTGATAATGGTACTGAAATAAAGAAAAAACTGCCTTTCTTTATTTAACTTAACTAAAAATCTTTCAGATAACGAACAAAATGAAAATTCTAAAAAAAATGTAATATCAATTTTCTATTTCTTTATTTAAAATATTTAAATTCACAAAAATCTGTTTTATTAATCCAAGATCTATACTTAGATGGTGAAGACAAAATTACCTAAATCATTTTAGAAATGGGCTACTAAAGTTCTTCCAACAACTAAAAAATGTGGCTCTTATAAATTACATATAAAAGAACACTGAGTTGAAAGGCCAGCAAATAAAAATTATAAAATATAAATCTGAACAACTTCCTATTCAAGCCAAAGAAGAAAAACTTAAATATGTACAATTTGCCTTATAAAATAAAAAATAGAACATTTTAACATGCATATGAAAATTTTTATAGACAAAGTTAAACAGAAAACAACTAATGGTTATATATATATATTGTAACATCTGATCGATATACTTCAATTAACAATTTTAAAGTTTCTACAACAGATACTTAAATGCTAGAAATGTGAATTTCAATTCTTCTCATAATGAACAAGATAATTTTTTATATTTGTTTTCATGAGAAAGTTCATGATGTATGCAAAATAAAAAAGTTATTTCATAAGAAATTGAATGTTTTTTATTATTAAAAAACATGGTAATATATGTTTTACATTAAACTTATTTACTTGAAATTGTAGAAATGACAATTAAAAACATAAATGAGCCATTTGTTTGCATTAATTAATTAACTAAAAATCATCTGGCAGAAATATATACTTTAGAAGCAGTTATTCTAGAACCAGTGTATTAAAGAAACGATGAATAATTATATAATCCACAAACAAAACTTTTTAAAGTATTATATTTCTTCACTGCTGAAAACAAATTTAAATATCATGTAAAGAATTATTAGGCAGATCAGAGTGAGGCATTACCAGTAATACAAAAAATCTTGGAATGAAACAAAACTATTATTAAATTGGAAGGATAGTAAAAACCAATTACTCATAACAATTGAAAAATTATAATTACATATAATTAAGGGTGTGCAAGCTGTTACACCCTTAAGAAAAATATTTCAATTCTCAAATCATCTGTTTTATTAATCCAAGTGTTATGCGTGTTATCAAAAACTAGTCATTTTACCTAATTTTATCACCTTTTATTTTTAAGAATTTCTATGCAAATGTTCATTTGGATAGATGGTTTGCATAATTTCATATTCATAAAAATTACCCTTTATTTTTTCTTCCATGACATATTTCAGTTTGTAAATTGGTACATTATGATTTAAAAACTCGAAATGGTAAATAATTCTGTTATCCAATAAGCTGTATAACTCTTTTCAAAAATTTGTTTCGTTTTGCTTATGTGGACATTATCACCAACATTGTATTTTGATTCAGTAATCATATATGTTAAATATGATTTTTTTTTCATTTTTTATTGACTTCAATTGGTTTCATACTAATGGTTCCATGTTTGGTATTGTATTCATTAACTAAATCCTTTAATATATTTACCCATTTGTAAATGCATGCAAAGCATATTTCTTTCACATTTTGTGCTTCATTGTGCGATTATATATCTTTGCAATACTGGCTTTAATTTAAGTGAATGTAGAATAATGATTCATGTTACATTTTTGCATAAGTTGTTTAAGTATTTTATTATAAAATTAGGGCCCATTGTTACCAATATCCAACTCAACAAGATCAATTTGCCATAAATCATCAATACCATACAAAATTACTTTTGTTTTTGGAAAAAAATTTCATGCAGGTTTATATAAATAATTTATTATGACTTCTCTTAAATTGCACATTGTTGATTTATTTGAATTAAATATTGAACATTAAAGTTTTGCATATCATTTTTTTAGTAACCTTCTTACACTTCAAGCACCAAGTATTCTGCATTTCAATAGTAAAAAATATTCAATCATTATATTTTATGAATATTCATATTGTGGTCACCAATCCATTATCATAACTAACAATTTTATTTTCGCTTATTTTAAAAGATAAATTGCCACTTATATTAACCTCAAAGGGCTTAGTGTAATCCATTTTTAATCATAGATAACAGTCACAGTATCATCAGGTAAATTGAGATTAACTGTAATTATGTTATAAACATGTGCAACCTATAAAAAAACACAGAAAATTTTATTATTTTATAAGTGAAAAATCTTATTTTTGTATCCCACTTTTAGGTAAATAAACTATATGATACTCTTTTTATTTACAGTTTTCAACTTTAGTATTAACAAGTGTTCCACAACAATTCAAAACTGATTGGTTTAAATTTTGTAATTTATCAGATTTTTCTTTATCAAAAAATCTTTTATTGACTGCATCTTTTCCATCCATGGAGTCAGTTGTATTATTAGTTCTAACATCTTTAACAGAAACATAAGCTTTGGAATTGACAAAAACTTTACTAATTTGATCTCGTAAAGCAGAAACAATTGCATAGTATTTCGAATCTACATATGTTTTTAATTCATTAAAATTACTGTCAGAGTTTTTATTTAAAATTTTGATTAATGATTCCTTAAATACATCCATTATTTAATAACAAATATATTATATCATGAAACTTAAAACCTCTCTTAAAAAATGAATAACACAATTAAAAATAAATGTCCACTAAAAACTTAATTAAAACTCTGAATTCTATTGAGATTGTAATAAACATTTCTATTTATGAAGTTAGTAGTCGAATTAGTAGGAATAATACCTTCTAATAAATCAAAATAGTAAACATAGTTATTTTCTTTAAAGTAGCACACCCAATGAATATCAGGATTTAATGAAATGTCAAAATTAACCAAAGCACATTCATATTTGTGCATACTTTTTGGTAATTCATCAATAATATAAACACTAACGAAATTTTTTATATTTAATACTTTTTACATATTTTTCAATATCAATATTAGATAATGGGGATATATTAATTTTTTTTGGTCTCCCTCTCCTTTTTGCAACTTAACCACTTCCTGCTTTATTTTCCATTTCTAAATTGTGTCTCTGTTATTCTTTTAATTCTTTTTAATTTTTTTCTTGTTTGATCAACAGATTTGTAAATTGAGCTAGCTCCACCAGCTAAAGCCAGAGTGCAGCTAAAACTAAAATTAAAATCGTACAAAAACTCCATGATATAAACTGCTTCCAGATTTTTATTTTAGTACATTTATGATTGTTGGTATTGACAAGATTAATTTGAATCCTTTGCCTTAACTTAATATTTTACTTTTTCTCTCAAGTTGTTCCTTTGTTAAAAATTATCTATACCCAAATCTTTTATTTGACCAATGGGTATATCAACTGTTATATTTGTTAACTTCATTTATAAGTAAACAATATAAGTAAATAATCAATTTTAAAACCCATCCTATTTTTTTTTAAACATAGTTGAAGCAACAGTTGCAGAAGCAATACTTCACCGATTGGAGTATTTTTATCTAACATAATTCCTTTTGCTCCTTTTTGTAAAATTTTATCAGCTTCATGCCTAGATTAAATATATTTATAATCTCTATAATCAATATTGTGATATTTACATGCTTCATATAATTTATTTATTCCTGTGTCGCCTCTTTCCAATCTTTTATTCAATTTTGTATATGGGTCACAATAATTATACCATGGAAAATGCATTTCAGGCAAAAGTAAATTATTGAATGCCCAATTTATTATACCTTATATATGATGTTCAGAATTACAAATATAATGAAGAAATACATTAATATCTCTTATAAGATATGGAATTACTTTTGGATTATAAATAACAAAATGAGAAAATTTATTGTTCAACATATTCATTATGCTCACTTTTTATTGTTATAATTGTTATTACCAGCATTTCCTTCACCATGAATAACTAATAATCTATCATCCAATTTGCTAACATCATCCATCCAGACATATTCTTTTGGATAATTATTGTATTTTTTATACCTCCTTCAGATCTAGGAGTGTTTGGTATTGAACTTAAGTTTGAATCTTTAGTATATTTTTCATAAATTGGTCTAATTATATTATTATACTTCCAACCAATACTTGAACTTGGATTATACATTTTCTTATTATGAATATATTTTTGAATTATATCAGTGGTTAATAAAACAATTTATGTGTAATTGTTAAGATCATTATTATTGTAATTAACTTCAGGTTCTTCTGCGCTATTTTTTGTTATAAATTGGAAAGTTCTTCTCTTAATTCATATTCATTATCTTCGACAAATAGAATATCACCATCTGCATTTACTTGTGTATCACAAATACAAAAATCATGTCCTCCTCGTAAACTGTATTTTTTTATTGTTATTAATATCTCCATAAATATATTTTCCAAGATTAATAGTTTATTCTTTCAGTGGATTTATACCCAAATTTGCAGACCTATCTTTGGTCAATTATTCTCTTTCAAATGATGTTTCTTCAGAAGTAGGTGGATAATCTAAATTTTTTGCTGCAAGTGTAACTAGCGTTGTTTTTAAATTTTGATTTTCTTCACTTATTTTATCTCTTTTTACCAATATTTCGTAATTCGTGAATTAAAGGTAGATCTTTTTCTTCTTTTTTCATAATCTGCTTAATGATATTTTATGATTCTTTTTAAAATTTCTGAATTTTTCAAAGAGTAATTCAACCTTGAAAATTTCCTCTCATGAATATTTTTTTATATATTAATTTTTTAAATTATAAATGTGTTATAAAATATCGAGAGTTTTGAAAGACAAACTTCTCCTCCAACTGATCAAACTAAGGGGAATTTAATGTTTACAATAATGTAATTGATGCTTATGTTTTTGAGCAATTTAGGTTAGGCAAAATTTGATAATATTGATGTTTATGCCAACTTTTTTTCATTTCCAGTTATCTTGAGTAGAAATCTCACAACATGAACATATTATTGAGGCTGTTGATAACCCAGGTTTAACTTCAACAAAGATAAATAATTTGTTAAGATCCTCAAGTGAACCAAATTATTTATAAATTACTGGTATTGATAATGAATATCATGTTAAATCAGTTATTACATCCTATAATAACCTTGATATCAGTATTCATAGTATATCAGAAATAACAGATCAGGTCAAGAACAAGGTAAATGACCTCAGTCACAATATAGGGGCAATGTCACACCAATTGTATACACACACTAAAGAATTAGAGTCAGTGCAAATTCAAGCTCAAATACTCACCAGTATGATGCTAGAAATAATAAATATTGTCAATGAAGTAATACTAAGTACATTCATACTGCAATGCCAATAAAAATTCCTTCCACTCCAAGCGGTGCCTAAAGCAATATTAAAAGCCAACCTCCTTAATTTACAAGACCAAATTTACGCACTTGGCTTAGAATTAAGTATTCCAACGAACCTGATATTAAAGTTATATACATCACCACTAACAGAATGCATGCTGTCCCCTACTGAAATGTTAATTAAAATACAGGTCCCTTTGAAAAATATATAAAAAGTACATGGAAGTTTTTCATGTATACAAACGACACAAACAAATTTCATAATCAAACACAGTCAAACATTATGGCTACTGACTTCCACACACAGGAAATGAGGGAAATTTACGATGCCACAGAGCAAAACCAGGGTATTTATTTCCTCTCTAAACAAGTCGTGAACAATCCGCAAACAAATAGCCTGAAAGTCGCAATATATCTCATAGATTTGCACAGTCTATTTGAACATTGTAAATTCAAATGCGAGCCAGGAAATGCACTCTACGTCCATGTGACCGAACCCCATCATTATGTCATAACAAACGCACCTGGTGAGCATATACTTAGATGCACAAAAAAACACTCAGTAAAGTTATTCCCAACCCTAAGGTTGGAACCAAAGAACTTACCGTACCACGTGGCTGTTAAATTACATATAATAAAATAACAATCATTAAAGCCATCCACATTTGTGACATTAAAAGCCCTAAGACAGGAAAGATGCACTCAATATTGACGGTACAATGGTTGAAAAATTTGAACTTTGAAGCTCAGCAGTTAAAAGTAAGTGAGGATATTTCCTTTTACTCAGTAAACTACACAATTAATGATAAGTAGCAGATAACGCATGCGGATCTACCTACTATACAGTACACGGAATCACGGTCTGCAATTCACTAGCCGCAACTGTTCTCTGTCACAGGAACATTACAATTACATCAGCTGTTCCATCATCATAATTCTGACAATATCATTTGCAGGTATTTATAAGTTGATCAAATTCGCTATTCTTATTAATAATATAGCCATAGCGGCACAACCATGAAATGAGACAGTTGTCACATGGGCAGTTAACTCAGTAGACAAATTAGCTTCCTCCAAGTGGCTAATCGAAAAGCGCGGTTACTCTTACAGCGGAATAAGCACAAGTATTAAGAAAAAAAATACCAAACGCAAAGCATGGGCACACAGGCACTTCGCAAAGTGTGTTAAGGCAATTCAAGACGCAAAGCACGCTAAAATGTCATGTGAAAATACACTCGTAAATGCAGAATTATGTGTCTTTTTTGTGTGCCACATAAATAAATATGTATATAAAACCAGTGGTTTAATACCACAGCTCTCAAATATAGGCAAGGCGCGTATTTTTGTAGCACGGCGGACATTGCGACACTAAGTGCTACCTAGTGGGTAAAGTCAGAAGAGCTATCATGTCGCAACCACAGACACGCTTGCCGCGACAGCGAATGTATAGAGAGCAGCACATGAGCACTCCCATGGCCGAGGTACCTTTGAATTACAGCTGCGTGGCGATTCTCGCCATAGCAGTAAGGATGGGGCCCCAAGGAATAAATATATCAATACCTGTAAATAAGGAATTATTTTATATATTAACCATGCACAAATTCAACATAGTGCAAAATGTAAAGGACATTGCAAATTATTTTATGTAATTACGTAAAGTTAACCAACAACAGCAAAACTGAAATCAATTGATATACTCAATTAAGTAACATGTTTTACTTCAGTCACTGTTCAAAATAAGTCTACTATAAACTTATGGCACCATTGCCCACTGTTGCTTTTTAAGAGAGCTCTCACCCGAATCCTCACTCTATGTGTTCGACGCCAGGTTATAAAGAACATTTCGTTTTTAGTGAGTGTAAAAATAATACCAAAGTGGAGTCGAACATTACATTCCCCTTCCTATCAAACCAACACGCAAGCAATAGCGACCGATTACTACATTAGGGCGCAGGCACAAAAACCCTTGTTAGCATGAGCTAATTATTGATTTTTGTTCCAATTTAAAAACGCAATTGTTATGTAACATATTATTAGTGAAATCATGTCAACCTTGTACAAATTCATGTTAAGAAACAACCCAAATGTAAATAACATTCAATAATTAGACTGAGTAAAATAAACAAAACTAACTTGTAGTCTGGTAACCCAGAACACGAAGTTAATAAAGTTAACTGGTAATTGTATATATTTTCGTGGGGCACTCAACACTGATGTTGAGTATTTTACTGATATAATAATTGGTAATGGATATAGTATTGTGTCTGTGCCACCAAAATAATTTCCCTTCATGAAACTGCAGAAAACTTTGATGCAGATCCGGTCCTGCGAAATACCCCCGTTTTAAAAGCAGGATTACTCACCTAATTAATAGGGTAAAATATTTGATCCCATAGTGTTTAGACCACCTTTCAGAAGCTCAGCTCCAAACGTTAAGGAATGTTGTTGCACAGGCGCAATCCTTATTTGCAGGTGTGTGTAATTTAGAAACAGGCGAGTTGCTATAATCTTCCCACTATCTTGATGTTGCCACTGTTAGTGAACAGCTTACTGACCTTAGCTGCAGTACTGCCACCACCATTTCACCCCCCCCCCCCAGTCCTAAAAAGATTAGTCTGTTTACCCTCCATTTCCCAACCTCTTTCACATGTCGCTTTTCCCTCTACCTCAGCACAAATCCCCATCACATCATCTCCCACTCTCATCCAGTCTGTTTTTGCCACCACCTCACTCATGGGATCTTCAGTAACACTAACCAACCAACCCCAGGCATCACATACTTTTGGCAAAATTACCCTCCTATTACAGCATTTCTTGTATAATTTCCCTATTTCCCTATTATATGTACATAAGTTTTTTGAGATTTTGAAAATCATCATAAAATTGCACAAGAGTAACACAGTCACTGAACCTCAGCTTTTAGAACTTATCTACCCTTTCACACAAGCTCCTCTCAGTGAAAAAACCAGACATGCTATCTCTGATCGTCTCAGTTTTTATTAGTATCATGCTGACATACTTTACTGTTGTATTCCACCAAGTTTACTCACCCAGTTGTAGTCATGTATGTTCAATAGGCTCCAAGAGTATAATGAAAGCTTATAAGTGTATGTTAGCAGCACTAAGAAATCTGCTATCATTCTGCTTTTGAATTTGCCTAAAAGCGAGATAGTAAATAACATTTTAGAAATTTTGGAACCTCAGGAGCGTTTGAGCTTCGTTTTCTCGGAAAAACCTAACTCATTTTCTGAGCTGGAACGTATTTGTATTTACTCGCAGAACATTGCGTATGCTGACTAACAAAGAGAAAAATGGTCTGCCGAAGACAGGAACTGGAAGAAACCCAGTCCTACTCTTGACAAGAAAAGTAAGCCACACTGTCCAGAAACTAGTGTTGTGAGCACAGAGAAAATAACTAAGGCAAAGAGTGATAAAATAAGTGCCCCAAATGCTTATGAAAGTGACACACTAGCATTTTTATTGCAAAGCAACTGGTCATCTGATCTCTAATTGCCCAAAGCTATTAGCAAAAACAAGTCCAGGGACGACGAAAAGTGAGCTTTCCTTCTGCGAAGTTGGCAACTGCGCCAATTCGCAGCTCAATGCTCACATGATAAGCTCTATTAACATAGGAAACTCTTTCCAACTTCATTTCGGCCTTTATGGAAGTTGTGACACTAAAACTCAGTATAACACATTTCAAGTTAATTTTCCCAATGTTCCCCAATTGGCCACCCCCCGTGTTGAAGTCAATTAAGTTCCTTTGTCAGTTAAGGCTTTGGTGGATTCTGGATCTGCACATTTTATTTCAGGAGAAATTTTTAAGCCATTGAAAGAGTTCAAGCTAGTGAAAACTGTTGAACCTTCTGAAATCCAGTGTTATACAGCTTCTAGTGAGGCATTACCAATTTTGTGTTCTGTTAAGCTTAAGTTCAAAATTTTAACATTTTTCTTGTATGCATTGATGTTTATTTTCCGAGAATTTTGTTTACCTTATATTTTGGGAGCTGATTTTATGGCTTCCACTGGGTTCATTTTATAAATGCAAGCACGGCACATTTTTATTTTTATTTTCCCCCTGCTGGAAGAATAGGTTTTTGCTAATTGTGACCAAAGTCAATACCTCTCGTCAGAGGTTAGTACTGAGCTTATATTGTCTGTGGACCCTTTCGTCCATTTGGAAACACAGCAATGTGTTGCTATTCGAAACCTTTGTAATAAATTTCCCAAAGCATTTACGTCTGAGTTAGGTCTTACTGGCCTATTAGAATATTACATAAATTTGGTAGGCAAGGAGTCTGTCACTAGTCACCCTTATAGGCTAGCCCCTACCAAAATAGATATTTTGAGAGAATGGGTCGAGGAGTTAATGAATAAGGGAGTAATTAAACCCTCCACATGCCAATATGTGAGTCCAGCCATTTTGATTCCAAAGCCAGATAATAAACATAGAATGATTACTGATTACCATGAGGTAAACAAAAAAAATTAATAGAGTCTGTCCCACATCCGGACCTCCATTCGGAATTTAATTGGTTTAGTAAGGCAAAATTTTTCACCACTGTTGAACTCAATGCTGCTTATTACCAAATTCCACTATCAGAAAATTCCCAAACTCATAACATGTTTTTGTGTACCTTGCAATCTTTATCAGTTCACCCACATACTTTTTGGATTGGCGACTGGTGCCCAAGTTCTTACGCATCTGTTGGACAAGTTTTTTCACAGTGTGAAATTTGTATCTGCAGAGCGTTTGACAGAAGTTCTAGTTCGTTTGCAAAGGGCAGGTCTGATTGTTAACCCTAAGTTTGCTGCTCAGGAGATTTATTTTCTGAGTCATAGAATTTCGGTGCGAGGTGTTTCCATTGAACCTGAGCGAACTAGATGTATTCGAATTTTTTCGCCATCTCTGGGTGTTTAGGGCATTGCTCGTTTTGTTGGTATGTTCCAGTTATTTGGCAAGTTTATTCCCAACCTAGCTGATATTGCAGCCCCACTTAATCGCTTGCATAAGAAATCAATACGAATTGTATGAGGAGAAGAACAACAGCAAGCTTTCGATACATTCAAAAATCAAATTATGAACCTCCCTGTTCTTCGGATGCCTGACTTTTCGAAGGAGTTCCTTCTGCAGACGGACACTTCCACTTTGGCTGTGGGAGCGGTCTTGTGTCACGAATTTCATGCCATTAGGCAACCAATTTCTTTCGCTTCTTGTACACTTACACCCCAGGAGAAAAAGTAATCCATTTATGAGTTAGAAATTTTAGCGGTTGTTTTGGCATTGACAAATTTAGGCAATATTTGGAATATGCAGAATCCCTATTGGAAACTGACAGTCAAGCATTGTCGTGGCTTTTGATTCACCCACCACAATTGGGGAAAATTGCCTGTGGTGTCATTAGGATTGCTTCTTTGAAATTCAGAGTGCAACATATTAAGGGATCACAAACTATAATTGCTGATACTCTCTCTTGTATTTTTGAGGATACAAAATTTTGTAATGAATCCACAGTTCTTCCAAATTGTAATATCTTGGTGGATTTCCCTTTGGCTTTTACCGATATTAAGGAACATAAAAAAAAAAGGATCAGGATTTAAAAGAAATCATCTCAAAATTGAAATTAGGTTTTGAAGAAAACCCCTATTTTCTATCAAAAGGCATGGCGTGCTGTTGATCTCATAATAATGCAAAACATGCTGTGTTGCAGTGCCACCTCAAACCCATGATTTTTTAGTATCTCCACTCATCGCCCCTTGGTGCACATTTAGGATTCTGTAAACCCATACATACTATTATAAAACATTTCATCTGGATAGGCATAGATGCCAAAATTGCAGAACATGTCAAATATTGTAAGTAGTGTGCTTTTAGTAAACATGCTAAAAAAAACTCATTAGGTTCTCCTGTTGTTAGAAGTGGCTGAGAAGCAAATGAAAAAAAAATTACTTACTTTGTCGGCCTATTTCCTAGAACCAAGTCTGGTAACAATATGTTATTAGTTTGTGTTAAGGCCTTTTCGAAATTCGTATGGCTCATCCCTATGAGAAAAGCTGATGCAGCATCAACTGTTCGTGCCTTGCAAGCCCGTTTTTTCTAAAAATTTTGAATGCCCAAATCTATTCTATCTGTTAATAGTTCACAATTCACTTAAGGGATTTTTCGTGAAATGAGTTTTTCTTATGGCATTCGCTGCATCATGTTGTCTCCATACAAACCGCCTCTTTCGCATGTGGAGCATTTCAACCGGCTCATTCGTTCGGCCCGTATAGTCTTTCATGTGACAAATCATTCGAGTTGGGACAGGAATCTCCCTTGGTTGCAAATGGCATTTAATTTTGCTAAACATGAGTCGCATAAGAAAACTGAGTTTAATCAAGTATTAAACTATCTACCCAATAATCCTTTGTCTAATTTGTGGTGTTTCGATGATTTGTTGCGGATGATCCAAAGGACATTTGTCAGGTTTAGGCAGTAGCTATTAAATCTTTAGAGAGCTCGTTTTAGGAGCTGTGTTAGATATGACACAAGTAGGATTGACAATCCATTTCATCTTGATGACTTCGTTCTATGTAAAGCTCGCCCTGTCAGCAGGACAGTAAAGAAAATGATTCTCAGCTTTTATTCCGTTGGACTGGACCTTGCCAGAGCCAACATTTTCTAATGCCAGTCACTGTCAGTCTTGCTGACCCTAGTTCTGGTAAATATGTAACGAGAGCACACATCTCTCATTTGAAAAGGTTTCATAAGCCTAAGAAAATTTTGTGTTTTATACATGTCTAGAAGCTTCCGATCGTGGTTGTAGATTATTCGATTTGTATTTGTGATAAGCAAGTTTAAGATCGCCGAGGTGGGCCGACCGCCCATGTGTTTCTCTGCTAACCCTGGTAATCTCCACTTGTCGCAATCGATCCACTGAATTGTCGTTCAGCTGTGTGCATGGGAGTTATTAGAGGATATGTAAGTTCATGGGGGCCTTACCCTTTGGTGTTTTGAACCCCGATGACTCTGTACCACAGCCTACCGTCCCCCTCCACAGAACCGTGTGACGTGGGACGCGACATCAGGACACATTGCATTGTCCTGTTCAAGTTATTGTGTAATGCGTTTCGAAACACTTTCAAAAACATATTAGTATCCTGAAGAAATAGGTTTACTTTAGATATATACATCTACTTCTTATTTATATGTATTTATTTCTAAGGTTTATTGTACAAATAAACATTTATGAGGATTGTGTGTTGATGACATTCCTAATTTTTATTTATGTGGCTTATTTTGGTTAGAACTTTAATACAAGTGTCCCTTCATTATTTATATTATAAAATAAAATTATTTATTTTTATTCTAAGGTTACAGCTATTACTGCAGTTCCTTTACACAATATTTGCTTCCTATATGCTGTTTATAAATTGTGTGAATTTCATTTAATAATTTTTTTTAAATTAATAAACACATTATAACATTTTGTTGTTATCAAAGTGTACTTAATTTTTCACTGTCTTTTCATAATTTAATGTGTATACTAAATACGTGCAATGCTTACAATCACAAATAATCTAAATTTGCCCTTTCTATAATGAAAACATTCTTAAAACAACAAATAAAATACTTCTCCTGCTTGTATATTATTCTTAGATTCTCACAACACTTGCTGCCACACACTTTAATAGTGAAATCGGGGGATTTATACTCAATTATTTTAGCTTCAGGGGGTTGGAATTTTGCAATGTGCCCCTGTGGTACATTTGCGATTTACTGTGTGCATGCAATACCCACGGTAAAAAAAAAAAACCTTTTTAATACATACTGTGTAACATGGAATGAACCCAAGTGAAATCCTTAGTAATGTGTAGCTGTGTCACATACTAGGCCCACCACAGAAGCATTTCGCCTCTCTGCAATCACTCTTGCTTCCTGGAGACCCATCGACAAGACAGTGGAGAATGTAGGCTCTCAAATATATCTCTCATCTCTCATCTCTTACAAGTTACTATTGCTTGGAGACACCCCGACAAGACAGTGGAATAAATAGGCTCCAAATTATCTCTCTTCTCTCGGGGCATAACCCAGACAGAGCCTAGAGTCCTGCACTCGTGTGCAAAACAACACAGTGGGTGACTCTGGACTGGTGACTACGCCACCAGTTCCCTACATCCCCGCTACTCTCGTGAGAATCATGTGGGTGACCTCCTGGGTAAATTACGTGAATGACGTAATTAACATGGGCATCTTATGGATTCGCTCTACCTAGGTGAAATGGGTGTGTCAGCACCACTAGTTCCCATTTTATTGATACCCTTGATATTTCATTAAAATCGCCCATCTCTCGTCGCTTAATTCCATCTCGTCCCATATTCATAATATAGAAGCATTAAATGTGTGAAACTTTGTAAACCAATGTTACAGACAGCAGTGAAGGCAGTGCAGTGTTTACACAGGTGAATGCATTTAAACATACATTTCTTAAGCTAGAGGCAGGCACCCATTCGGAAGTAACTGATTTCTCGTGAAGGGGAATGGATGGTTGTTGTTACCGCAAACGTCAACATGCAAGTGGGTCGCGTCTGGCTGTGACCTTGAGGCCTCATGCCTCATACCTGGTACAGAAAATTTTATTCCCCAGTACACCTTATAATTGGATAACTGTAGAAAATATCTTAACAGAAAGAATTTCCTTAATTATAATTCTTCTCTACTGACATGAATGATAAATTTGAGCCTCATACACATTTTACAATTTAATTTAATGAGAAAATGATATATTTTATTTATACATTCCTGTATTGTAAAAATTGTATATCTGATTCTATCTCTTCAAGACACTTGAATTATTTTTAATTCCTTTAAATCTTAATTTTATGTCAAGAATTGCAAACTCATGTTTATTAAATAAACTTTTAAAATATCTGAGTATTTATTTTGGACTATTACATGAGTTATTAAACTCGGAGATACGCGATGTATCTTATATTTCATATTTATTTTAAATTGTTTAATTCTTTGCCTAACACCTTTTCAGATTTATATCCTCATGCTGCTTTACATCACAATACTAATGTTAATTGGTTACAATTTTTGGATGTGTTTAAGAAATTAGTTATTTATATTTGCAATTTATTTTTACTATTTGTAGGTTACTCAATTTTAGTTTGCTGGGAGCTGGTATAGGCCTATAATTTATCCCTCATAACCAGTTTTATTACCAATCAAGTTAACAACTTGCAAAATCTACGAATTTATCATAATTTTATGTTGTGGGGTTATGCAAAAGTTATTTAAGCCCTAACTTCCAGTGATGTTATGCTTTTACTTTAAATATTTTACCTGGTTCCTGAGAGTTTAGGAAAGACTAGCGCCTCTACCAATATTATGATCCTACAGGGGGGCCATACGAGTTAAGTGGGGGAAGCATACTCAGATGAATATACACCTAATAATATACTATGTCAATGTACAGTGTTTATATTATGTCATACAATATTTTTTAAAATTTGAATTACATTAATTAATTGATTCTATCGATCGAGGGGGCTCTATGCATAATTTACTATATAGTTAAAACTATTATGTATTTATAATTTAGTTAATAATTCAAGCCAAGTACAACTGGCTACATAAAGCCTTTATGAAACCTATGGGAATTTCTTCATCTTAATGCTGTTGCCAAAGGCTGATCACCTTAGCGGCTACCGCAGCCGGAACCCCTGTCAAGGTGCGTGCATCTTTTCCCATCGGCAGTTCGCTGTGTTAGGACCCTGCTCGTTACCCCGCAGGCCTTAAATGTAGATCCCCTGTTGTTTCCATATTTTACAAACAGATGCTTATTATTAAAACAGCAGCTGCTTTTGTCCTCGCTCGCCACTCACTTCTATTTCTCTGTGTCCATTACAATGTGTGACTCGACCGGTCTACCACCCTGGAGACCTGACGCATATATCTCTCTCTCTCTCTCTCTCTCTCTCTCTCTCTCTCTCTCTCTCGGCTAGTGTTCTTTGACATCACCTTCGACTTGCCGAGACATGCGCTGTTGGCCGACTGGTCCGGCAGCCAACTATGCTCAGAGCATACTTCACACATGTGCAGTGCGACTCTAGCCTAGTGTGCGTTGGCATGCTCGCTCCATGTCACGTTTGTGAAGAGCTTGAGACTCATCATCACAGAGACCAGGTGAAAGTATCTCAGGATTGGGGCAACTAAGTTGGAATGAGAGCATGAGACTCGACACCTCGCCAGGTGAAATACCAGTGCATGAGAATTCGAATCCCTGCCGGGATTCCAGATGAAGGGAATCCTGCGAGTATGCTAGCCCCTTCTGCAGTCAGGTGGTAGTATGAGCATCTTCACTGCTGGTGTTATTAGCATAGATGAAAGAAACATCGCTGATTCGCGATGTCTGGTGGGGGCCCATGCGAGTTTCTACTCACTGCACGCACTGTCTGTCGAGGATATCATTGGCTTAGGCGCGTCTGGAAGGGTAAACCTCGCTGGCTCACGATGATGAGTCTGGTAAGTGCACAGGCCAATACCAGCATTTGCTTTATTTCATCTCCTAACTGTGCATCTAGGACTTAATTTGCAGATCCAGAAGGAAACATCCTCGTCAGCTCACTATGACACGTATTGTTAGTGTGTTTAGGTGCATGCTATTATTTATTTTTCCCAATGTCTGTCGCATGCATAGGACAATGCATATGATTTTAATCTGCTAACACTTATAATGCAATGGAGATCGTATGGCCAATGTGTGCGACTGGTAAAGCAAGGGTAATCTGAATGGTACCCCCTCTTGTTTCCTGTAATTTTTTTGAGTTGTATATAAATCTGTTCGGAAATTATAGCTCACTATGCTTGTATGTGCACCTAGGATATACTTGACACCACAACCTTTTTCGTTGTTAGGGGGATGCCTATATTCTGAATTTTATGGCTATATCTTAGCCAGTTAGGAAATTACAGTCAAATATGCTTTAAGGTATGCTTAGGACATACTTGGCAGCATGACTCTTTTCAAAATTGGGGGTGATACCTTTCTTATGAATTTGTGGCTATATAATATACTCATCTAAAATAACAACTTACTATGTTTATAAGTGAACTTTTGACACACTTGACCCAGCAACCCTTCTTGTTGTCGGGGATGATGCAAATTTTATGAATTTGACAGCTATATCTTAAATGGTTCGGAAATTAGTCTCTCCTATACTTATAAGTGTGTCTTGATAATACTTGACCCTCGAACCTTTTCGGTTTCTGGGGAGATATCTATATTATAAATTTGCTATTTGTAATTTTTAATGGTTCAGGAATTACAGCCAGCAATACTTATGTGTACACTTAGGTCATAATTGACCACTAGTTTCTTTTCATTGTCTGTGGTGATGCCTATGTTATGATTTTGGTAGTTTTATTTCAAATGATGCGGAAATTACAAACAAGCATGCTTACAAGAATGCTTAGGAAATACTTGACCTCTCGATCCTTTCCTTTGTGTGGAGCGATGTCTACATTACAATTTTTATAGTTTTATCTCAAACAGTTCGGAAATTACAGCCAACTATACATGTAAGTAGACATAAATTACACTTGACCCTGCGACCCTTCTCGTTGTTGTGGCTGATGACTATGTTATGAATTTTTCATCTTAAACAATTCGGAAATTACAACCAACTATGCATATAAGTAGACATAAGTTAAAACTGGCCCTGCTACACTTATCCTTGTTGTGGGTCATGCCTATGTTCTGAATTTAACAACTGGTTCTTAAATGAATCGGAAATAACATAAAACTATTCTTATAAGTAGACACAGGTTCTACCCGACCCTGCGAACATCTCGTCGTCATGGGTAATGCCTATGTTATGAATTATATAACTATATCTTAAATGGATAAGAAATTACAGCCAACTATGCTTATACAGAGACATAGGGTACACATAGCCCTACAGCCCTTCTTGTCGTAGGGAGTGATGACTATGTTATGAATTTGACAACTATATCTCAAACGGTTAAGAAATTACAGCCAACTATTCTTACAAGTAGGCTAGGTTAAACTTGAACCATCACTCTTTTTTGCTGTCTGTAGTGATGCCTATGTTATGATCTTGGCCACTATATCTCAAACAGTTCGGAAATTACAGTCAACTATACTTATATGTGTGCTTACTACATACTTTACCTGAGGCTGACAGGGCACCTTGGAAAAGTGTCTCCTCTCCACAGGGAATGCATAAGTGGAAGTGCACACATTCAGTAGGAAAGAAATAAGGTTGGATGCAACCAGAGAATACAAACCAGAATAGTGCAAGAGTGTGAATTTCTGAGATGAGGGTGACATCACACCTACTGAACCCACACCCAATGAGTCAACACCACATTGATGGGTCATAGGTGGAAATTGACCAGAATACAAGAGCATGAACTTATGTGGTGAGGGTGACTCCACAGCTCCTGGCCCCACACCCAAGGATTCGACTCCACATTCATGGATCATTGAATAAATCGACTGTAATGCAAGAGAGACTGGCATTGTGGCAGGTATCGAGGCTGGTGTGTGGGTTTCGGGGCCAGGAGGCAGGGTGGAATGCAAGAGTGTGAAGTAAAGTCATTCGGTAGGATAGACACATCCAGAAAAATACATAAGATGGGAGTATTCAGACTGAAAACATTATATGTTTCGTAATGTACTGGCCACCAAAATGGCCACCACCTGATTACGTGATAACAAAATGGTCGCCGCCATACTGGCTGTGAATATGGCTGCCAAAAAAAGGAAATTATTTTATTGAAATTAATCAGTTTTTCGATCAAAAAGGGAAATTATTTTCTCGTGACGAAATCCAAGATGGCGGCCCCGGAGTCTCAGCTCCGCACCAGGACACCAGGTGTGTCAGAATCAATCTTTTTAAGAAACTTGCACGTGTTTCTAGTTTACTTCTCTATTCGTACTCGTATCCACTTGTTTAAGTACGCTTTTGTCTTAATAGTTTTTAAATGCACCTATCTGTCTCGCCTGCACATTGGGATATTTCGGACTCTTTTGTGTGTGTGTTTGCCGTATGGGCAAGTGCATAATGTAACATTTTTCTTATTTATTAGTTTGACAACATCACAAATAATGTTCAGTTTAGTGGAATTAATAAAAAAAAATAAGTTCACATTTGATTTTATATACAAAAAATAAAGCATTAATTTCCTTAAAACTTTTGTAAAAAAATATAATTTTCTAGTACTTGAAAGGGATTAACATTACTTTAGAATCTCATGGCCTCCGTAATGCTATGGCTGAAATATGCCTTAATTTTTTTCGCACTTGTGAAGACTTTCCTTATATGTCTCGACGAAGTCGGAGGGTGTGAATAAGAGCTGTATGCGCATGTCATTGCTGGAATTCGTATTGTGTTAAAAATCTGCATTGTAGACTTGCAGCTAGGAATATATCAGTGTTTTAGTTAGCGTATTTCATAAAGAGTGAATACTATCGACACATTTTGTAAGATCGGCCGCACATATACATAAACATGTTTGCATGTCACTTTTCATTCGGCTGAAGTCACATAGCAGTTTGATGTGTCCCTGTAGGTAGGCAAGGGCGGGATATTTCGTACCGCGGATCAGATTTATCGCTTAAAGAATCGAGTGCATGTGAATGTATGTAAGTACAGTAATTTTGTTTGCCGAATGTAAATTTTTTAAAATGATTTTGTACTTGTGGTGGGTGTACCTTTACGTTAGCATCTTCTTACTATATATAATTTTTTCCCCGCAAAACTTACTACTAGTAGGGATATGGGAAAGTGAGCACACAGGCTTCAGGCTGTGGATTGGTGGATCGAGGAGGCAATGTAGGAATTCCTGGATTATCTCTTAGAATCCCACTTATTTTTCAATAAATCGCATGTCTTAGCCCAAAAAGTCCTTAAAATTTCCCGTTTTCCCTTAAAAATTTCCAATTTTTCCTTAAGAAAATTAGAAACCACTCCAAGCCACCGAAAGAATTTCTTCAAGCTATTTTTAAGTTCTGGGTTTCTTCCTATGCCTTCCAGACCAAACAATGCGGTATCTGAGAAGCCGATTAAATAAAATAATTTTAAATATTATTTTTAAAATTTAAATATATTTTCACATTAAATAAATTTCATGGCGTAAGTATTGAGTGTTATATATCATCCGGACTCGTCTTTTCAAGGTGCATACGATCGTGATGTATCATCATTCTGTCTCGTTTTTTCATGCTCTATCATTTCGTGTTGTCCCTCACTCAATGCAATTTTTTCTCTCTTTCTCTCTATTTTTCTCTGTCCTTCTCTCTCTTTATATATTTCTCTAAATTTCTCTATCATTCTCTCTTATTTTCCAACTAATAATATTAGCCTTCTCTCTTTCCTTTCTCACTTGTCTCTCTCATTTATCTCTTTCTTTTCTCTCATTCTCTCTCTTCTCTCTTTATTTCCTCTTTCTCTCTTTTTCGCTTTCTCTCTTGTTTCCCAATTGCTCACATTCGCTATCTCTCTTTCCACTGTCTTCTGTATCTCAATTCATCTCTTTCCTTTCTCATTGTCTCTCTATCATTCCATAGGTTTTCTCTGAGTCCTCCCATTTTTTATTCATTCTCTCTTTCATTCCCTCTTGTCTTTCTCTCTTCATCTATCTCTTGTATCTCACATTTGTTGAACACCACCATCTACATAATTCCTTCATCGCCTGCTAGATTGCCACGAATCGCCAGTGTGTATATTTATATACGAATTTAAAGATGTAATTTTTCATACACGAGAAGGTATATAAGAAATTATTGTAAAATGCATTCCAGGCAGGACTTTGAAAAAATATACGAATATAACTACTTTAAAAATTAATGGAAACAATTTTTTTTTAATATTTTACTTTATTCAGTGTTTTTTAATGTTGTATTAAAATTAAATCACCTGGCCTTGTAAGAGTGCACGCATGCACCACTGACCGCAAGTCAGGGGCACCTGTTGTGACATGTGAAGAGTGCAGCTACATATGTAGGTAGGCACCGCACATGGAAAGGAAGTTAGGATAATGACCCCCGAGACAAGTGATTGCGAACGAGCCTAAAAACTCCAAGCCCAAAATAATATCTTGTGAAAGAAAATAGAACACCCAAACTGAATCAGTCCAGGATAGTTGGCCTATTTTAAAGTGGAGATGAACCACAACATTGAACCTTACCATGTCGCCACTGAGCACACAAAGAATATTCTGTCATAACATGCATGTGCCCCTTTGACCAAAATTTAAAATTTATAGGGCGATTAAGAAAGGCTTGACTGATGATGCAATGCATCGCCCCGGTGTCCATCGAGGTGGAAAAATTGCTACCGCAACAGTTAACAGTAACAATACACTTGATAACATTGTGTGCATTTATTTTATTCTCGCGACTGGCACATCCATATCCCTGTCCAGTCACAAGTTGTTTCTGGTCCACGTGCAAAGACGACGGACATGTACCGGCTCACCACAACGGAAACATTTTCGTTCCACTAAATTATGTTTTATCTGTTTGCATTTAGCCGCCATGTGTCCAACATATGTGCAATTAGCACAGTGCACGACCAGACAGTGCCATTCGCGCCTCCTGTGGCTTTGAAAGTACATCACCTGTCCGGGGCAAACTACTCGCGCTCTACCGTACAAGTATTCTGGCGGGGAAAATAAGTCTTGTATCTATACGTGGCCGTCACTATGCCCTGAGCATCAACAGCAATCTGGCGTAGTTCGGTTAAATTCCATGGGGGATATAGCGTCATACAATACCATATTACAAAGGGAGCCAGATTATAAAATATGATATTAACTAAATCAGATCCAGTTAAAGCTAAACACATGGCATCACGAAAAGCACAAATTGATTCGACAAACTCACAAACAGATGCATTGGGGTTTTGTATGCGATACATTATGTTCATTTCATATTGCCTCTTCATGCGGGGAGGGAAAAATGTGTGCCAAACACAGAACATGAAACCCAGCCAAAATTCCACCGGGAAGCGACTGCAGTTCCTTGTCAAGTAAATGTAAAACAAGGCCTTCTACTTTAACGGAAAGAGATCGAAGGAGAAAGTCTTCAGGGCAGAGATATAAACTAGCCACCTTAACAACCGTGACGAAAATGGTGAGAATGGAAACTGGTTCGAGAGTGGTAAGGGAATTTATCCGGTTTAAAGATAACATAAAATGTTTGTTTGTGGAAAAGGATGGTTGGCTCACCGGGTCAGATTGCTGAAGCGAGGTGGACGTTACTGCAACGGAATCCTGCTGGAGGCGTTGAGCATACAGCCTGCGAAGTTGTGCCACATTTAAAGTTTCTGCAAAAACAAATTCCAAATCTTGCAAAGCCTATCTCGACAACGTATACACAAAGCTGACGTTGAAGCTCATCGTAGAGTTGAAAATTAATCAAACAAATATAAATATGATTGCAATAGCAGAAAGTAACGGAGATTAATTAAACAGAATTGTCAGTACAATTGTACAAAATGACGTACAAGGTTCAGTTTTCAATCATTTATTACAGTTGCCCAATATATTGTACAAGAGAGCACGTATGATCACATAATACTGATGAGAGATTATTTAAATATTGCACAAATAATATAAAAATATCTGTAAAATTATTATGCCACAAAAAATATATTTCAACACTGACTAGAAAAAACTCTTGTATAAAAGTACCGTAATAAATTGCCACTCAAAATCGTCGTAACATGATAGAGTGAATTGGCAATCAACTGTAACAAAATCAATTCAAAATCAGTAAAACCTGGTAAATTCTGAAGCATACAATCTTGCTATTACTATTAAAATTCTCGACAGAGTAATCACAATAGACCTTCTTTGACGTCATGCAAAAACGATGCCAACTGTTTAAGTGACACAAACAGGTACTTTATATTTAAGTGAAATGCGTATTTTTCTTTCAAAGTGGAAATCAGTGATTTTTTTTAAATTTCGGCAACCACCGATACTAAGAACCATCTACACCAACTTACTATATTTGCTACGCACGTGAGTTCCAACGTCAAAGGTATTTTTATGCACATACATTTGTATAAAAAATCCAGCCACGCAATATTCAACTACAAGACCAACTGCGCCTTTATGTTTCACTAACATTGAATAATTACTGTAAACATCCACAGCCATACTAGGCCCATCAAAGCGCGGTGCAATTAAAAGACAAATTAAAAAGTAGAATAAAATTACTATCAAAAATACATTGCTAAACCAGGCATCACCCAAAAATTTCGGTGGGCCGTTCCAATCGCTTGGCTGTAAAAATACCCAGATAATTAAAACATTTTCTACCAAAGGCGGCGCGGCTAGGTGTGGACAGGCAATAACTAACAAAGCTCGTCGGCCTGGCCAGCCAAATGGGACAACGATAGTACAAGTAAACTACGCATTTACAACAGACAAACACGAACGGCGATGTTGAAACCATATTTCTATTAAAAATCGTAATATTATCACAGGATAGCAAACACAGAATAAGGAACGCTATAAGTCGTGCACGATATTATATTAAAAAGCCAACTACATCGCAACACAAAAACTAAAGCTTGAATAATATCAAACTGTCAACGACTCACCGTGTCTTCCCGTATTCCACCTGATCACACTGAAGGTTTTACACTGAATTAGATTAATTACAAAATATAAATAGAAAATTACTCGTGTGCTATGCAAATATTATAATTTCTAAATGACGTATATTTCCATGCTGATGGTGTGTTCGAAGGAGAGCTCGATGTAAATGCTTCGAGTCGCAGCTGTAGAATTGAAGGCCACCGCTTACAACCCAGCTGATCTATTGAACTTCACTACAATTTAATGTATGACGCACCGGGAAATGAGCTAGGCAAGGGGGAGCGGAAGGAAAAGGGAATCGGATTCTGAGAGGCGCGAAAAGAACAGTAAATAAATGGCAAAATGGCACTAAAAAATGGCAAAATGTAGCACTAACCGCGACGGCGCTGCAGCACCATCGCAAGATCGAGGTTAAGGTCACCGAAATATAACATGGTGGACAATACGGCCGCCGGAGGACTGGAATGACATAGTATGAACAGCTCCGACGGTCCGGCGGCCCACGCCTTTGCACCAAACTTCCTCAAATCCTACTACTTCAGAACTTTCATTCTTTTAAATAATTGTAAGATCTTCGTACATTTGCTTATGCATCGGGCCTAAGAATTGCTCTATTCCACAGTCACTTGAGCACCAACATATTACTTCATGACTAATTACCTCTGCGGTAATTATGAAACGAAGATGAACATGTATCTGAATACATGGAATGTCACATTTTTTAAAATATATTCAGATGTGCGATTTTTCGTATATTGTTTTGGTGCACATGAAGTATAATGAATTTATTTTAGTGGATTATTTCGAAATTCATTGATTTTAAAACTAGGTAATTAAAGGATTACATATTTTTGTTAGTTAGTGTACGTACATCAGTTCTTATTACCAAGAAAATGAAGCTTCCGCCAATTTAGATATGCACTATTTAAAAGCTATTCCACATATTAAATACCTATAGGTACTCTGCAAAATAATATTATTAGCTATATCTTACATGTTTGCTATATTAATAAACTAATGTCAAGTTTTCCAGCTGCATGTCTTTACAAAATAGGTACACTGCCAATATCAAGGTTCATATGTGGCCATGTGACTGATGCTTCTTTGGTTATGGTGAATAAATTATGAGATGTCAATTTCTTATGATGTCGGAAAATAATGTCTTAGTACAGTGCTTGTTTGCATAATGGCTGATTAATTACATAAGAGCAAATATAGGAAACACAAATAATAGCATTCCTGAAATGGTTATTAAAAATCTGTGTCCAACTAAATAAAATATTTGTGTACATTTTTTTTCCAGTGAACATGGAATAACGCCAAATCAGCATAAAAAAAATTTATTGTATTTATGGTTGGTTCTGATGTTAATTTACCTTAACAGAAGTTTCTGAGCAACTAGTAAGATTAAATAAAGTATGGCCAATAAACATTCTGATAAAATTTTAATGAAGTATACATTACTGCAAAACATTGTATGGACAACATTAAGAAATATAATTTACTGGAAGCTCTTAATATAATATAGTGCCACAGGCCTGTCAGGACAGCTAGCTGGGTTTCCCGCAACAGAAGCTGTATCCATTCTGATATTGCCTGCTGTGATTTCTAAACCCCGTGAGTGTGATTCAACCACTTTCTGATGGGAAGTCAGGCCACTTTTGACAGGAAGTTACATCCTGTTTTTCTTGATATTCCCCTCGCATGATTTCTGTATCATGCGTCCAGTCATGTGCTGACGTAACCGCTTGACGACCAACGTCCTGCCCACGTCCTGACTTCGTATTGGCGGGAGACTTTCCCCCACGCCAGTCATGTTACTATATTCAACCGTGCCAAGCCTTGAGACACCGTACTTGTCCGAGTGACGCCAGAGAGTTCACTTCGCCTTCCTGGGATGACTCCGTTGGACAACGCCTCAGATGCCACCTCCTCAATCACGTTGACATTATTTATTATGAAGTTGTTTCAGTGCGTTTATTTAGTCGATTTTCTTTTAATCGCTAAGTCCGTTGTCTCAGACTCGCACAGTAAGTAATTGCATTGCTATAAGTGTATCACTTGTCTTGCTGATAGTTCATTAAATGTGTTAAATGGAATCACTTCGTTCTATTAGGTGTTTGTGACTAGCCCTAACAATCCGGGTGCCATAATAAGACAGAGCTAACAAAAAATAAATGCATATAAATCTATTTGATTATGTAGACACTGTTATCAAAGTTTATGTTATCACTGTACATATAGTATGTTTGCATGTGAATGGGTCTGTGGCTCCTTAATCCCAGTTTTGATGTATAAATACCAATGAAGTTTCATATTAACAAATGTAATAAACATTTGTGAGAAATATTTGCTACTGGTTAATAGCTGCTATAAAAAATTGTGACTTCGCTTCTAGAAAATTAGGTAAGTTATTTAATAAATGTTATAAATTCTTATCACAAAAATTATTTAGTTTAATACTGTTTAGCAAACATCCACTTTACTGAACTCACTAATACGTTTATTTGCAGTAGCTTGCACAATTATCATCACAAAAACCATTTGTTTTTCACTTTATATAATTACTTTCTATATCTGCTTAATAGCCTCTATTTTTTTTTAATTTATTTGAAATGCTGAACAGATTTTGATACAATCATTGATAATCTGATTTCTATAAATTGGGAAATGAGTATGTTGGTTTTCTCAGAGCGCTCCCACATTTTAACATAAAAATTTTATGGTGGAAGTCCTTTTGTGAGCACAAGCTAGACAATTACTGCTAAAAGAACCACATTCACATTGAAAAATTACATTTGACGTTCTGACACCGCGAGGTGAACTTCGATTTGGAAGTGATCTCTCGTCGTAAGATGAAGAGAAATTGCGAATACGGAGGTATACCTTTGACGTCAACAAACATGGAGCTGCGACCTGCATCAGCGCTTCCTGGTTGTCGTCAGTGTCAATTCTGCGATTCGAGATATCACGTAAGGTCAAAATGCTCGTCGACATAAGAGAACGGCCTCTACAAATAGTCGTTTTCGCGCGATGGAGCGTTACGACATTGGTACCGTGTAGTTTGTACAAGGCGATACATTGAAAGAACATATGAAGTTCTGCACGAATTCGTCTTATTGGGAGTCAGCAAGTGATGACGTCAATACCTATTGTTACATAGAGGGGTACTGTTTCTTCAGACGATTATGACGAGTGAGTTAATGCTAAATATAGAATGAGTGCTGTATAGTCGGTTTGCCCAGAATGTACACTAGTAAGACATTCGTGTGAAGTTGACGAACTTCAAAATAAATTGTCGTCGGCTCTAAATACTGGTGAGCATACAACTCCTGCCACAAAGAAAATTAAATATAATATTGATATTATGAAACAGAAATAGAAGGCGATCATGAATACAGCATATATGAAATGAACACGAAGACAGTGATAATGTTGAAGACGAAGATTGCGATTTTCTCGATGTACTGACACGTCCCTCCAGCACATTTGCTGTAACGATCGAAATGGAGAAGACAGAAGACTCTGAGAGTGCTGAAACCATGTATACCGATGATCGAAATGAACTTGTTGATAGACTCGAATTATTGATTGACCTTCACAAACATGGGTTTGACTTTGCGCAATGTAGATATATGTTTCATCATTAGTAAACTGAAATAAGGGGGTTGCATCGAATGATGTGATGATCTGTTTTCTTCTGAAATTTTTATTATGAAATAACAATAAATTATTATGATATATATACATTTTTTTTTTGTTTAGTATCCTTTTATCCCGCACAATATTAAAGTGGTGCTATGAGCACCCGACTATTAACATAAATATCTGCAGTATAAAATGCACTGATATTTGAGTACCTACAAAAACATTAATTCTGTGTTCATGTACACATTTTGGAGGTAGTTGTTGAATAGTTTTTTAAATACGTATGGATAAAGTCTAACAACACAGACCCGTATATTGACGATTATTGGAAATAATGCAAAATATTAATGGAAATATTGCTAAGGAGTAGGAGGTTGCTTAAGAGTGATGGAAAAATTGGTGAGGAGGAAGATTGCTAAATATTGATGGAAATATATCGAAATATTGATGTAAAGATTGTGAAATATAAATAGAAAAATTGCAAGATGTAATGATTGCGGTGCCGATTGCGCTACTGATTGCGATTGTGGAGCTGATTTTGGAACAGATTGCGGAGCACATTGATTTTGCGGAGCTGATTGCGATAGCCGAACCAATTGCAGACCTGATTGATAGAAATATTGCGAAACTGATCGAAAGACAGATAAAAAACTAGTTATTCATGTTTTTTTTCATAATTTTGTGGAATTTTTGGGTTTTTATAAAAATTTGTAGAATTTTTTTGGGTTCATAGTCCAACATAAATGGGTCAAAGTTATAGGTCAAGGTTAGCTGTATCCGATATGGTGTAAGCAGTCAATAACATAATATGTTTGCTGACTTTGATGAATTTATTTAATTATTATAATATTTTTTAACAGTTTTTGTTTTTAAGGTCATCCAAAGTTATGGTTATAGTATCAAGGTCTCAGCACACCTGGATCCAAGATGGTGGTAGTAGTCAGTAATGTACTACTACCACCAGTGTTTGCTGACTTTTATGTATTTGTTTAATTTTTAATTTTTTTTTTCGAGTTTTGTTTTTCAAGGTCATCGAATGTCGTGGTTATAGGGCAAAGGTCAGAGGTTGTCAGTGGGTTCCAACATGGTGGTTGGATGCTATAATAACATTGTAACTGGTCGGCTCCATTCCCTTGTCACCTCTAAGGCTGAACATAAAACAATTAATTCCATAATTCTTAAAATAAATTTTTCAATAATTTTCTATGAGTATTTGAGTCCTGCCAACTTGTTTACAGTATTGTTTGTTCATCACCTGCCAGTGGGTGCTGGTGTGTGTCTGCCATGTTTTTTCCTTCAACGCCTGTTAGGAGTCACTGGTATGCATCCGCCATATTGTTTACAGTTGTTTTAAGTCATCGAGCGACACCCAGACGTGTGCTGTTATTTATTTATTTCATAGAAAACAAAAAA
Organism: Dryococelus australis; assembly: GCA_029891345.1. Classification (NCBI taxonomy): domain Eukaryota; kingdom Metazoa; phylum Arthropoda; class Insecta; order Phasmatodea; family Phasmatidae; genus Dryococelus; species Dryococelus australis. The sequence continues at coordinate 228,519,456 of CM057009.1, read as the reverse complement.
TGATCTGGACTTGTACAGGATAGAGCCGTCGGACCTTGTGAGCACAAGCACATGGTGCTGTACCCTTCCCAAATGAGACTTTTTTTTTTTTAACCTTCCTTTCGAGGTTGTTATGGCATTTTTGACGTTGACAAGGCTCTAGTGAGACCGACTTGTTGACGAATTCCCAGTGCGACAATCGAGCTGGGCATCTGCCGCGTCGGAGGCGCCGGGGTGCGAACGCGCGATCCTCCGACTACAAGTCGGCCACCCTACCCCTGAGCTATGAGGGCAGGCCTCTGGACATGTATCAGAGCAAGGGGTTTAAAAGAAGTGATAGGCTTGTGTGTATGCTGGGATGAAAGAATATATGTATATATATGAAAAAACTTAAAGATATATATATCTATTAATTTTTTCAGATAGTGATAGGTATGCAATAAGAATTTTTCATGAGATTTTTTCTCTATCTGAGGCATATACCAGCAAAAAGATTTATTCACAGTCATAGAAATTTATTTTCTGTTTAAGTATTTTTGTTATATTCATTGGCATGCAATAAGAAGATTTTCATATAATCATAGGGAAATTAATTGTTTATTTAGTGTACTTATGCGAGTGTATATAAAAGTACTCTTCCAAGATTTTTTTAAGTATCTTTTTCTTAAAAAATAAAGGTGTGTATAACCTTCTTGCAGCATCCCTCTTCTTATCCCCAGCAGCAGAATATTTGTCTTGGTTAGAAATATATTATTTTTATCAGGTTAATGAAAATAATGTTCTTAATTATATATTTGTGTCTTACCTTGATCAATATATGTGTAGGGTTTGGTTTGGAAATGAAAAAAAATGTATTCCAAGTGGTTTCTAAGACCAATTAAAAAGTGCCAGCATTTTGCAATTACAAGGAAAATTGAAGTCAATGGTAAAGCATTCAATATAAAAAATGTATCTTGACTTGCCAATTATTTTTGAATAGACAAATGCAAAAACTGATTAACGAACGCGATTTTTCATACTAAAATACATGATAAAAATGAGCAATGGTAAAAATCAGAAGTGCTAGCAGTATTACTGTGCAGTAGATTGCAGTAGGAAAATGGCTCTCGCCAGGTGAGAATAAGAGGTGTGGCTTCTTTTGCTCCGAAAGTCTTGCCCGTTCAATAATGTCAACAGTTAACCAGGCAGCTGCATTGCCACATACAAAAGAAAATATATTAAAGAATAAAAAATCCCCCATGTTCAAGGAGCAGTTCTTGTCAGGTGAGAATAATTGTGCCCCTCTGACATTATTCTATGTTGGCCGTTAACCCCCACTGGTAGTGAATGGAACGAAGTTATTTATATTTGATGAGAAAAAATTATCCCTTGCCCCGCGCAGCAGCCAGAGGCGGGTAAATGGCCCTCCCGAAAGGGCAATAATAAAACCCCTTCAGTAGCACGTGTGGTGTGCAGAGCTTCTCAGAATGAGAAAAGCACCAGCCATTCGGTAACTTTACAAGGAGACCCCCTCCCCCCCCAAAAAAAACCTCCAGATAAATCTGTATGAATCGGCGAGCAGTATACCTGACGAATTTAACAAGAAAGATAACGTCCCATTGGCCCACGCAGCTGTGTCAAGTAGAAGAGGTAGATTTAAGATTCGGGAGACGGGACACCTGTTTTCACTTGAGGCGACGCGCCACTCCTTTAAGGGGGAGGACAGATGTTGGCCTAGTACGTACGCAAAAAGTATACAACCACAGATTTTTGTAAAAGATAAATATTTTTCTAAGCAATATTTTATTAAAAAATAAAATATACATAAGTTTTCAACACGAGCACTGATTAAACAACACTTTATTTAATATCACAGCTACCATATCTTGAAGTAAGGAGCCAATATTTTTGCATTACATAATTATTGATCCACAATGGCACTGTTATCTATCCGGCTGTTTACTGATTTAGGAAACCCTTGCCAAGAAACTAATAACTTTACCTACGAGATACGGATTAGGGAATTCTGTTATTTGTATTTAATGAGTGTATAGCCCGCCGCGAATTAGTCGAGAATTTAGATATTCCAAGTAGTACATTTGAATGTCATAGAGAGTGTTTTCTATAACTTTGATTATTTTGTTTGTCCAGCCAGATTCAAATCCCTCCTCAAAATTGCCTTTCACTCTGGATATACGTACGTAATTTCCCGTGCGCACTTTCAATTTATACATGTCCAGTTTTTTTTTTTTTTTCATTTTTCAATACAGTTAGAAAGAGCGAATTGTCTGTCATATCGACAGGGTTCTTGATTGTTAAAGCAGATAAGTCTGTTTTGGCAATAATGGTAGCCATTTATAAGATCCTTGCAGGGTGAAGATTTTCCACATCATTGAATCTCCCTACGTAAACTGCTTTTTACCACTGTAAGTCGAATAAAGATTTATTTTATATTTCTCCATCAAGGCACGGAATTTAATATTATAGCATTCTAAAGAGAAGTCCGATTGTAAATTTTCCGGAGGTCCTTCGTCGCATAGGACAGCAGTTATGCACTTAGCAGAATTGTTTAGACCGGAGTTACCTATGGGTATTTACTGTATGCATCTACTACTCTTAACATGTAGGCCTATTTAAAACCTCTGTTCACTCTTTCATATTGTATCATTTCAATTAAGTCAGCATGGTATAAATCACGAAAACCAAAGACACTTACTAACTGCCTAGGAAAATTATGCCTGACAGGTTTGTGGAGTTTCTTTGCAATTTGCGCGCGACTCATCTTATGAACCTCCCATGTCGTAATTCTTCAAAAACATTTGTAATTTGATTGGTATGAGTTATATTTCCCGCTCCTTGTGAAACGATTAACAGTGGTAATCTTTGCACAAGCTCACTAACATCATTATAATCAATATATTCTGGTTTACGTTTATCTTCTATTTACTTGATTTTCAGACCATAACCAGTTGATAGTCCTACGTCTGAAAACAGTTCCGAGATAATGGAAAATTTCGAGTGAGATTTGTCGTTCCTTTTGTTACTGTTTGTATATATGTTTTCTAAGCGTGCACGTAACTTTGAGCAGACGCCGATACTGATGTAGCGATTCGCGAGAATATTCAGGAGTATTGCATATAAAAATTAATTCGCATAGCCCCTTTGCAGCTCGCATTTCTGCGTTACCGACTTGTTTCACATCGTTAGGCAGGGAAAAAAAATCTTGTTTACCGTTTACCATTTTGTACTACGTTTCTGCACACCAAGAGTCCCGTCGTTAAACCGAGTAGTGTAAAAAAAAAAAACAATTACTGCGAATGTTTGTGCTTCGAGTATTAGAATTTTTACATTTCAAATATGATGACAGATCAACTTCATCTTGTTAATTTTCCGATAGTATTTTATGCTTTCTTTTAGTCCTGGGTTCTTTCTTAATTTCAATTTTAAATTTTCTAGCCTTGAGGTAGTGTATCGAAACACTGTCTTTAACGTAGTGTCTCGTTCTAGACGAGACCACTTAGCATCTAGATATTTTGCACACACATTTTATACGATGCACTGTAATTCATTCATGGCATCTGCCATCGTGGTGCGCATTTAAACTGTAAGTACACTGTTAGTATATACTGCACATACTATTGCAGCTATGTGGATTCGAAACCTCGCGCAGCCAACTCGTCAGTAACTTTATGCCAATACTTGTCCAACTTATTACTAATAAGTTCCCAATTATTATCTATTGCATTACATACATGTGCACGGTGCTTCCACGATGCATCGTTATAAGTTATGTCGGCGAGAGCAGCGGTTAATTTGGCTATATAATTGCATCCTCCAATTGTACGAGCTTCACGTCCAGTAAATTTCCTATTTCATCGGTACTTACACGTACCACTATGTAGCTGTTATCCATGATTTAACGATCCACACTGAAACTATATTGTAAGCAGACTATGCTTAAATGCAGGCGAACGTTGCAAATTAGGCTTCGGCAACAGCAGATTTTGGGTTCGAGGCCAGTTGCGCATGCATTGGACGCGAGTTCAAGGCTGGAGCAGGTAGAATTTTTTTTTACAGCGTCTTCTAATTTAACAAGATGTGAAATTAATGCGTCTTTAATTTTGTATATTAAATTGTTTTCCATAATCTCGATTTTCCTTTTCAGCAAATTAGCAATGTCTACATGGACCGTGTTTAATTTAGTGGATATTGCGCCCACCATAGTAGACGGAATTTGAAGTGTTTCGTTATTTGCGTTCTGAACATACGTCTTGTTGACTATGTCGCCATCAAGTTTGTGATCTGCAACATTTTAAATACTTTTTCTGCCCACATCTCAGTTCCCATCTTTTCTTGCCCACTATGATTCAACCCGTCGCCGCCAAATTTTGAAATAACATAACTCATCTCTTATTGGTATATTTCAATGAACTGACAAAGCCGTCTCTGTAGCTGCCTTTGACTAAGGGAATATCTTTGATGACCATGAAAAATCCATGTGGCTCGCGCAACAGAATGCACAATGTCCTTAAATTTTTTAATGTCCTGTCGGTGTTTATAAGATCTTAAGAAGCGTGGCACAAGTTTAAGTCATCCATTCGAAACAAAACCAATTCATTTGCATTGTTGCGCAGCAACTGCTTTGAAATGCGCAGATTAGTCTGAAAAAGATAAGCGGTATCTAAGCCCGCATGTCTCCCCATGCAAAAATATTCTAAACTACACTTTTTCTTCTCGCAGGCAACATCATCAAAAATAAAGACAGAGTTTTGCAATGCTTCGCACAGAGGAACGACAGCTTCAAAATCACTGTAAATATAATAATTCAGTTTATTAATGGCAAAAAAATTAGTGCTAGATGCTGGTATTTGAGCTGGTATCAAAAGATTTGGAATATAGGTATACATTTTCGAAGCAAAGACCACTAGGTTCTTCTAGTAAGCTTAGCAAGCACATGTTTTCCACACCCGGATGGGCCACAAATGAACCCTTTCACTGTATTAGGCAACAAGACACCATGTCGATATTCGCGAGTAATGACTTCATCCCCAGGTATAATGTTACAGGGAGGCTAACATCTTGTCTAACGATCTCCACAACAGTGATACAAAGTACATAAGAGTAGTTGTATATATATATATATATATATATATATATATATATATATATATATATATATATTCAGTGGCATGCAACAATTTTAGCTTATGCAAAAGCAGCAACATGTATGAGCTGTTGTGTATTAAGTAGCGATGTGGAAGGTAATTAACATCAGACTGATGTGATGCCTCATAGCGGTAACATCAAGAATGGACGCAGCTTGATAAACAATATCATAAATAACCTGCCTTTCGAAGCTCATCTGCCTGGTTACAACTTCTGTGGCCCTGGCACGAAATAAGCTAAACGCTTGACACATAAAGATTAGGGAATAAACAAATCAGATTCGGCTTGCCGAGAATGCGATATAGCATACATAATCTAGTAGTGATAAATCGGAAGACATACACATGGCAGATTTAATTCTTGCTCATAAAGACAAGAATATTGCTAAATCGAGGCGATCAAAGTTTTGTGAACGGTTGGCTGCTTTGGAAGTTTAAAAAATAATCAAATTTGAAGTAAAACGAGGTCTGGGTATGCAGTTTGGCAGGAAGAAAAAAATAGGAATACCCCGAGAAAGACATGTAATGGTGTGAAACTAGGTGGAATAATTATTATACTATTACCCATGCTGGGAGCTTTGGGTGGACTTATCGGCAGTGTTAATGTTTTTGTGCTAGAATATAATAAATCAAAAAACCAACATAAGCAATTGACAGAGGCAATTAAACGCAATCAGGCAATGGAAACACTTGCTAGGAGTAAAAAAAAATGGACAATGTTTGTATTTAAGGCCATATCATGTAGGCAGAGGCAGAAGGAAGAGAAAGAACCATCGAAAGGGGAAAAAAGAGACAATCTTAAAATATTTTCCTAAACATCCTCTCGCTAACATAGACGTAATAAAGATTGCTCGCAAAATAAAAAATTCCAAATTTTCACGGCGTATTCATGCATTATAGATTACCGTATAGTCCTCAGCTTTCAGAATGTGCCGTCATAAATTTGGACACTAGTAAAAGACCTGGAACATACTGGACAGCTTACGAAAAGCATAGAAACACTCTTTAATATTTTGATAGCTTTGGCAATCTGCACACACCTTCGAAATTGAGAAAATATTTGGGCAGTGTGAAAATTATTTATAACTACAAAGTGAGCTACTTCCAAGTTATTCGAATTGCGAGCACTTGTATTTACAGTTCCTTTCGCACATTTTCCACCATTGTAGCTAAACGGCATCTGGTCTCTTGTCCTAACAGACATTCGAACGTATTTTTCTGTTCCGAACGTAGATCTTACCGATGGTCCTTTCAGGTATGTAACCTCGATGGTGTTACTGGCGAAATAATTTTTCTTTTTCTTACAGGCAGCTACGAACTGGATGATATTTATACACGTGGAATCTGGCAAAAATTATACCTGGACCTAACGAGGGCTCTAAACATAAATTGGAATGTAAAGTCAAGTTTTGCGACTGAAAAACCCAGATTCACTATCGTAGAATTTCAGGCGCGAAAACTAAATTTCTTGAAGGCAGACAGTTCCACATTTCATCATGTGAAAATTAAAAATGTTAAAATATTCTTAATATCGGAAAGTTTACGGTACGGAAATTTAAATGTCGGTTTTACGAATGGAATGTTTATGTTACCATTCCAAATATACTCTGAATGTCTTAATCATTCTATGGTCAAATTATGTTGCCAACTTTAGTACTGGGTGATTTTGTGAACACAGTACCTCTAATAGTTTTTGACGTGAGTAAGTAAGACGATAGAGTTGACATCGGTGTAATAGATTGGTGTATAGAATTGAACACGACCAAACATTTTCCAGCGGATACCCAGGTATAACAACGTGGTTACCTATAATTTACGAGACTAGGGTGTTATAATTCTAATGTAAGTTCATCATTCATTTAATTAATGTTTGGGCGTCAACATGTTCATCAGCGTACACGGATTCTACTCTCAAATAGGGTTTATAATAAATAAATTAGCATAGCATATAGCGATGCTAGCACAAGGTCATGCAAATTCTTGCCTCCTTTTCCCTGGTGTTTATTATATGAAAAAATTAATTCACTAGCCCATGGTTAACAAAACACTACCATGGTCTGGCATGGCCAGATGGCGACATAAAATTTGAAAAATTAAACAAGGTACTCATAGAATTGCTAAGTGTAGAAACAGATGGGTGTGTGTTTGTTTCTGGATCAGAACAAAAACCATGGTTGAAAATTTAATGTAGTGAAACATACATTGCAAACCAAGTACGAGTGCCCATTTCTTAGAAAATTAAAAGTACATTACACTTATAATAATTACAATTGTAGTGAATACATACAACACTGGTTGTGCTTGCGCCTGAACGTGCTCTTGCTACAAAGGTGGGCTATGGAATGTGGAGACAACGGATTCTGTGTAAGGGTGGGGGAACAAAATACTGCCACACCATTCGCCAAGAGTTTTTTTGTTACGTGTCCTAGCAGTAGTATAAAAACCACAGAAAATCGAAGTCGCCATTCTTAGTTTGGAACTTGAGGTCTTCCTACGCGGACATAGTACCATGGACGGACATTAAAAAAAACTGAATTGTGTTAGCATGCAGCATAAAAAATTGGGAGATTTGTAAATATGCATTATATTCAAGTCTTCAGAATTTCAAAAAATCAATACTCCATATGGAGAGAGAGTCACGTGTATTTTAAGTGGTAATTTCTTATATCACTTGCTAAAACGCTACATACAGCTAATTAATAAAACAGACATAATGGCTCTCAAACATTTCGATCTGTACTTGAAGTATGGGGGAATAAAACCTGGTGCAAATGGGAAAAGAGCCATGTTTTAGAATTTTCGTAATGAAAAATGGAAAAGAATTTTTTTTGTATATTACTAGCAGCCTTCCTGCACGCATGTAACTATGTGTGTAATTTGTAATCCGATCGATATTGGCAAATATGAAGACGTAACTATTGGTTATCTTAAAGATCATTTTAAGCAACTTGGCTTGAGAGAACAAGTAGACTCGTGCAATGGCCTCGAACATTGCATGTGCTCTAATAACGAAGGTAAGTGTATGACTTTAATTCCAGTACATTACTGACTCTTCAATTGTCCAGTGTCTACTTGCGTCAAGATGGTATACTACTTACTTCTATTAACTCCTATAAACTGCTTAATAACACAAGCTGACGAGAAACAATTAAATTACATCAAGTGTGGTTTACGCATAGAATTAGCTACGAACTCAAGAGACCTGGCGACCACAATATTACAAGATGCGCGGAGCACTGTGAAGGAAAACATCACACCGTGACTTTGAATCGAGGGAAAACAACATAACAGATGATGTTCTCGCCTCTAAAATGTGAAATATTCCTGGCAATGGAGATGTGAAGATCGCCATCGTCATTCTTTATCGTCGCCTGCTACAGAGATGTTCAAAAGCAGCCAAAATGTTTCATCTGTATTACTATGTATCATTCAGGCCATAAGACTTGGACCCCTACACGAGTGGCCTTATTGGATACAGCAGCGTTGTCTACAAACCACTATGTTAGTTTGAGCAAGTGCAAGTGTGTAATTGTACATTTCACATGAGAGGATACCTTAATTTCTACGATAGTCTCCACGAAGAAATTCTTCAATGCTACAAGAATGAAAGATGCCATATTTATAATGTCAGACCAAACAGCGAGCTACCGACAAGTGGGGACTCCCTCGCCATACTGCCGAATCAGGTAAAATTTTGAAAGAAGAATAGTTGGCGACTGGACTGACTACGCACTGGGATATATAAACCCATGTGACATATTTAGCTGGAGTGAACGCTGTGAGGGATTTCAACATACGACTCTTGTAGACTCGTCTGAAACTACGGGGATTTCACCTTGTACTCCAGATGTTTGCTTTATATATAAGCACTAAAAAAATTGTGATGTGTGTGTTGTTAATTGTCTGGCAGCAGTTATGACATCATAACCTATGGACACATCTTCCAGTGCCACTGAGTGTGATACTATTGAATGCGAAGTTATTTGGAGAAGTAAATGCAAGTGCTTGCAAGCTTTTTGTAACATAATTTCAAGTTTAATGCTTTTACGTTCCGAGTTATTTAAGTGAGTGCTACAATGTCCCAGTTCTCCAAGCCGTCCTGTATCCAGTTTGCTACCGACCTTATATTAATATATGTAAAACACTTGGTTTTAGCATGTAAGTACAAGTTTGCTGTTACGACGTCATTGTGTATAAAATACATAACCACTAAAATCCAACAGTGAACATTAAGTATTCCTGGGGCCGCAGTGGTGTAGTTGTTAGACAACTCTCCTCCCACCATTACTAACTGTATTCGATTCCCGGCAAGGTCGCCCCTGGATTTTCACTGTGGGAATCGTGTTTGACGATGCCGCTGGTCGGGGGGTTTTCTCACTGATCCCCCATTTCCCCCACCCTTGCATTCCGGCGGTGTTCCATATATCTCACTTTACCCTCAGGGGCTCTCAAATCTCGGTGTAAGAGCTGCCAAAACCTCTTCATTCGCTCATCAATCTTTCCGCCTACTAGGACATATTTTGTCCATAAGGGCGAGACGCTGAGGACGGCCCAGGCAGGCGCATCACATGCGTCATCGTCTCTATGTGTAAGGCACTGAACAAGTGTGAAGTCTTTCCTTCAGAAACGTAACTCTGAAACAACATTAAAATTAGGCCTATTTCATACAATATTTGTAACATTTTCTGATTAACAAACATTAAATTAAAAATATATTTAGCTTCTAGTTCCTTGTCGTGTATTTACATCGTAAACCTTTTTCGTATACTGAGCTTACACCCATACACTTAAACGGTAATGCTGAATATGTGTTTACATTTGGACAGCTTCGTTTGGCGTGATCGGTTTCAATGTCTTTAGTGTGAATTCATCCAAATCATACCTTAGAAAATCCTTTTAGTAACAAGTATAGTTAACCGTGCCGTTAGTATTTTCATTCCGATGCAGCATCCTTCCGTGTCCATCCCATTACTGAAGGGCGAGGGAGCTCAAGGGCCACGATGTCTTGAGCGAGCAGTAGTGCGAGTTGCAAGCAGTGGGAACGTCACACAGCCAGGCGGACTATGTAGCGGTTGAATGGGGGAAACCAACTTATTGCAAGTACGTTTTGTCTCGGCACTAGGCACACATTCTTAAAAAAAATTTGTTTGCTTGGTTTATTTACTTAAAATAATTCCCTCTTTAGAAATAAAATTGACATAATTGTTTGTTCGTTCAAAAATATCTTTGAGAGCAAAGTAAGAGTGCAAACCTGCTGATATTGTTTTTAATAATGTAGTTATTCGTAGCTACACCTATAGATTAGTTGAACAAAAATATATTTTGACTAAATATGATACACTGGTATAATGCTATTAAGCCTATTTACTATTTACTTTCTACCGTCATATGTTTTCTCTTTAACAATTTTGTTATTTGTTCTTATTTGCTCACCAAACATTAAGTTGTAGGGCTGGAAATATTAACACTTACAAGGAAACTGGAGCCTCTGTGTTACCGACTATATGATTAACCAAAGCTGAGTATTTGCGAGTTTCATAAGAAAAAATGTCTCCCGCAAAGACTCGCGGTTCTGAACATAACCATAATTCAGTAGGCAAGTAGAAAACATGTTAGGGAACCTTTCGTAAGGCACATACAAAACCCGTTTTTCACATCATACCTAAGTGGCATCTGCAAGTAACATATGATATTGGATGGCCACAAAATTAACATTAATTGAGAACGGAGACGAAAAATGTATGTAATCCTTTAAACGATCAATATAGATGTGGAATACTGTATGTAGGTGAAACACAGTTTTAAGTTAACACCAGTGACATAAGAGAGACGTAAGCGGCGCTTAACAACACAGGTCTTCAGCGCCGATGGTGTTGAAGAGAGGTAGAGATGGAGTAGCGACAGAAAAGTGAGTATCGGGAGCACCCCGACACTACCCACCGGCCAACAGAAACACCCACCATGTTTCCTACACACGAAAATACAGATTTGACCTCGGCTTGTCGTGGTGCGAGGTGAGTAGTCTGACAGTAACAACACCACAGCTCCTATAAGCGATTAAAAACTTATAAAATATGCATCCCTTTTCTTGGCGAGCTGGCATTCCAAGAGGATTAACTTGTCCATTCCTTTTGTAAAAGCGACAAGAGAAACGTGAAGTTCCGTGTTAATGTTATTTGTCTTGTATTTTAGTGCTTTGTTAAGATAGCAACAAAAACCAATAATCTTAGTTTCTTGAATACCGCTATGTAGAAGCAGAGGCCCTACTTCCATCCACGTGAAATGTTGTAATGACATTTTATGTAAAATGTTTGAATGCAGACAGTGGAAGGTGATATAGTTGGAATTTTGGACTGATATGCGTAATAAAAAAAGTTTTAACCTCACTTAGGCGCACTAAAGCGTGAAAATGGCCGTCGGATTGCCCAGTAAAGCCATGGTTATCAAATATGCCGATTTCTACTGTGCATAACTGCTGTGTTAAGTGAGCGAGGGAGGTGACGTTTCAGGTCGGAGATGCATGCAGCAACGAAACAAACGCTGCAGTTCACATTATTATATTTGGACTACGGTATAGTAGAAGGCTATAGACAGTTAGTAGTAGGGTTTCGTTCTGTCCAGCACACTCAGGCTTCAGGCAGTGGCTCTGTGGCTCAAGAAGCTAGCAGATTCTGGTAGATCAGGCTAGTGGCTCGGCCATCCCCCCCCCCTTTCGCAATAGTTTTTCAAACAAAATCGTACGTTTTAGCCCAAAAATGACTTAAAATTTTCCTTTTTTCCTTAAAAATTTCCCGATAGCCTGTAAAAAAAAAGAAGAAAAATGTCAGCCTCGCTGTGGCTGACATACCTCCTCAATGTGGCTGAGATACCCGAAACTCAGCCACATAATGAGGAGATGACAAAAATAATAATTTTCATAATAAATTTAAAAATTTCAAATATATTATTATAATTAAAAATACTCACAGGCATAAGTATTAAGTGTTATATGTATATATATATATATATATCTATAAAAAAATTTTATTTAAATACATTGTCATAATTTAAAATAATTAAAGTTATAAGTATTAAGTGATGTATGTCACCGGACTCATCTTTTCAAGGCGCATACGATCGTGATGTCCTACGACATTTCTGTCTCGATTTTTCATACTCTATCATTCCTTGTTTTCTCTCTCTCCATACCTCTTTTCTCTCACATGCCATCTCTTTCTCTCTTGTCTCTCTGTCATTCCATAGGTTTTCTCAGAGTCCTACCATTTATTGTTGTTCTTTCGTTCCCCCTCTTTCATCCTGTCTTGCATTTCTCTCTCTCTTTCCTATCTCTTTCTCTCTCCCCCTTCTCTCGCTATTTACTTACTCTCTTATCTCTCTTTCCTTACTCTCTAGTCTCTCACGTTCATTCGATTAGTCACATTTGCTCTAATGATAACTCTCACTTGTTCGACACCACCGTCTACATAGTTCCTTCATCGCCTGCTGGAGTGCACGAATATTTGGTGTGTATATTTATTTACGAATTTAATGATGTAATTTTTCCATACAGGAGAAGGCATAAAAATCGTCGTAAAATACATTCCAGCAGGATTTTGTAAAACATATTCGAATTTAAACACTTAATTTTTTTGGAAATCTATTTTTTTTCTTATTATTTAATTTTATTCAATTGGTTTTTACTTTTGTACAAAAATAAAGTCGCCTAACCTTATAAATATGCACTCATGCACGCACGTATCTAGAGGTCCGCGAGCCAGACATACAAGCTGTGACATGCGCATGCAGTGACGTAGGTAGGCACCACAAGGGGAAGAGGGGCACAGTGTAACTTAACTCCAAGTCAAGTGCGCGGGATCTTAAGTGATCACACATGCTTCTGGCCGACCTTATTAATCAGACATCTAGAAATCAATGAATTTATAAATAAGTAGTATTACATCTATTTCATTAATTTTTAATTTGAAAAATGCCGAAAAATTATATTTGAAATTTACAGTAAAATTTTTTTTAAATGCATCTGTAATGTGGAATTCGGATAAAAACAGTATATTATGTAAATTTCATTCTTTCTATTGACACCTGGTAACATTAAAAAAAAAGGAAAAATTCTCATGCACGGAAGGGATTTGAACGCAAAGCATGTGGACCAGAACGCAAGGCATATGGATCAGAAAGCAGGCATGCTAGCCTGGACCGCCAAAAGCTCACTGCGAAGCGTTTAATTAACACTTGTCTGTAAGTTCCAAACCTAGCAGCTACATTACCTGGTAAAATTTAATTAATGTATTAAACATATTTTTTATACTTCTTTTCAGTCAGTGTATACATAATTTATGAATACTAATATCTTCAAGTAGTTTTTGTTTATTTACAGGCAAGAAATTTACTTTTTTTTTTTTTTAATAATTTCGTAACTTTCTAAATCATATTTATCTAAGCCCACATATTTTTTTATATATTCGTTTTAAATATTATGTCGAAAGTCGGGCTGTAAGAAAGCAAATATTTATAGTCACAGGTGAATATCAGGGGGCAGACAGTCTCGCGAAATTTTTATTTTGCAAGTAACATTTCTGGCACCAGGAACCTATGTTTAAGATATAGTTTACCATAATTATAATTATCTAAATAATATTTTGCTATCTTTTAATGATATCTGTTTAGTACCTATACAAACATAATAGTAAATAGCTTAAAGTAATGTTTTTCTTTTTTTTAACAAGATATGTATTTAAAGGATTGGTTACCCTACGATACCGGATCAAAATAAGAAATAAAATATTACATTTGATGGTAAGAATTGAATAAATTATATTAATACGAAGATATTAATATTTGTCTACATTATTATACTAATCGCAGTCCTTCGTTAAACATGAAACCAACTGTTCTGGCAGGAAATTAATACATTTTTATTTATATCATATATATTTTTACATACTTGAGACTACAAAAATAAAAAGAGAAACATTAAGTTTTCCACACAATTCATGTGGTATCTTTACACAAGCAAGCTCACTTTTCATGTAGTGAACATAATCTTATACGCACCTCAAGACAGTGTATGCTAGCAAGCATCCAACCAGAGCCCTTGGCCATATATTCTTGTCGACAAAGTTTAACGGCAGCCACTGTCAAACCGCTCTATCAAATTAACCCGACTGCTTATATACTCGCAAGCAAGCTCCTTAACATTCATTGTTCCACCCACTGTAATTCGTGCATGCCATCTGCTCTACCAACTAGTGCCAGACTTACCCAGAAATACATTTTTATTTTTAAGTGTAATATTGTATATATATATGTATATATGTTAACTTACATATAATTTTTTTTCATACCAAACATATTTTTCATATTTTTTTGTTTGTTATTTAGATTTAAATTACGTAAATTTTAAAATTTTGTTTGCATGCAGAAGCTTTGTAATTCACACTAACTTTACCAAAGAAATTGACTTACCGCTCATGCTTCATTCCCTACTGGTCGAAACCAGTCAATGTATATACTGACCTCTCATACCATCCATTATATAACTCAAGTCATACCAGACCACCCAACACCCCATCTCCTATAACCAAAGAAAAAATTAAATTCAACTGCACAACCCAATACACAAAGCACAATATCCATCATAACACGAGCAAATATACATCTGATGCCAGCCTATAACTTAACACACATTCTACTTGTGCTACCAACCAACACGGCGTATACCTGCCAACCATACCACCCACTATAACTCTAGCATACCTCGACTATTCGTCCACACAGACCATACAAAGAAAACATATAGCTAATACCAGTGAAACAATCAAATTCTTCTCATACCATCCGGATGACACCAGTCAAAATACAATACCCACCCTTACCAAACACTTTTAAATCAAGTATGCCTTAGCATTAAGCGCATAAATAATGTCCACGCCATTCGACATACACTAATAATCACAAGACAGATATTCTGGAAAACATATCACCTAACATACAATCCATGATAACACAAGTGTGCCAAGTATATTTTATAGTCCAAACCGCCCCTTGACCCTAAGTGAGGTGACTTCAGGGCTAAGTGCAGTGCCTGCAGTGCTAAGTGTGGTGCTGACTCCTAAACGACTTTGAATGACTACGAAATGACTACATGAATCCAAAATGACTCCAAATTACTCCTAATGACTCCTAAATGACTGAATTATTACAAATGTCTCTAAATAATTCTAAATTACTCAAAAATGACTGTGTAGATCCCTCGTTCCATCTATCTAAACAAACAGATACTGGATAACTCAACATCAATACCAATAAAATTCTGACCACCACACCTCAGACATATGAAACAAAATATCAGTAACCCTGCTGACCAGGAGTACAGAGTACTATATCAACCATAGCTCCAGCATTCTAAGACATGACACACATATCACATTTTATATGCAACATAACAACTACTCCTTTCTTACCACTCTTACGTCATCCTTTAACCCCACCAACCAAAACATACTAGGTGACAACACTCCAGCATACCAGACATTAATATAAATCACTCTATCAACCAACAAACCAGTTAATTATTCCAGCTGTCCATACTAACAGCTGCTCTTACGACACCTACTAGGTAACATACATCCAGCATACTTAACAACCATATTGATAACCTAATGGTTCTGAGTACTAAAACAGATATATAACATTCACCGTGACATTACTTACCTCAGCCATGCAATGTAGAAAGCCATACAACCGAGTATACCAATATATGGTAACATATGAATATATCAATGAACCACTACAGCAGATAGCCATACCAACCTTAACATACATCCCAAACCATAGCATTCGCTCTAACCCAAGCATACCTCAGCAATACTATCAATAATGCAGACAATTTCAACCACCATTGTTCAAACTTACTTATCAATCATAACATACAACCATATTGATTACCATTTCACCCCATCTAACTTTGTAGTATTTAATTCACACTCATATGTATGTCTGAAGAAACTGATATGTAAATAAGCATACACGTCATTTTGGACATTATGATACCATATATTGCATATGATTTTGAATTATTATTGATTTTAACTCTCCTGTGCTTTTCATATTTATTTTTTAATTTTTGTCACTTATCATTATTTAGAAATCACCATCCTTTTTATTTTATTAACGATAATCCATGGCATGGGTAAGCCCTATATGTTATTTTGAGTAACTTGTAACAACCTGAATAAGTTATTTACTTACTATGTATGAGTTTTCATGCCTCAGATTTCAGTAATTTTATTATTTAAACAAATGATTTTCTTTCTTTTGCAAGTTCAAAGCGCATTTAATATTTTATTTAGTTACGTGATTTTGACCGGAAATAGCTGTGCTCCATTGTGAGATTAGTTTAAAAATAAGCCAGAAGAAGGAGGCTTATAGGGAAGGATCTTACGGGGTCTGGACGGCATTTTTATCGCCAGGATTTTAACAAGCAAAATAGCTGGCAACGACATACGTTATTCAGCTTAATTAGTCCCCAGAAGTAAGTATATGACAGAGCCGACTTAAACAAGAAAAGAATAGGGCTACAGTTGAGCACATTTAGCTTAACTTATTAGTGGTCGTTACCACCGAGGACGCATCACGTCAGGACGCCATTATGGAGGCTAGTGCGGCGAATATTAGGTACGGTAACACCGTCAGTTTTATGGTCAATGGACATGAGCCAGTTATCATTTTTAACTGTATTCAGATGATCCAGAGTACTTGGATTAAGGATGTCACTCCACTTAAAGATTTTGTTGTAGATTTAAATTGTTAAATTGCTTTTTAGAACAGAGATCCAGCTTGATCCTACTGAGCTAGTGACAGCATTATAATTTACATTGACTAAGTATTATTCAATAGTAAATTACTGTTTGTGGTGAATATTTTTTAATTTTTTTACTAGAGAATATTAATTGTTTTTTCTAAAGTAATTACAGAGTAATTAATATGAAGGAAATTAACCTGAAATTTTGCACTTCTTTTCTAAATGGAGTTCATGGCATACAGGAAAAAGAAAAGAAGGTACTTAATAGAAATGCATTAATCTTAGAACAGATTAATTGCACTTAACTTTTATTTAAATTGCAGTCAGCAGCATTTAAGTATATTTTATTTTACAATTTCAATTTTATTTTATTGGTCTCTGTAAATCATGTTTTGTTCGAATGGTGGTAGGTTTCTTATTTTTCTAACCTACTTGCAGAATATAATTTAATTCAATTAATTTGACTGAACCTACATGTTTCACTTTTTTTTTGTTTGAATAAAATATTTTTCGCTATTATTGTTTTATTTAATTTTAATTTTTGTATTATACAGATTTTCCTTCAATTAAAAGGTATAATTTAAATTGAGTCTTTCATTCTGTAAATAATTATTCAGTAACCTATGAGTGCCAGAGTTGTGTATGCAAATTCCAGAGATCCAGCAACTACAGGTGCACCACAGGAGTGTAAGGGTATTATGTTATTGACATACAGGTATTCCAGAGATATTTCCCTGCATATTATTGACGCAAGTCAAAATTACGATAGTAGCGCCCAACAGCGGTGCAGCACACAGTAAAAAATCCCGATAGTGGCGAGCCAATGTGTGGGCAAACGATAAAAATAGTAGTTTAACATTGATACAAATGCTAGCGACACATATGGAGTGCCTACATGGACTCTAGCAATCAGACGAATACTGAGTGTATTAAATAGCCTGAACAGGGTTTGTTAGATGCGACTTCGGTAGACCTGGTAAAGAACGGACATTATAATGAGATTGTAAATGAGGAAATTACAGAACATAATGTAAAACCAGATGATATCACACAATCACCACACAATAACCCTTAAAATGCAGCACTAACACCACAGACGCCCATTGTAACAACCATACAAACACATGAACTGATCGAGATCATGCAATGCTTAAATACAGGCTTTACATAACTCAAAGCTGATACACTGCAAATCAAAACTGACTCACAGCAATTGAAGGCCGACTCACAAAACAATTTTTAACTACTAAAATCTGACTCACGGCAACTCAAAGTTTACACACAGCAATTGAAGGCCGACTCACAAAACAATTTTGAACTACTCAAATCTAACTCACAGCAACTCAAAGATGACACACAGCAAATGAAGGCTGACTCACAAAACAATTTTCCAGCAAACACGAAAAATATGGGCCAGAATCGGGTTGGTAAAAGCTAGCCTACAAACTCCAGAAAGCAGATACGGGCCCGATGTCGTATTTCGGAATCGGGCCGATGGATATATGGATTGGCGGCTGACTGTTTGCCGACAGTATCAAAAATACACTATAATACTACCAGCAAGATCATTTTGTATTCCAGCCCAACATACACTAAACGTACGGGCCAGAATAGGGCTGGTAAAAGTTAGCCGACAAACTCCGGCAAGTCGATACTGGCCAGATGTCATATTCCAGAATCAGCACGATGACAATATGTACTGGCGGCTGACTGTTTGCCGAAAGTGTCAAAAATACACTGTACTGCTACCAGCAAGCTTCAAAATGTATACCGGCCCAACATACACGAAAAGAAAAGGCCAGAATCGGGACAATAGAAGCTAGCCAACAATCTCTGCCCAGCCGATACTGGCCTTGTATCATATTCCGGAATCGGACCGATATAAACATGAACCTGCGGCTGACTGTTTGCCAACAGTGTCAAAAATTCACTGTCCTGCAACCAGAAATATACATAATATATTCCAGCCCAACATACACGAAACGTATAGGTCAGAATCGGTTCGGCAAAAGTTACCTGACAGACTCCGGCCAGCCAATACTAATGCGATGTCATATTCTGGAATCGGACCGATTCAAATAAGGACAGGCGGTTAACATACAATATTGGGCCTGCGACGGCTGGATGTCGTTTAGATGCTGAGTCTGCGATGGCTCGATGACACCACGATTCCGGGCCTGCGACTGTTGGTGTCGATACGATGCTAGGCCTGCCACTGGATGTCGCTACGATGCCAGCCCTGCGAGGTCTCGACGTCGTTACGATACGGGGCCTGCATAAGCTGTATATCGTTACCATGCGAGGCCTGCAACGGCTGGATGTAGTTACGATGACGGGCCTGCAGCAGCATGATTTCGAGAAATAAGCAGTATAACCACGGAAAAACCCTTAACTTTTCTATTTAAAAATTTAGTAATTGATATTTCTTATTAACATATATTATTTCATTTACTTCTGAACATTTTATATGATATGAAAACATTTTGCTTGCTGATTGTCTGATACAAACCTGAGACCCTTGAGTTGACAGCCCAGCTAGCTAATATATACTCCACAGGGTAAGTTGCCGATACTC
This sequence comes from Dryococelus australis, assembly GCA_029891345.1. NCBI lineage: Eukaryota > Metazoa > Arthropoda > Insecta > Phasmatodea > Phasmatidae > Dryococelus > Dryococelus australis. The sequence goes on along the minus strand of CM057009.1, from coordinate 228,499,958 downwards.
TCCAGTAATTAAAAATATATCATTACAAAAATTATTATAAAGGAAAATATAAATTTCATTACACTACAACAAATTAAAAAATTGCTTTTTAGAGGCTTGCAAACAAAATAATTTTGGTTAGTTTTTAATATATGTTGGATGGTTGTAGAAATGTAAATAAATTCAAAGTAAACATACGCCATGGGTTACCATGTGACACCTATTATGTAATCATAAAATATCATACTAACATTTATTGCAAGGTCTCTAACAAACTTCATGCCATTAACAGCTAGCTAACATCTTACATATTCAAAAAACTTTCCAACAGTTTATCGGCAAAAGACATTGTAATAAAGAGCCTTGCCTCGAAAAAATGTTACTAAGTCAGAATAAATAAGATTTTGGTCAACTTACCGAAAGGCAAAGATGCCGTATGGGAATCGGCCCAGAATATTATATGAGTAATTTGCAACATTTTGAATGTGAGATATCACTGGGACATAATTTAGGTGATATCTGTCCATTATCCTAAATAATACAGTGGGCAATTGTCTTTTTTTCAAACGGCAAATATTCGTTCTTAAAAAAGACATGCAGTTTACAGCTAGCGAACATCTTTCCTATTTAAACCACCTTCCAAATTTTATCGGCAAAAATACATTATATTTATATATTTATTGTGATAAAGAGCCTTTTATCGAAATCGTTACTAGTCATGAATTTAAAAAAAGATGGCCAGCCTACCGAAAAGACAAAAATGCTTAATCGTAATCGTGGCAGAATACTATTTGAGTTATTGCCGACAGGTTGGCTGTCAGATATCACGCCGATAAAAATTTACGGTACATCCATCTTTTATCCTGAATAATACAGTGAGATATTGTCTTTTCGCTACTGGCAAACATTTTTTCTCTCAAAATAAACATAATGACAATAACAGCTAGCTAACATCTTGCGTATTCTAAACACAATTTCCAAAAGTTTGTCGCAAAAAGACATCATATTTTTATATATAATGCGATACAAACAGTCTTGTCTCGAAAACGTTACTGGGCCGGAATAAATAAGAAGAATGCCAGCTTACCGAAAATACAAAGATACTCAATCGGAATCGGCCCAGAATATTATTTGAGCAATTCGCGACAGGTTGACTGCGAGATATCACACCTACATAATTTAGGTGATATCCATCTCTTATCCTAAACAACACAGTGGGCCATTATCTTTTATCTAATGTCAAACATCCTTTCTCAAAAATAAACATAATGACAATAACAGCTAGCTAACATCTTGTATATTGAAAACACAATTTCCAAAAGTTCGTCTGCAAAAAGACATAATATTTAATGTAATAAAAATAGTCTTTATCTCGAAAACTTTACTGGGCCGGAAATAATAAGATGAAAGGTCAGTTTACCGCGAATACAAAGATACACTATCAGTATCGGTCCAGAATATTATTTCAGCAATTGGCGACTGGTTGGCTGTGAGATATGAAACTGGCATAATTTAGGTGATATCCATCTGTTATCCTAAAAAATACAGTGGGCCCTAGTCTTTTTTCTAATGGCAAGTATTCTGTTTCAAATAAGACATGACTTTAACAGCCAGCTAACATCATGCCTACACAAAACACATTCCAAATTTTTGTTGGCACAAAGTCATAATATTTATTTCTTAATTGTGATAAAGAGCCTTTTCTCGTATACATTCCTGGGCCAGAATAAATAAAATGATGGAAAGCTTACCGTAAAGTAAAGATGGTGTGTGGAAATCTGCCCAGAAACATTTTTAAGATGCTGGTAACATGTTTGCTCTGCGATTTCATGCAGATATATTTTCGGTTTAATACATCTGTTATCCTTAATAATGTGTGGGGCTTTACCTTTAACGTAACACCTTGCAATCTCTCCCAAAAAAGATATCAAGCCGTTGTCAGATGGCTATCTGGTGGCATTTAAACGACAGTTGCCAACAGTACAGGTACGTGCCGACAATTTGCCGACACTTTGCCGACAACTTGTGTTTGCTGTATTTGAAATATTGAAGGCCGATTCACGAAAAATTTTTCGACAACTTAAGGCAAAAAATTGGTGGAATTCAGGATACATTGGAGTCCCGCCTGGCACAGCTAAAATATTAAATGACACTACAAAATCAGAGTTTAACGGAAAGTTTTAGTAAACAGTTGGACAATTTGCATGAGTAAAACAATAACAGGTTGCAACACATGGTGGAAACTTTGTACAGTATAACATGAGAGGTGACATAAACCTGCAAGCTAGTGGAAGACACTAAGGCTGAGCTGACAACACAGTGTATTACACTGGAGGAACGGATTAAAAAAGTAGTGACTATACCAATAGCCATAAATACCAGTGAACAATCTGAACATCTTAAAACAGTTGACAATTGGTTGCAATCAGAGTTGGAGCAATTCAGTCGACATTTTGACGACCGAATAATGTTGTCTAGTCAGGCGCATGAAAAACAGATAAAGTGGTTGACGGCCTCGTTCGAGCGAGACAGCACTGAGCAAAACGCCCAGTGAAATGAAACAAGCAAACCGGCCTCCATGTCACACAATGTATCACAGACAATACCCAAACTACAAATTCCAACCATCATTCCTAATTTTAACCAACAGCAGCTTGTGTCAACTACACACACTACTGCAGTGTTGTTACACCACCTCTCAAAACACTGGTCAGAGGAGATACATAGATACTCAGGTAAACAGAATGAAAACCCCATAACCAATTTAAAAAAAGATGGAGGTATACGAAAATATTTTTGCCCTCACTGATTCTGACATTCTCCGCTGTATGAGCTTGAGTCTCCAGTCAATAGCTTGCTTTTGGTGGAAAGTAGCGAAATAAAAAATTTCCAATTTTTCCGAATTTCAAGAGTTATATCTGCAACAGTTTTGGAGCGCCAAAATCGAATCACATATACGCTCATAACTAGCTTACAGATACTGGGATCCAAGGAGGGACAAAACTATATATGAGCATTTCAGTAATGTCTATGAGCACACACATCGCTTGACCACAGCTATGGGTGTAAAAGAGTTTGTCGAAGTAATCATTTCTCTGCTCCCAATAACCTATCAACAGATCAGTTAGAGAGACGAGCACACACTACAAATACAGCTCATGTTACTGAATGTAAGCAAACCCACACACAAGCTCTATTTCCTCCACCTAACACACGTGACAACACAAATACTTCACCATGCCCACGTCTAATATCACAACAACAGGGTGAAAGAAATTTCGTGTGAATTTCTTCAAGTTGCAAGCAGGTAGACAACCTGGAATTCATTTCTACAGCAGTTGAAGTTCGTACCGACAACGTTGTGATAGAGGTGGCTAGACTAAAAATGGATATTTTGACAGAGATCGAAATAATAGCTCTCGCAACAACAGAGGTAGGGGCGAGTATCACCATCGCCGGAAAGACAAGCAAATAATAGATTGGAAGAAGAGTGAAGAGAAGGAACTGGAGGTATGCAGAATGCGGACGAATACAGAGGAGCAACAGGGCCGCGATGAATTATGCAAATATGCATTCTGTTAGGAGAGTACAGCCACTGCATGATAATAGTTTTGTCAGCACAGTACATAATCCAGAAGGTTATTTTGCCGGACAAAAGCCTATAGATCCTCGCACACCTTAATTTAGCCAATCTTTGCCGCAAATTTAATGGATTCCTTATGTACAGGTTGTACAAAATAGGTAGTTACACAATCAGAATAATTCTGCAGCTGTACAAAATTACAATGCAATACATGTGCAGAACCGCAACTCATAGAATATTTCCCCGGGACTGTTTATGGATAAGACAAATAATTTTAATCTTGGTGCAACATCATTTCAGCCCAATTTTAATATGCAACATTTGTTCCTAATTTACGTACAGACAGTACGAAACCCGGATTCTAGTAATAAGTTAAAATAGAAAGAATCGGTGAGCGCAGTCTCGGGCCACTGCTCCCAGTCATTGACGATGAGGGCACAGCTGACAATAAAGATAATGTAGGTAAGGAAGTGAAACCAGGATCAGTGAGCGTAGTCTCGGGCCACTGCTCCCAGTCATTGACGATGAGGGCACAGCTGACAATAAAGATAATGTAGGTAAGGAAGTGAAACCAGGATCAGTGAGCGTAGTCTCGGGCCACTGCTCCCAGTCATTGACGATGAGGGCACAGCTGACAATAAAGATAATGTAGGTAAGGAAGTGAAACCAGGATCAGTGAGCGTAGTCTCGGGCCACTGCTCCCAGTCATTGACGATGAGGGCACAGCTGACAATAAAGATAATGTAGGTAAGGAAGTGAAACCAGGATCAGTGAGCGTAGTCTCGGGCCACTGCTCCCAGTCATTGACGATGAGGGCACAGCTGAAAATAAAGATAATGTAGGTAAGGAAGTGAAACCAGGCTCGGTGAGCGTAGTCTCGGGCCACTGCTCCCAGTCATTGACGATGAGGGCACAGTTGACAATTAAGATAATGTAGGTAAGGAAATGAAACCAGTTAAATTTGTTAATGAGACACAGTCTGTTACTGTTAACACAACAAAGTTACACTAGTCAGACAGAAAATATTTATTGTGTGTAGAAGATGAGCACGTAGGAAGTCTTTTTTCAGCTCTATGCACGGAAGTATTTGTGAAAATGTGTGGTATTAAAACACCTGTACTTTTAGACAGCAGGACAGGGATAAGCTGTGTGAGTGATGATTTTGTAACAGAGCTAGATAGTAAGGGAAATCAGCTAGCATTTTTTAATAACAAGAATAAAGATTTTGGGAATAACATCTAGAAAAGAGCCTATGGTTAATCGTCACAAATGGCGGGGGACCGGCCGCCATCTTGGATTCCGGGCTTCCTGCTCTATTATTCCGGACACACATCCATCATCATGGATTCTGCCATTTGCTAGACAGTATGCCGCCATCTTTGCAGCCAATATGCCACAATATTGGACCACCATCTTTGTAACCAGTACACCGCCATAATGTCCCTCCATATTGGTAACAAGTGTGGCATTTTTTCATGCTCTTGCAATCCTAGAGTTTTCTCCGTGTGCTCCCACTTTTTTCTTTTGCATTCTTTATTTCTTTTTTCATTCTCGTTCTTACTTTTCTTCTCCCTTCCTTCCTTTTACATTCTCTCTTTCTCTCCCATTCGTTCATAATTTGTATACATCGGCTGTTGCTAGGGCCACCATCTTTGTTGCTGGAGGGCGCCATCTTTATTTACATTTACATGGAGGTTGTCATCTTGGTTTTTCATTAGTTCTCGCTTTGGCTACTAGGGGTACCATCATATTGGTTCTGGCATTGACCACTAGGAGCTCTAGTGTCACTCTCGTTCGATTAGTCGATAGGCCACCATATTATTTCTGGAATCTGCCTCTAGGGGCGCTCAAAACATCATCTATAATAGGGCGTGATCAAACTGCCAGACCTTGGGTAGGCACGCCTTAGACAACTCGGCTATCGCAACATGCGCTGGGACAAGAGTTTATAAGTAGTATATAGCTTGTAATCGAATAAATAATATATTGTCTCTATTTTAAGACATTGCATATTTAATTTTTATTATATAATTTTTCATGTATTACGTTTACATATCAATAATATTTTAAGTTTATATACAAATCAATATTTAAGTATAAACTGTTATAATATAATTTTTATTTCTTATATAATTTTTTTAACTATCTCAAATTTATTTTAAATATTTTTAATCTAAAATTTTTTATTTTATAAATTTTTTTTATTTTTTGGTTTAAATTACATATGTATTATTTATATTTAACCTAAATGATTTTTTTTTAATTTGTTTTTTATTATATAATTTTTAATTTTATTTTTTATTATATTTGTTTAACTTACAAATATGTTATTCAAGATTTAAGTTATATACTTTTATTTTTATTTGTAGTATTTTCATTAAAAATTGAAGTGTATCGAGTGAAGAAAATACATATTTGTATTTGTCAGGCATATCAGAATATATGATTACATGGCTATGACAAGTGCCATATCGGATTTAAAAAAAATCATATATAACAACTGTTTTACTAAATATATGCCAAGTGTGATAGATTGTGAACGTTGATTATTCACACTTTTTCGATTTTTATTTCTATATATATATATATATATATATATATATATATATATATATATAATATATATATATATATATATATATATAAATTGGTATTACAGGCTTAAGTATGTAGGTAATTCTATGTTGAACTTAGAAAAACCTATACTTCGTACTCCTATGTAATGTAATGCCACCAACACCATTCCATAATCTGTTCATTATCCACTCAACATAACCTAACTTTACTTTACCTTACTTCACCTAACATTACTTTACCTAACCTGAGATATTTTAACCCAATAATCGCATAAGAACTCTGAATATATATATATATATATTCTATTTCTCTCGACATTCAACCATCATACTCTAGTCATCGCTACACCCCTCTTCACCTCCCCTCCTTCCAGCCTTACTTAACAGCTATATCGAATTGTACTGAATACCAAAACAGATATATATATATAGTACATTTCACCATGGCATAAGCTTGCCTCATTCATACTATTAACAATGCAGTCCATATCCATCGCTATACCTCAGGCTTACTGATCAATTATAACGGCCAACTGTATTGAATACCATTTAAACCCATTTAACTTTGCCAGTTACACATATATAAACAAGTCATACCAGCTGCCGAAACAATAAAATATTCAATCTATGCTATCATAAGATCAATACTATTAATTTAATCAACTACGACACCCATATCGTCTTAATTCACATCAAACCATTCTTCTCATACTAACCGACTATACCAGCTAAGCATTCTGCCCCTCTCATACTAACTACACATAAAACTAATCATACAATAAAACCATTATCCTCACACCTTCTAAGCTATACTTTTATATTATACTGCCAAAATAACGGAACATGTGATCAGGTCATACCAATCAACCATACAAGCAAACTAACTGAACAACCAAGTCATACTTGTATGTGTTCAACCCCATGTCAGGACTTTGAATATTTTTTATTTATTTCGACATCCACTAACTCTAACTTTACCTAACATAGCCACCACACTCTGGTCATATACATAAGAACTTGGAATATTTATTTTTTCATTAAAATTTTTTTAATGTTTTTTAAAAATATCATGGTAATGTGTACCCGTTATCCTTCTCCTGATGATGTTATGCATACTATAGCCCTCCTACGACATGCTGTTGCATAAATGTTGATTTAAACTATATTAATAGGTGTTTCAGAGGAGCAGTTACATATATAACTATGAAGTAATGTAAAATTTTTATTCACATATATATTGTGCTATTCAATAGATATACCACCTCATTTTTCTGCAGAATATCTGCTCTACTAACCAACACCAGACTAAATTTACTCGTACCTCAAACCATAAGTCATGGAGACCACAGCCCATAGTTCAGACATTTTGAAGAAACCATAGCATGATTTAAACTGACCACGCCCCCCCCCCCCCTTCATTTTATCCGAGGACCAGTTAACATTGTAAATGTCAAGAGCAAGTATGTACCTGCACGGTAACATTTTCCTATCTAATAAATAACTTTAACTGAGTTTGGACCATTCAAAGGCCATCCCAGAAGCAACGACTTCCGGCAACTTCTTAAAAACCTGATCTTATTGACGAGAAACAACTTCCGGTAAAACAAAACAGAAATAAAATTAAAACATTAAGTCTCTCTCGAAATAAATAATAAAATAAATAATTATGTTTTAAAGTAAAAGAAAATAAACAAATAAGTTGAAATTAACATATTTAGATCATAGTCTCTTATCACAGAATTCATATCAGTATGTCATAGAAAACAAAAATAAAAATGAAATTTGATTTGTTGGTTTACAAATAAAAATATTACATGGTTTTAATAAAAGCACTCTTCGCTCGGACCGTCCTCTATAGCTGACATGCATTTTGAACATAGGCGATAACCCGATCTCATAATCGACACTGGAGCCAACCAGTTAGAGATAATGCAGGTCATGGATTCTTGTTAGTTGATGTCAAAGACATGCACTCATATTCACAGTATAGTGAGAGCAAGGTTCCAAATCGACCTTAGCTTACCCTGATACTAAGTTATCAATCAGCATGCTCTGTATGAAAATCCTCCCATCACTCGGAAAAAACGTCGTCCGATAATTTCTAAGTTCGATAGAGAAAATTAATGTTTTGTAAGGTTCCGGGCTTCGAACTTAGGTCACTCCGACATGTATCTACTCTGTATATTGCTTCAAATTTTTTTAATTTACAAATACACTTCTAGTGCACTACAATTCCGATACGGAGGTTCGATTTCTGCTACAGGGTTCGAGTCCTAGAGAATGCAAATCTTGGAAATTTCTATTTTATTTTAACACATACACTTCTGATACTTACGAGTGCTGTTCTGTAGATGTGACCTCACTAACGTACCTCACCCAGCTTATGTGTAACACTTGCTACAGCTGGACTGATGACAAGTAATGACGTAATTGTGTAATTATTTATTTATTTTTAGATATTAAAAAATCGAAAAAAGCCCCTAAAATACAAAATAAAACACAATTATTTTTTAAAAAATCTCAGAACATATCACATTAACCTCACACTCATTCTAGCACCATAAATATCAACCCCTACCCTTACCTACCCACATTCCAATACTACATAACGAAGAAAAATCACAAACATATTTAGAAAAATATACCAAAAATCATAACTCCAGCATGTTTGTCATGGTATTATCACCATTGCATACAACCTATTAAACCAACAACCTGATTATACCAATTATCCATACCAATATAAATGCTGACCACCACACCTCATAAATACCAAACTATGAATATTACAATTTGAAAAAGTTTATGTATGAACATCATTAAAATGTTTCCAAAACTCGGGTCTTTAATAGAATTGTGAACCTGGTATCTTACCCTGAATCCTATATCCGAAGACTTAAACTTTCAAACCCACTTTATTGTAAGTTCCTAAAGCAGTCTCTGAAACACAGAACAAAAATTGCGAAATGTTAAGTCCAAAAGAGGAAAATAATTTTTTTATAGTTTCGGGGTCTCGAACACAGATTCCTACGCCATGCCAGCAGGTAGATATTGCTTAGGCATTTATAACAAGTGTACACAATCAGCCAGAAGTTCGCAAACAAACCTCGCTAATAAGCTTGGTAAACTGACATCATTAATTATCTCAATCTGATTCTTATATCCGATGCCTAAAACTTCCATTTCACTTTTATTACAAGTTCCTAAAAATAGTCTCTGATTTTATGTTCTAAGAACATTAAAAAATTAATATTTCCAGATTATTTTTCCGGTCTCAATCTCTGCGGAGTTACACAGTACCTCACCTTGGTGACTGCTTAATTCCTTATATCAGGCACACATAAATACTGCGAAAAATTACAATATATTTCTAAGTCACATAGAATGTTCCATATTTCTATGGTTTCGTGCTTCGAACTGGAGGCCGTACACTACTCCTAGCTGATAGATATTGCATAAACCTTCATATCAGGTACGTTTAAGTACGTAAACAGACAGAGAATCACTAACAAATTTCGATTAACACGATCCCAAACCCGGGCCAGTATTCGGACTGGGGTCTCTAAATCTTGTTTATTCTTTGTCGAAAAAATTTTTTTGTCTAACAGCCTCTTTCACACATCAAATAATTATTCAGAATTTTATTCCAGCAAATTTTTAATAAAGTATCAGTTAGGTTATAATGGAAAGTCTTTCTCGAGTATTATCAAACTAATTTAATTTTTCCTTAAAACATTTTAAAATAAATTATTACTTACAGGCATGAGGTAGGTAAGTGGGCTTAACGTCTCATCGGCAGCGAGGTCATTAGAAATGGTGCAAGTTGCACAGGGACAAGGGATTAGGAAGTAATCACACATGGCTTTTGTCTGGGACTCATCCCAGCATTCGCCTGGAGTGATTTCGAGAAACCATGGAAAACTGAAATCAGGATGGCCGGACTGAGAATCGAACATTGGTCGTCCCGAATGAGAGTCCAGTGAGTTACCACTTCACCACCTCACTCGGTTACAGGCACAATGGATCAAAAATCCCATGTCGGCCATCGTCAAGCCTTACCATCGAGCTGTGAGACCGTGTTGTGGTGTGCTTCGGCAGTTACATCACTGCCGGCCTCGTGAGCAGGCAAGTCGATGCACGCCTTGCATGGGATGGCCCAGATGTGCCTCATTTTGCTGACCCGACTGGCATGCAGTGCGAGTATGGCAGCAGAGAAATTTCAATGCAGGGCTTCCCTGACGTGCTGCGTGCATAGGAGGGGCATAATGTAGGTCACAGCAGGATGTGACATCATTGCTGCGTGTAGCAATTACGTCACAATGTGCGCTGCCCCCAGAGATTGGCATCGATATTACACAAATTATTGGCATTCCGAATATTATTCAGATTGATATTGCCAAGTATCTGCAACATTTACCTCGTTAATAAGACCAGGTATGTCTGTAATATCGACATGTTTTTTAAAGCAAATCGTAAAAATAATTTAGTTATCTGCTATCACTAGAGATCGGTGAATTTTCGGAATTCGTTCACGGTAGTTTAGACTTTGAGCAGGAACATTCGAGTGTTGAGGTTATGACTGAGCCGAGGTTTTATTGTCAGGTCCTGGTGACTCCAACCAGGGAGAAATGTAATGTAATTTACACCATTCACGATATATGTTACTAAAAAAGTTAAAATGGGTATGTTGGTAATGCCTAGTAAAAATTTTTTTAGTACACAGAGTGTGCACGAAAGTGCACACTCTGTGTACTAAAAATAGGGTATAATTGATAAATTTTTGTTTGCAGGAGGAGGAGGAATATCCCGGAAGTAGAGTTTTAGCAGTGCTTCAAAAAGTTTTGAAGTAACTGCGAATGCACACGATTCGTGGACGAGTAAGATTTGCATGTTAAAAAAATTAATTAGTATGTGCTTTACTTTTTCAAGCCATAAAATTCTGCCAGAAACTTTCCCCCACATAACACACTAAAGCTCACTTCTCCTGAGTCTTTCAGTTCCATTTGTGATTAACCATTAATAATTAGAAAATTATGTTATGAAGAGGTTCGGCAGCTCTTAAAATATTATTCTGAGTAAATTCATTTATTCATTATGTGTTGCAGGATACTCATGATTGGTGCTGGATAAGGTAGTATAATGTGTAAGTTAACGATGTCTTGAGAGCTGATGAGGGTGAAGCAATGTGATAATGCAGCAGTGCTCGAATGCAAAGGCAGGAGATCACTAAGAATAAACTGTGCCAGCTTATAATTGACCAACCTATGCTCCCCATTGCAATTCCAATTTCACATAAAAGGGAAGAATACACTAGTAGATCTTAAGCAGGGCTTTCAAAAGTGTTTTGCTGTAAACAGCCTATATTGCTTGTAAGCTGGGGGAGCCTAAATTTTATATATAGAAGTCGGGGAGTCATGCATATTAATCAGAATATACTGTCGTACATACATGGTTTCTATACAAAAAAATTAATCTCCTGATTTTTAATGTTCTTACAAGAATAAAATAGCATTTAATGTCCAGCTTTTTGCTGTCATAAACTGTAGTACAAAAAAAGAAAATTTGAAAATAGCACTAATTTGATACCAGAATATAACTTTCTTAAACACTTATAGTCCCTTTCATATAACTTCAATAACTTTTTCCTTCTCAAAAAGAATTTCCAGATTTATCCATCCACTGCAGCTGTTCTGACGGTAAAAAAACAAACTACGAATCCAATGACAGGCATTGAAGAATGGACAATTTCTTTCTAAGAGTACTACTATAGCTGGCAGGCATTCCAACATATTTTATTTTTGTTATGTCCATATAAAAGACTGGTTATGTTTCCGTTAATTTTATTGGGAGTATTGGTACTCCCAATAAAATACATTTGAAAACTTCCCACAATAAAAAATGTTCAGCAAAATTTAACTTTCCATGTAAAAATCGTTAGAAATTCTATAAAATATATATGGGTAAAACAAGATTTCTTTAAAGTCCAAAATACATTTCAAAAATTGTAACAACAATTTAAAAATATATTATTTTAAAATGCACTACCTTACTGCTTACTTTGTTATTTCTAATGCCTCGCAACATCGGTTTTGGATGATTACTTCACTAAAATCTCTTGTCGGCCCCTGATACGAAATAATTTATCTGCTGACTTATGCAATTAACAAAACACTTGAAACCAGAAATTTCAAACTTAAATACTATTTCAATAACGCTTCGCGATAGTCACAGAAAATGGCAGCCCACAATAAAAAAAAGTGTCTTGACACTCAAGCAGACAACTTTTTTAAGGTGCCTATGGTGAACTTATTAAAATACACACATACTAAAATTTTATTAACAGCATACATGTAAATAAATTATAAATTATGAAGAAATAGAGCAAAATGACATTTCACCAGGTGGGTGGAGACCTTTCACATGCTCTACCATTGGAAAACATTTACCAGGTTATGATGGTGTTGAAAATCAGAATGCTATAATAAGCATGTACTCTACACCCATGCTGTTGTCTCGGAAGAAGATTAATTTAGGGATTTGGGTACAAATATGGATATATCGGAAATATGCATGTATTCGGCCATGCCGAAATTATGTTTTAATTCATAGGTAATAAATATATAAATAGAAATATAAATATATATATATATTCATATATATATTTATATATATATATTGGTCGCGATATTTAAAATATCTATATTTAAAATATGAATTTTAAAGATATTTATGATTATTTTTATAGTATAATTTTGACATTGGTATTTCCACGGACACACAGCCCCCACTGATTAATCAGACATACATACACCCCCACTGATTAATCCACACTCCTGTCACAGTTGACAGTAATATAAGTTCCTGCAGGGAAGTCATTAGGGACATGTCACTCTTGCAGTGATATGCGGGGTGTAATCGAACAGTTGATTTAATATCCAAAATGCAGGCAAAAAGCCCGTATTTTGGCCATAAAAATAATTAAAACAAGACAGATATAACTATACAAAAATGAGTAATAATTTCTTCAACACCAACAACCATCAGCTGACACAATACTTTGCAAATGGTGATGGAGGAGTTAGTTTAGAAGTTCTCCTTGAGTCATTGAGTAATAAATGCTTATTCTGAAAACAAATAATTTAATTACAATAACACACCACAAGGGTTTCTTGTTTTTATGATTCACCTTATGGGTGAATAAATTTGCTGTCAGTATGTTTAGGTGTGTGTGTCACTATGCCTTGCTAGGGTGATGCATCTGTAGTAGTAATTCGTATAATATCAATAATTAATTATGAATGTGTTTCTTAAAAACTAGGAGACCTGTGCAATGATTTTGCTCCTCTTCCTCTTCCTCTAATATATTGTATAAAACAAGTAGAATTTAATATTGAAAAACACTTGCAAATTAGTACACAGTCAACCGATTTTAGTTGTCACAAATTCACCTGGTATATTTTCCTATGTAGTTTATGTGTAGAGGGGGAAGAGAAGGTACCTGGCTAGTGAGAATGTGGTGCCGGGATGGAGGGGAAGAGCTGTGCTTGGAGGGAAGGTAAGTCAACCAATGAAAATGTTTGGTTAAAAATCATTAGCTTATATTGCACATAGTTGCTGAGAAAATGTGTAGGTGTATGATGGGAGGGAGTGGAATTTGGCCAATGAAAAATACAATGGTAACTAAAGGTACTATTTTCCTTAAATTACTCCGTGTCTCCCACCATTTTTCTAGGCTATATAAATGCCGAAACATCGCCAATTTTCTCACTCTGATATCAGCGCTTGCCATCTGCATATCCGAGTACCCTTCTGCTTAGTCGCCATTTTGCATCTAGTGAGTTACTGCGAGGTTTCACGGTCGCCTTCCAGTTTAGCTTCGAGTATTTGCTCGCTTAGTTATGTTATGATTTTCTAGTAAACTTTTATAACAAATTAAATTAATCTTGTTAAAGAATGAGCTCTTAATTTTTAAAAGTTAGGGACTGATTGTTTGCCAGAGAGCTCTAAATTTTTTTACATCAAAAGTTTTTATGCAATCGATTTTTAAAATGAGCTCTTAAATTTTGAAAGTAAGTGAATTATGGTTTGCCAGAGAGCTCTTAAATTATTTTAAAGTTTTTTATGAAACAAATTTTTAAAATAAAATTTATTTGCATACATTACAATGCCAAGTTATTAATGACGTTTATTTTATTTTGTGCAGTGCTTGTCAGCGAGTACATCAGCCCCTAGCCAAAGGTTCGTGCTTGGTCTACCAGCCGACATCGAAGCAAGTCAGCACCAACTGTCAGTTGTTGCGTGTCGTAAATTTTTTGAATGTATGTACTAGTACCTACATTAAAAGTTATGAACATATTTATGTTTTATTTGTTTTAACACACATTGATCCTTTGCAGGTCATTGCAATCAGCAGTCGCAGGTCCCTCCAATTCTTGGAGTTGCTGATCTGTCAACTTGCGGTCAAACTTGTGCGTCGTTAAGGAAACCACAGCATATTTACGCTAATACAAGCAGTGAGTATTTACAACTACGAGACGAATATCTTTTGTGTACGATTTTTTAAAAATATAATTTCTATTACATTATGTGGTGAACTTTTGTCCAGGTGAAGTGACTTCCGTGATCGGGCGACAGAGTGTCCCCTTCAATCAAATTGCTGGTTTCATAGGTGTGCCTAGCAACGCAACCTATAGTTGTTAGGAGAGAGTGACTGCAGTCTTCCTTTTCTTCTTCTGGTAAGTAATTCTGCTGTATACATGCTAAATGGTTTGGGAGGATTTTAACTATACTCGTCAAAACCTTTAGTGTTGCTTTAAAAAAATGGTCAGTGAAATAACTACATTATTCTGTTTTTAAAGAGTATATCCAATTGATGAAAAAAATATTTAAAAAGACGTTTTTGCTATGCAGTGTATAAATATACGCGGAAGGAGAGTAGTTACAATCTAATTAATTTTTTTAAAGTTTTTCAAAGGATTTTCTTGTATTAGAACCGTTGATAAGTATACATTTGTCTTCTAGAAAAAGTGATGAATTAATAACTAGGTCTAAGATGTCAAAATATAATTTACGAAAAATATAAATACACTTTGTCAGTATGTGGATTATAACCTAAACGTATTTTATTGCTAGCCCTCAACGATAAGACCAACTTGACTTACAACTTATTTTTATAGTTAGTATACCTCCAAGTACCTACAAAAATATGAGTGATTATGAAAGTTTATTGATTTTAAGAGTTCTGTGTAGCTAGTAAACAGCCACGTGTATTTTTTTTAATTATTTGAGTAGTTTGGAGTGTTCTGAAACTTGCAATGCAATTCTTTTGCACGCAACCACACTTGATATTGCCCCAAGTTTTTTCACAAAACCATTTTACATTGTCGAGTGTCCACCATTTCACTCAAGCACATGGATATGGGTCAGTATAGTATAAACATTTCTTAAGCGATAACACGGACCTTTTAGTGTTTACAAACAAATAGTTTTACAAGAGAAATCTATGTACTGTCAAAAGCATTTGTAAAATTACAAACTATTTCCCACTTCTTTCGCCGTCTACTGTCTCTGGGGTAAGTGCAATACCGCCACCAGGGTTATTTTGTGGGTTGTGTTCCAAATATTTTGCCATCCGAAATTCCGGACTAAAGCACGAGAGGACCTGTATTCACCATCCACTCAGGGAAGAAGAAGTCTGCGACAAATGAGGGATCAAGATTGGGCGGAAGACAACATGGAACGCTACCTGAGAAGCTGCAATGTAGACATGCGGCAGAAAGCAGGTGGCAACTGCAAATTCTGTAGTGCTCCATTTACCGTCACAGCAGATGTCCGAAGGCACGAAAAGAGGCGCAAGTTTAACCCGGAGAAGAACACATATACATGTGAAGACTGCGCAAAGAATTCACGAGGGCGAACACATTAAAGACCCACTATAAGAAGTGTACCCGCCCAGCTCCTCCACCTGCGAAGAAGGCCAAGTGTGATGTTTCCTTCCAGCGGCAGCTAGCACCTACACCAGCACCATGTCCAAGAATCGTCGCAGGGTCCGGACATTCTACGGCCAACGGCCGAAAATACGAGCGAAGAGGATAAAGATGTGAGCGTATATACTGAGGGACTGAAGCGAAATATTATTGAACAGCTGCAGGAAGAAATAATGGGAAATGGGCCAATTAAATTCAATTTCTTCATGGAGTGTGACTATGGCAAACCTGAGCCCCACGAAGACGAAGTAGACCAGCGCGCCTTCAAGGCCAAGAATGCCCTATTATACAATGATGATGATGTGGAAAAAGTGGTGGCGGCCAGCTTGGTCAAGATCTGTCAGTAAGAGTACGAGTACCAGGGTAAAGGATCTGGATCGACACTTACTGCAGTGAAGAGAATGCAGCTCCGAATTAATAAATTGGACCCAGTGAGTGTATCCAGTTACATAGATTTACCAGCGCCCAACAAGAGTAAATAATTTATTATCAACTTGAAAAACGACGATCACCAGTGCTTCAAGTGGGTCATACTCGCAAGATACGTTGAAGATGTACATCCTGAACGAGTCAACCACCGCTACAAAGAACTGGAGACTAAATTCAACTTCAATGACATCGAGTTCCCCAGACCTCTGAACCAGATAACCAAATTTGGAAAACAAAATCCTGGAGTGACAGTAAATGTCTTTATTCTTAGAGAATCCTGTGCAATTTGATCTCCTCCTCCTCTATCACCGAAGACAATGCACACTTCACATATACAAAAGATTTTTTTCTCGGCTGATGAGACCCCAAATAAAAGCCCACACAGAAAAACTACATATTTGTAAAAGTGTTTCACTCACTACGATTCCAGGTTGTGAGTGACAGGGACAGCCGAAGAGATGTCAGAGCACAAAAAGTATTGCAGTCCTCATCGGTTCCCAAGACCTCGATGTTAAGAGCTGCCCAAATCTCTTCGCTTTAATATCAATTCTCTTCACTCCACTCTCCACTCCTTATTTTCCGTATAGCAAAATGTCCCTGTTGAAGTCCCAGTGGACGTTTGTCAGGTCAAAACCAAGTTATAAAATATCATTCATGTCCCGTTGTCAAGAAATTTGGGTTACCAGTGTTAATGAAGCAGAAATAAATTCTTAACATTATTCCAACGATTATGCAGAGATACTTTTTAACATGACGCAACTGAAAAAGTGCTGCTTATACTTCTGCGTACTCGTTCACTGTTTGTAAATAAATACCCGCACGTAAACATTTAAATTGCCTTGTACTATCTATTCTGACACATGATATACATGCTAATGAAGTGACATCGAGGAATTAACTAAGCAACAACAAACCAATTTCAATGTTACCAATATGAACATTATTTTTTTATAAGACAATGAGGTAAAGTAGCATTTCTAATTAATTGCCAACATTAAATTCTGTATTAAATTTGTTGTTTGCGTGGGTAGCAAGCCATTTAAATATGTTGTTTCTACATTCATAAATAATATGTTTCATGTAGTGTATTTTAATACTTAATTTGGTACCTAATGGCCCGATACGCATGTCGTGAGAATGTAAGGTTAACTTTTCTTTTACACTAATATATATAAGAATTTTAAGATCAAAATTGATGGTAAACGACGGGAAATATACATATGAATTTGTATTAATCGATTAGCTTTGGAACTCTTGCAAAATATAAAACATAGAATAATTCAATTTTGCACGTAGTAGCAGAGTAGTTGCTAGCATTATATACTGTGAACGAGAGGTTTGCAAGTTCGATTACAGGTTATTCCAAAGGTATTTAATAACTGTGAAGAAATGCTAAATAAAACATATATGAATATGGTAAATTAATCGATAATATTTGGGGTGAGTCATAATTCTGTTTCGGCTTTGAAAATGCATGGCAAGCTGCTTGTATGTGGGAAGGCTTGACGCAAGCTAGCCGGGGCAGGCTTGGCTCAAGCTAGCCGGGGAAGACTTTGCGCAGGTTAGCCGGGGCAGACTTGATACAAGCTTGCCACATGGTGACTAGAACGCTTGATTCAAGCTTGATACCTGTTTAATGGTTTGTCGTGGCAAGCTTGATTTAAGCTTACAGGCGTGTTTCAAGCTTGAAACAAACTTGTTCTGCTATGTGAGTTATGTTCGAAAATATTCAGAAACTCGTCCACCCAAATAATAAGGACTTCCCCTACATTATAGACCAAGAAAAATCCTTTCAAAAGGTATCACTGCTCATCTCAGTCAGAGTGAATCGTAACTTTTTTAATATGCATTGCGTAAGCTTAAAAAATACACTTATTTTTTATCAAGCGGGAAAGTTTCGGAGGTACAGTATTGCATACTTTTTAATTATTTAACACGTAAATCTTACTCGCCCACGAATATTACGTTCACAATCATTGTTACTTCCAGGATATTCCTCCGCCTAGTGCAAACAAAGATTTGCCAATTATACCAAAGGGAGACAAAGAACCACTTTTGTGCGCACTCTGTGTAGTAAAATTTTGCACAACAACTATTTCTTACTAGGCATTACCAACATACATATTTTCTCTTTTATTTATTAATATATATATATCATGAATGGTGTATATCACATGACATTTCTCCTGGCACGGAGTCTTCCAGGGCATGGCAAAAAAACCTAGGATCAGTAGTAACCTCAACACTCGAATGTTCCTGCCCAAAGTCTAACCTACCACTGAAAGAATTCCCAAACTCCAATCTCCAGTGACAGCGCAGTATTAAATTATTTTCAATATTTGCCTTAAAAAAACATCTGTGATATGGACGCGCCTGCTCTTATTAACGAAATGAACGATGCAGATACTTGGCTATAACAATTTGAATAATATTCGGATTGCCATTCATTTGTGTGATATCGACGCCAATCTCGGGGGGCAGCGCGCATAATGACGTAATTGATGGAAACAGCAATGATGTTACCTTCAGCTGTAATGTTACTACGCCTCTCCCATGCACGCAGCACGTCAGGGAAGCCCTGCAGTGAAATTTCACACATGTACCTCCCTGCTGGCACGCTCGCGTTGCGTGCCAGCCGGGTCAGCAAAACGAGCCACCTCCGGTGCGTCCCATGCACGTAGCAAAACAGTACGGCTGCCGTCGTCTTGCTTGTCCTCGGCAGTGACGTCACTGCTGCATGCATCATCCCACCGCAGTCTCACGGCTCGATGCTATAGGACTGTTTGCGAGGTGACGCAGTGGTAACTTACTGGACTCGCATTCGGGAGGAGCCGGGTTCGATTCCTGGTCCGACCATCCTGATTTCGGTTTTCCATGGTTTTCCGAAATCACTCCAGGCGAATGCTGGGATGGTTCGTCACTAAAGGCTGTTCCTTCCCATCTGTGCAACTTGCACAGTCTCTAATGACCTCGCTGTCGACGAGACGTTAAACACACTTACCTACCTCGTGGCTGTATGTAATAATTTCTTTAAAAGTATGTTTTCAGGAAAAAATATTAGTTTGAAAATAATTGAGAAAGTCATTCCAGTACCTAACTCATACTTTATTAAATAATCGCTGGAATAAAATTTTAAATAATTGTATTGTGTATTAACAGGCTGTTAGACAAATTTTTAGATAAAGAATAAACAAGATTTAGAGACCCCAGATCGAATACCGGCCCGAGTTTGGGATCAATTTTAACGAACTTCGTATGTGATTTTCTGTCTGTTTATGTACTTAAACGGACCTGATATAAATGTTAATGCAGTATATATTGGTTAGGCATATGGTAGGAGTATGGGTTCGAGTATGTTAACTTTCTATCGGAATTTAAAAAAATACGGTAATTGTTTGCAGTCTACTTGCGTGCCTGATATTAATATTTAAGCAGTCACCAAAGGCGAGGTACTGTGTAACTCCCAGAGTTCGAGACCAGAATAAATATTTTAAAAATATTAATTTTTTATAAGACTTTGAAAATGTGACAATTTGTTTCCATTGTTCGCTGAATATTATAGGAACTTATAATAAAGGCGAAACGACGGTGTTTACTATCGGATATAGGAATCGGATTGATATACTAGGGGCACTTTTCGATTAATGACGTGAGTTTACGAAGCTTATTAGCGATGTTCGTTTTCGAACTTCTGGCTGATTGTGTACACTCATTATAAATGCCTACGCAATATACTGGCTAGGCATGACATAGCTATCTGTGTTCGAGACCCGAAACTATTAAAACGGTATTAATTTTCTCTATCGAACTTAGAAAATATAGGTCGACATTTTTCCGAGTGATGGGATGATTTTCATATAGAGCATGCTGATACCTTATCATCAGGGGAGGCTAAGATAGATCTCGAAGATTACTCTCGCTGTACTGTGAATATGAATGCCTGCCTTTCACCTTAACTCACAAGGAGCCGCGACCCTCATTATCGATAACTTGTCCCCAGTGTCGATTATGCGATAGGGTTATCACTTATGTTCAAAATGCTCGGAGACATAAGAGAACGCCCTGTACGAAGAGTCGTTTTATTAAAACCATGTAATAGTTTTATTTGCAAACCAGCAAACCAAAGTTAATCTTTTATTTTTATTTTTGTTATTCACTGACAAACCTTTTACGTATTCTGAGATAAGAGGTTATGATCTGAATATGATAATTTCACAGATATTTGTTTATTTACATGATCGTATAAATATTTCATTTTATTTTAAAACATTTTTATTTATATTATTTGTTACTTCGAAAGCGAATTAATGCTTTACTTTTATTTCCTTCTTGTTTTACCGGAAGTTGTTTCTCGTCAATAAGATCAGAATTTTAGGAAGTTGCCGGAAGTCGTGGTTTCTGGGGAGGGCCTTTGAAGGGTCCAAATCAGTTAAGGTTATTTAATTGACAGATTCCAGTTACCGTGCAGGTACAGACGTGCTCTTGACATTTACAATTTACAAGGTCAACTGGCTCTTGGATAAAATTAAGGAGGGGGGGTGGGGCGTTGTTAGTTTAAATATAGTAATCAAGATGTCTGAACTGTGGGCTGTGGTCTACATGACTTCTGTTTGAGGTACGAGAAATTTAATCTGGTGTTGGTTAGTAGAGCAGATATTCTGCAAAAGAATGTGGTGATCTATCTATTGAATAGCACTATATGTATGGGAATAAAATTTTTATATTAATTCACAGTATTATGCGTATCTGCTTGTCTGAAACACTTATTAATTCAGTTTAAATTAACATTTATGCGAGTGCATGTCGTAGGAGGGCTACAATATTCATTCTAAAATGGCCAAAGATAACTCCTAACTAATCATCATTGCCCTGCTAGTGAATAAGTTCTTATTAATGTGAAAATATATTTCCTCCGAGCCTTATCTTCGCTCAGATTGAACTTTTAAAGCTGACTACTCTCAGACCGACCACTTACAAGACTGATTATTTGACCCTTGACGCTTTGACCCTTGACTGTTGACTCTTTGACCCCTAATGAGTCTAAGTGCGGTGCCTTCGGTGCTAAGTGCTGTGCCTTCGGTGCTATGTGCTGTGCCTTTGGTGCTAAGTGTGATGCCTGCAGTGCTAAGTACGTTGTGTGCAGTGCTAAATGCGGTGCCTGCAGTGCTAAGTGCGATACCTTTGATGTGGTAGGTTAGGTGAAATTAGGTTAATTGATACTGAAGTGGAGTAAGGTTAGGTTAACATATCTTTCAAAAGTCTTTACATTGGGTAGAATGGAAATGACTAAGTTAAAAATATTCCGTGTCCTACATAATATGAAAATACATTCTAAGTCCTACACAAGTGTGTGGAGTGCATACGACAAAAGTTGAAGTGACTAAATGTACTGGTGGGTAGGTCAAGTGGATGTCGAGAGAAATAAAATATATTCAAAGTCCTGACATGTGGTGGAACGCATACAAGTATGACATCGTTGTTCAGATAGTTTGCTTGTATGGTCACATGTTCGGTTATTTTGGCAATATAAAAAAAGTATAGCTGAAATGATGTGAGGATAATAGTTTAATTGTATGATTCGTTTTTTGTTAAGTTAGTATGAGAGGGGCAGAATGCTTAGCTGGTATGTTTGGTAAATGAGAGTGGAACGATTTGATTGGAATTAAGACGATATGGATGTCGTAGATGGTTAAATTAATAGTATTGGACTTACGACAGCATGATTGGAATATTTGTATGATTGGACAACTATAATGGCTTGTTTATATTAGTAACTGGCAAAGTTAGATGGGGTGAAATGGTAATCAATATAGTTGTCTGTTATTTTTTATCAGTAAGTCTCAGGTCTGGTGGTGGATATAGAACTGTATTTTTAATAGTATGAACGAGGCAAGCTAATATTCTGGTGAAAAGTACCATATATATATATATAATTTGGTAATCAGTAAAATTCGATATAGATGTTAAGTAAGGCTGGAAGCAGGTGAGGTGAAGAGGGGTCTGGCAATGACTAGAGTATGGTGGTTAGGTTAAGAGATGTTAGGTTATCTTAGGTAATGTGAAGTAAGGGAAGGTTGAGTGGATACTGAAGTGTTTATGGGGTGATGTGTTGGAAAAAATAAATTACAAACCTTATATTACATAGGAGTAGGAAATATAATTTTTTCTATGTTCAACATTGAAGTCCCTACATACTTAAGCCTGGGATGATAAATATAATTATTATATATTAATAAAAATCGAAAAACTGCGAATAACCATTATTCATAATTTAAATCACTTAGCATACATTTATATAAACAGTTTTATATGCTTATAAAAAATCGAATATGGCGCTTGCCAAGGTCACTAAATCATATATTCTGATGAAATATTCTTATCTGCCTGACAAATACGAATCTGTAGACTCGTCACTCGATACATTTTAAAGTTAAATAAAAATAATATAAAAAAACTGAAAAACAAAAGTACATAAGTTAAATCTTAAATAATATATGTGTAAGTTAAACCAAAATAATAAAAAATTATATAAGAAATAAAAATTATATGAAAAAATTTATTAAAAAACTATGTTAGTTGAAACAAAATAATATATACGCAAGTTAAACCAAAATAAAAAAAATAAAATAAAAAAACTTAAATAATTATTGATTAAAATGCTTAAAATAAATTTAAGATACTTAAAAAAATTACAATGATTAAATATATATAATAAAAATACAGAGTTAAAATTTTTTTGATTTGTATGTAAACTGAAAAATAATTAATGATATGTAAATAAAATACATGATAAATTATTTTATAAAACAATAAAAAATGTAGTGTCTTAAATGGCAGGCAAGATATTATTTATTCGGCTACATGCTTTATACTACATATAAACTCTTGTCCTAGCGCATGTCGCGATAACCGAGTGTTCTGAAGCATAAGTCTGGCAACCCAAGGTCTGGCTTTTCGATACCGTACTGTTCCAGATTGGTATTTTGAGTTCTAAAAAAAGCAGGGCCCCTAGCGGCCAATATGGCGACCGACTGACTAATCGAACGAGAGCGACACCAGCACTCCTAGCGATCAATGCCAGAACCAAGATGCTGGTGCTCCTAATGGCCAAACCAGAACTAATCGGGGGAAACAAATGACAAACGAAAATTCAAGATGGCGGTCTCCATGTAAATGTTAACAATGATAGTCGCCTCCAGCAACAAAGATGGTGGCCTCCAGCAACAATGATGGCGGCCTCCAATAACAGCCGAAGTTAATAAAGAAGAGAGAATGAGAGAGAAACGAAAGAAGAGAGAAAACAAAGAAGAGAGAAAGAGATAATGGAAAATAAAGGAAAGAAGAAGGTAGCAGAAAAGGAAGAAAGAGAAAGGAAAAAGAAAGAATGCAAAAGAGAAAAAGTGGGAGTACTCGGAGAAAATGCTCGGATTTTAAGAGCATGAAAATATTACTTACCGGTTACCGAGATGACAGTCCAAGTTGGCGGCGCACTGGCTACAAATATGGCAGTCCAATAAGGAGGCATACTGGCTACAAATATGGTGGTGTACTAGCTAACAACATGGCTGTATCCAGTATGGCGGACGCGTGACCGGAATGATAGAGCGGGAAGTCCGGAATTCAACATGGTGGGCTCGTGACCTTACAATGACGTCATCCAATGTTAGAGCCATGATGCACCAGCCGAAGCCGTTTGTCTTCGAAGGAACTATACCCTACTACTGTCGCAGTTTCGGTTGTAAAGCAATTAGTCTAACCACTCATTCTAGGAACAGACTTTTTGACATAGTATAATATTTTGATACATTTCAGATGATGGTTTATAACACTTGACGATAGCAGTAGTAAGCCTATTCACCCAGACACGTGGCAAGTTACAGATCAATTTGTGTGATCGTTTAAATTTTGTTATACTATTTTTCAACTATGCAATACTCCAGCTAACAGTGTACCACAAATTTTAAATGAAAAGTTAATGCAAGCTGTTGCAGCAGACAGTTGTTTCGACATTGCGCAACAGAAACAGTTGCATTCACTGCTCGTGGAATATGGGAGTGCGTTTTCAGAAATCCCAGGATTTAACAAACTATATGAGGCAATAATCAGAGTGATTGAAGTTGTATAGTTTCATGTAAAATCCTACCCCATACCTGCCAATTATTTGTCTGCTGATCAAGAGTACTTACAGGTTATGTTGGACTGGAAGGTAATAAAGCGAGAGGCAAGGCCATTTTCGTCACCGATGGTTTGTGTACCAAAGAAAGATAGTAGTGTGTGGTTGTGCCTAGATGAAAGGACTATTGCCAAGATTTAGGTTACGTTCGAGAGACGCCTACTCAAATCAGCGATATTTTGCGACTGTACCAAGAAGTGAGGATTTTAACAAGACTTGATTTAACTAGTGGGTACTGGCAAATTCCACTTGAGTTATCATCCCAGCTATTTACAGTATTTTGGTTCAGAAAATATCAATATGTACTCCAAGTACTTCCGTTCGGCTTATGCGAATGGCAAATTTAATTGTGAGATCTAATATAAAAGTTAATTGCAAGATGGAGTGGCAATTTTAATTTATTGGATTTTCTCCTCAACCATGTACAGGTTAGCAAAGAGAAATAATTCAAAGAAAAAATAGCAGTATTGTGGCCTTTGGTGGCCAGTTAGCCAGAAAAATAAAGCATTGTCAAAGTAAAAATATATCACATGTTTCCATGTTGGAATTTCCTTTGTAAAAATTACTTTAATTAGCATGGCCTTTGGATGGAAAGTTAGCGAGAATCTACATATCGTCAAGTCAAAAATATTAAACATTTAAAATGGTTCTATTAGAATTTTTTGCTTTTGCGGGGTTTTACCCAGAAATTTTATACTGGTTGGTTATTTTGAATTTAAATGTACCGGAATTTCCCTTTAAAATGGAAAGTATTTAATTATAACTGCATGTGGCAGTAAATATTGCGGGTATTTTTGTAGAATATTTATTAAAGAAATGTATATACACATATAACAAACATTGTATTTTCCCTTTACAGAGATTTATTTTCATATGGTTGTTTCCCAAATATTGTACTGTTTGTTGGAACAAAGACAGACAAAATGGAAATAATAAAATACAAGTTTTCTACATACTTTATAAGTTTTCGTACTGTTTTGAGCTTTGCACATAGAAATACCCCTGCCCTGCTCAATGGATTTTTCTTGATGGAATTATTTTTGCTATTGTTTGGTGTTCAGACTTTTCTGGGTTTGGGGTAATTCCAGCCTTGCTACGTCCTTGAGTTCAAGTGCTTCGCAAGTGTCTGAGGCTGCATTACACTCTGCTTCTTGTCGATGGGTTTTGGAGTTAGTTTTTGATGATGAAACATAAAGTATGTAGTGTTTAACCGGTGTAACCAGCATGAAGTTGGATCAGCAAATAACCTTCAGTGGAGGTTAATAGAGAAATTTTTAGGATTTATATTTTGTGTGCTGCTAATTTGTTTGATATCTGCAGCAACAGCGGGGATTCAGCATCTGCCCAAGCCTTCGCTTCTGCAGATGTTGACGGAAGTAGGATTGGCGGTGGAGGAGAGCGAGGCGATAGATGAGCTTCATGTTAAAGCGCTGTCTCCGGTATGGAGAAATGCAGTCAAGGAGGTCGGCGTAGGGAATACGACGGTGCTTGGTGAGCCAGTTCCTCTTTTAAAACTTCTTAAGAACGTGCCGCCAGAATTGGCAGCAAATGTTTCGAAAATGTCAAGAGTTATTTTAGAGGAATAAGTAGATTTTATTAATATACTTAATGCAGTGATTGCATTACAACTTTGTGATCTACAGGTTTTATATGCCATTACTTTGTTCAGAGTCCCTGAAAATGAACAACCTTTGTTTGGCCACGCTCGGTTAGAAAACTGGGAAATTTCTCAATTAAAAAAACCTATCTCAATGAGTTTTCAAGTGAAAAAGCCATAACTACATTTCGCTTGCGACTGTTGGAACGCAGGCAGGTACCTGATCAGTTAATGTAGGATTTTGTTAAGTAAATCCTAGAGATATTAAATATGCTGGGGGTATCAATACGAGGAAGAATATTTTACGCATATCATATTTCATCATCTTCATTCATGGTATAACAACAATTTTTGTTTTGATACTACACATGCATCTTTGTCAGAATTTTTAAAATTAGTGGCAGAAGTCGAGCGAACCATTAAGAATTGTGCAGTGGATGTAGCATTGCCTCAGGCTAAGCCTATTGAGAAGGAAAAGATTTTGCACAAATCTACAAAATTTCGTATTGTTTGTGGTAAAATCAATCATGTCGCTAAAGACTGCTTTCACCTTCAGTCTGTTACTTCCATTACTTCATCTAGAGAGGACTCAGGTAGTCGCAATGTGACCACTCGTTCTTGGTATTCTCAAACACCATCCTTTCAGGGGAATCAAAGGATCCGAGGTCAGGCCCATGATGGGAAGATAGATTCAGGAAAAAAAAGATAGTTTCAAGGACATTGTTTGTTTTAATTGTCAACAGAAGGATCATATTAGAATTAGCTGTCATTTGAGTAAAAGTAACATTGTGGGGAAACATCCTGTGCAAGTAATGTCTCTTGAGCACCGCTATCGTTTATTTTACATTCCTGTTGTGATTGCTGACCAAATTGTAGTGACGGCTTTGCTTGATTCAGGGGCCTCGTGTGCACTCAAAAATCAATATTTTTGTAACTTTTTGTTTAAAAATTTGCCTAAGCGACTTGTTAAGTTATGTCAAGGGAAGAACTGGGATTTTCTATGGCAAATGGGGGCGTGATAAATTCTAAGGGTGTGCCTGTGTTGAAATTTAAATTTGCCAATTTTTCATGGATATTTTCCTTTGGAATCTTGCCTGATCTTTGCTACGACCTCATGCATGGATTTGATTTTTTTCGTAAGACCCAAGCTTTGTTATATGTAGCTCAGAAAAAGTTAATGTTTGAATTTTTCCCTTCGCATCCAATTGAAGTCATATCTCAGAGATTTAGTACTTTTGTAATTTCTCTGTAAAATCTGTCCAATCAAAGGATAATAATACTGAAAATCAAATAAAACTGTTACAGAGGGAGTTTTCTGATGTGGTCACCAATAAATTAGGTCACAATAGTAAACAGCCCATTATTTTGAAACTTACGTTCAGGAACCTGTATCATCTGTTCCATTTCTGGTGGCACCCCAAAAATGAAAAATTTTAAGAAAATGATTTTAGATTTACAACAGTAAGATCTAGCTGAGGCATCTGAAAGTAATTTTTCTAGTCCCGCCTTTGTGCTCCCTACGAAAACACCAGGAGAATTTAGAGGAATTTGTGACTATAGGAGAGTTAGCAAAATATCTATGTACACCCTTATCCATTACCAACCATCAAAAAATGTTTCAACATGTAGGCAGTGCGAGGTATTTTTCTGTGTTTGATCTTAGTTCTGCTTTCCTACAGTGTGATTTGAACCCCGAGTCATGGGGAGTTTCTGCATTCATAACTTAATGGGGACAGTATCAATGAAAATGACTTCCAATGGGGTAAATTATGGTCCTCAAGCCATGTCTTGTGTACTGTTTCAGATATTGGGAAAGTACCAGTAAGAATTTTTGTTTACTTACATAGATTATGTATGTTTATATAGTGAAATGTTCCAAGACCCTCTAGAAGACTTGAAGCTTTATCTTTAGATTTTGAGTGAAGCTGGATTAACTGTAAACCCAGACAAAGTGACATTGGCAAAAATCTATGTCAGATATCTTAGTTTTGTAATTTCTTAAGGGACTCTCTTAATAGAACCCCGAAATATCCACCCAGTTGTGAATGTCATCTTCCCAAAAATCTACTTGGTGTGCGTATGTTTCTTGGCTTAGTAGGGTTTTATTCGAAGTTTATTCCCGACTTTGCAGAAATAGCCAAACCACTAAATGCGTTTAAAAGGAAAGGGGTTGTATTTTATTGGGGGGATGCTCAAAGGCATGCATTCTGCCTTCTCAAAGAGAAGGTCTCCACTCCCCCAGTTCTGCAGTTGCTGTGCTTAGACCAGCGTTTTATCATGCAGGAGGATGCTAGTTCGAAGACATTAGGGGCAGTGTTATGCTAAAAGTTGAACGGAAGTTTGGAGGATGGTCTCCTATGCTAGCCGCTTGCTAAGTCCTGCACAAAAAAATATTCTGCTTATGAGAAGGAAGTCCTTGCTGCCATCTGTAAAATGGAAAAGTACAAGGATTATCTGGAAGTTGCGGAGTTTACTTTGTATACTGATAACCAAGCACTGGGATGGTTTTTGTCAACTAATAAACCTGTTGGGCGGTTGGCCGATGGCTGGAGTGCCTCATGTGTTTCAATTTCATGGTCCAGCATGTGAAAGGAGTCAACAGTGGAGTAACTGATGCTCTATTTCGTATTTTTGACCCAGACGAATTTTGTGTAGAGGCCCCAGAGCCTGTAAGTGAAGTGCAGGCTGAAGTACCTTCTTTTGTAATTCCTAGTGTTGGTGCTGATTTTTGTAGATCTCTTGTCATTTCTAGTGCTCAAGTTTATTATGGTAGTAAAAATAAAACCTATAATGATATTGTACTTGATATTGTGCCACCTTAATGTGTGATTGAATCTAGTGTTGGTTGTGATAATTCTCTACAACCTACCTTAGTGGGAGACTTAGGTGAATCTGGGTTTTTGACATCTAAGAGTGGAGAGGAGATTATTGAGGGGGGACACATGGAAGTCCTCCAAAATTTCCCTCAGGCTTATTTGATTTAACAGCATCACCAGAGGAGTGACCCCGAGTGTATACAGATTAAATCTGGTATTGACGCTGGCAAAGGTGGACAATATTAGGCGAGGAAAGGACTTATAGAACAATTATATCAAAAGACCTTAAGATTTACATTCTTTGTTCCTGTAGTTTTACGTGGCTAAATTTTTCAGGATTGTCGTAATATGTATGCTGTTGGTCATCTTGGACAGGACAATACAGTATCCCGAATTAAAGAGATGTTCTTTTGGCCTGGGATGAATAAGGAGATAGAAGATCTTGTTTGAGATTGTCTTGACTGTGAGAAGACCAAATCATGTAATGTGAAGATCCTTAGTACCTGTAGTGCCAGGGTTGCAACTTTTCCATGGGAATGTGTATATTTAGGCATTTTTGGTCCTTTACCATGTACCACAGCACGGTTTTCATCTATTCTTGTACGTGTAGACAGTTTCAGCAAGTATGTGTTATTTTCCCCTTTGAGATCTATGGAATCGGCAGAAATTTGTAAAATTTTCAGTCAACGGATGTTTCCGGTATTTGGATAACCCATGTGTATTACTACTGACAGTGCTACTTATTTAGTATCTGCTGAAATTAAAAACCTTGCTTTTGCCTGGGGAGTGAAGTTGGTGCAGACCACCCCTTACTACCCCACAGCTAATTTGGTAGAAAGGTATAGCTGTAACCTCAAGGTAGCATTGAGAACCTCTCAGACAGGATCTCATAAAGAATGGGATCTTCCAACTTTCTTTGGCTATTAATTATGTCATCAGTGATGCTACTCATAAGGTGCCATCTGAGATTTTCTTTGGAAAGAGTTTATTTCATCCACTCATTCACACATGGGGTTTGCATAGTTTTTGTTGGGATGCGGCTAAGAAAAGAGAGGTGGAAGAAGTGTAGGGCTGAGGTCACCCAATGTCTGCGAAAGTATCATATACAGTTTGCTGCTAGGAAGATGTACTTTAGTGAAACAAAGGCTTTTCAGGTGGGGGATAAGTTGATGGTGAATACCCATTACCTAAGTAGTAAGGCCGCAAGGTTTAGTGCTAAGCTTGCCCCCAAGTACCAGGGACAGTTTCGTGTGCTGCGATTCCTTACTCCTGTTACTGTGGTCCTCGAGGGCATGGTGCATGAAGGTGTTATAATTGAGTGTCACATGACAAAGTTAAAATTGTTTACCACCCACTAATTTTTGTGGACTTACGTTCTTTATCCACTGAATGATGGTGAGGTGGATGGGTTTTTAGGTGTGAGAGTTTTATTTGTAAGGTATATTATGTATTTTATTAATATGTATTGTATTTTATAATGTTTATGTTAATTTTGGGAAGCTCTCTCGGAGTTGACCCTGGCTATTTTGTAGTCTCTAAGAGGATTGTGTATATATATATATATATGTATAATTTAATTTTATTTCTTATTGAACTGAATAGTGTAGGTTATATTTGGAATTCTGTATTTGCAATATATTTCCTTAAATTAGGGACCTCTCTCCCTCTAATTACCTCGTCCGATTTTGGGGTGATACCTTTGGGGACTCCCAATTATTAATCTGAGCTGAGGAGGTGCTCTTTGATCCTGCCCTGATATGAAATGTCAGATACTTGTGCAAATATTTTTTTTTGTTCCGGTGAAATCTGAGATGATGCTGCAGTTGGGGATCGATCTCTTCATGGACATGACCATTTGAGAATAGCTGCTGGGGGTTACTTCGAGGCTGGCCACCTGTCTTGGGTTCCTGACATCTCGCCTTAGGCAGTGGTCTTCAAGGCGGGATGAGACTACTGTAACTAAAACTACATTATTTTGTTGTCTCCTGTCGGTCCCCGTCCAACTGTCCGACACGACAACGTTCGAAGTTCGTTTTCTGCTCATGCAGAAAATAACTGGAAGTTTGAAAAATTAAAATTTATATATTGGACTTGGTGGAATATCCCAAAAATTACATATTTTCATACCTAATTGCTGCACGCTGAATCTGGTGGTGCCTGAAAAAGCTAGTAACATGATTTCTTGCCACTTTTTAATAATGAATTCACGCCCTGAATCGGCACAACAGGTGTGATCATGGTTCTGGTAACAACTGGGGGCTGTAGTACCATCTCTCGCATGCGCAGGGTCGTGGAGCGCTAGCGTTCCGGGTTTGCCAGCCAGCGGGTTTGCCCTAGATAGCGCAGAGTTCGAAAATGACGTACTTTCCACCAACGAGTGATGCAATTTTTTCTTTATTGGGACATATTTGAAGAAAATGGCTGTGATAGGCTGTTCAATGCAGATCCATCTACAGCCTAGTGAACTTCAGAATACCTCATTACATAGTTAAAATGATGTATCCATTTTTGGCCAAATACGCCCCTTTGGTGGATTAATTTAAAGGAGAATAATAATGGTTTGTTATTGGGGACTGAATTGTGTTCACCCCTCTAACAAGTAATTGAGTAGAATTTGTAAATATACTAATTGCAATTGCTCAATCGAGGTCAGACCTTCGACCTCGAGGGTGCATCAATATAAGTTATGTAGCGATAAATTTACCTCTTAGTAATGTTAGGCTCTTCAAACGTGAATATGTCACGACATAATTTTGATGTAAGGATAGAGGCATGCGAGGGCTTCAATGTTTAAGGTACCAATGATATTGTAAATATGTTTCCAATTAGAATCTGACAAGAAAACGACTTACAGTTTTTAGATTGCTTTCTAAGCAGTCGTTTTTTGGGCAGGAACCTGATGATTTTCGAACAGGGAAATTTCCCCGGAAGTTAAGGCTTGCCATTCGTGAGCAGTTGCTTTGTGTCAGTGGGACACAAGGATAATTTTAAAATATTGTTTTTTGCGGTAAAAATTTTTGAGAGGCAGGCATGTACACCTAGCCTAAAGGTTTAATATTTTTGAAAATGTTTTTACTGTTGCCATATACGGAAAACGCGAGATATCAAATGGCAAATTTAATTGTATGGTCAAATATTAAAATTAATTGCAAGATGGAATGGCAATTTTAATTTATTGGACTTTCTCCCCAACCATGTACATATAAGCCAAGATAAATAATTTAAAGTGAGAGTAGTCTTTTTGTGGCCTTTGGATGGCCGGTTAGCCAGAAAAATAAAGCATTGTCAAAGTTAAAATATATCACATATTTCCATGTTGTAATTCCCTTAGTAAAAAATGAGTTTATTTAGCATGAACTTTGGATGGTTGGTTAGCTAGAATCTACATATTGTCAAGTCAACAATAAAAGACTTTAAAAATTGTTTCATTGTAATTTTGCTTTTGTGTGGTTTCACCCAGAAATTTTATACTGGTTGGTTATTTTGAAATTAAATGTACCTGAATGACCCTGTAAAATGGAAAGTATTAAATTATAACTACATGTGGCAATAAATATTGCGGGGATTTTTCTAGAATAATTTGTAAAAAATTAATATACACTTATACCAAATATTGTATTTTCCCTTTACATAGATTAATTTGCATATGGCGGTTTCCCAAATATTGTACTGTTTGTTGGAACAAAGAAAGACAAGACGAAAATAATAAAAGACAAGTTTTCTACATACTTCGTGAGTTTTCATACTTTTTTGAGCTTTTCACAAAATAATACTCCTGCCCTTCTCAAAGAATTTTACATGCTGGCATTTTCTCTTGCCATTGTTTTCTGTTCAGAATTTTTTGGAATTGTGGTAATTCCAGCCTTTCTACGTCCTTGAGTTAAAGGGTTTCGTAAGGGTCTCGAATTCTTTTGCCCCGAAGCCATTACAACAGCTGCAGAGAAGCTCGAAGCCATAATGAAGTTTCGTCCACTTGCGAATGTCTGTCAGTTAAGAGCTTTCTAGGTATATATGGTTACTTTCTAAATTTTTTCGATAACATTGTAAGAGTTGCTTTATCACTTTTCAGCTTGTAAAAAATAGATCAACAGTGGAGATGGTTAAAAGGAGAACAGGAATCCTTCGAAAAGTTGAAAGTGAAATTATTTTAGAGGTACATCCCAGTAAACATGGAAAATACGGGCCAGAATCGCGCCGTTAAAAACTATCCGACAAACTCCGGCCAGCCGATAATGCCCCAATGCCATATTCCGGAAACAGCCAGATTCAAATAAGGACAGGCGGCTAACCGACAGTTGGCCTGTGACGGCTGGATGTCGTTACGATGCAGCGAATGCGTATAAGGATGTAGTTACGATATGGGCCTGCATAGGCTGGATGTCACTACTAAATGTGGTGCTTATGGTGGCTGGATGTCATTACAATGCCGGCCCTGCAGCGGCATGATTTCCAGAAATATGCCGTATAACAATGAAAAATCTTCACTTAAAGTAATTGTTCTCTCCTCTTTACATATAGCATTTCACTTACTTCTGAACAATTTAAATTATATGAAAATCTTTTGCTTGCCGAGTGAATGTTTCGAACCTGAGACCCTTGAGTTGACAGTCCAGCATGCTAACCTATACTTCACAGGGTAGGTAGCTGATATTTCCCAGTAATTAAAAATATATATGGTGATGCAAATTATTTTTAAGGGATGTATATATTTCATTAAAACATAACAATTTATTTTTAAATACCGATTATTTGAAAAAAAAATACGTCAGAGTCTTGCAAACAAAATATTTTTGTTTGTAATACATCAGTCGGATGGTTGTACAAATTGAAATAATTTCAATGTAAACAAATGTCATGTGCTACCACGTGACCCATATATGTAATTACGATAAAAATCTGGTTACTGTTAACACAGTGTCTCAAAAAATCTTCATGCCATTAACAGCTAGCTAACATCCTACATATTCAAAAAACTTTTCCCAACAGTTTATCGGCAAAAGCGCATCAGATAAATTTATATATTGTGGTAAAGATCCTTGTTTTGCAAACGTTACCATTCCAGAATAAATAATATGCTGGCCAGCTTACCGACAAGACAAAAATGCACTATTGGTGTCGACCCAGAATATTATTTAAGGTATTGGCGACAGGTTGGCTGTGAGATATCACGAAGACAAAATTTAGGTGTTGTAGGCCTGTTATCTAAAAAATAGAGTTGGCCATTGTATTTTTTCTAACGTCCAACACATTGTTTCTAAAAATACATCTTGCTGTTAACAACTAGTCAACATGTTGTATATTCAAAAGAATTACCAAAAGTTTGTCGGCAAAAAGACATCATATTTTTTTTAATCGTGACAAAAGATTCATGTCCAAAAAAAAGTTACTGGTCAAGTATAAATAAGATGATGGCAAGCTTACCGAAAAGACAAAGTTGGTATATCACAATCGGCGCATAATATTATTTGAGCTATTGGCGACAGGTTGGCTGTGAGATATCACACTGACATAATTTATGTAATATACATCTGTTATCCTAAAAAATACAGTGGGCCATTTTATTTTCTAACAGCAAACATTCTTTTCAAAAAGACATCTTGCCGTTAACAGGTACCTAACATATTTCCTATTCAAAACACTTTCTAAAATTTGTTGGTAATAATACATCATATTTAATCTTTATTGTGACAAAAAGGCTTGTCTCGAAAATGTTACTGTGCCAGAATAAATAAGATGTTGGTCAGCTTACCGAAAACCCAAGATGCTGTAATGGAATCAGCCCAGAATATGTGGTATTGGCAACAGGATGGCTGTGAAATATCACTTCGACATAACATAGGTAATAGCCATCTATTATCCTAAAATACAGTACTCCATTTTATTTACTCTAACTGCAAACATTTCTTCTCAAAAATGACATCATGCCATTAACAGCTAGCTTAAATCATGTATATTTCAAAAACACTTTCCAAAAGTTTGTCGGCAAAAATATATATTTATGTAATTATTGTGATAAAGAGCCATGTCTCGAAAATGTTACTGGGCCGCAATAAATAACATGATGACCAGTCTACCGAAGGACAATAAAGGTTATATCGGAATTGGCCCATAGTATTATTTGAGGTATTGGCGACAGATGGGCTGTGAGATATCACACCGACATAATTTAGGCGATATCCATCTGTTATCCTAATAAATACAGTAGGCTACTGTATTTTTCTAGTGGTAAATCTACTTTCTCAAGAAAGATATCGTACTTATATGAGCTAGCTAACATCTTGTCTATTCGTAACACGTTCCAAAAGTTTGTCGGCACAAATACGTCATATTTATATCTTTATGGTGATAATGAATCTTGTATCGAAAACTTTCCTGTGTCAGAATAAATAAGGTGTTAACCAGCTTACCGAAAAACAAAGATGCTGTATTGTAAGCAGCCTAGAATATTATTTGATGTATTGTCAACAGGTTGGCTGTGAGATACCGCTGCGACATAATTTAGGTGATATCCGTCTGTTATCATAAATAACACAGTGGGCCATAGTATTTTCTCTAACGGCAAACATTCGGTATCAAAAAAGTTATCATCTCTTTTACAGCTAGCTAACATCTTGCCTATTCAAAACACATTAAAAAGTTTGTCGGCAATAAAATATATTTATATCTTTAATGTGATTAAGAGCCTTGTATCGGAAACATTACTGGTCTGGAATAAAAAAGTTGATGACCAGCTTACTGAAAAGGCAAATATGCTTTATGAGAATCGGCCCAGAAACATGTTTAAGATGATTTCAACATGTTTGCTCTGATATATCATGGCGACATATTTTCAGTGATTTTCAGCAGTTATCCTAAATAATACGCTGGGCCTTTATCTTTATCGTAAAGGCTATCAATTTGTCTCAAAAAAGACATCACGCCGTTGTCATACAGCTGTATTTTGGCATTTAAACGACAGGTGCCGACAATTACAGTTATCGGTCCGACAATTTAATGACACTTGGCTGACAGGTTGTGTTTGCTGAGTTTGAACAATTGAAAGCTGACTCACAATATCATTTTGAACAACGGATAGCTGATTCACGAAATAATTTTGACAACTTAAGATTGAAATAATACAACAGATTTCATACGACCTGTTAGAGGTTAGGTAACCAATTGGTGGCATTCAGGATTCATTGGCGCGCCACCTGGGGCAGCTAACCGCAGAAATCACACTACAAAATCAGAGTTTGGCGGAAAGTTTTAATAGACAGCTGGACAGTTTGTGTGAGTAAACTGATACCAGGTTGCAACACATGGAGGAAACATTGTACAGTATAACATGAGGGGTGACAAACATGCAAGCTAGTGGAAGACACTAATTATGAGCTGACAACACAACGTAATACACTGGAATGACAGATTAACAAAGTAGAGACAAGACCGAAAGCAGTGTATACCAGTGAACAAATTTAACTACTTAAAACGGTTGAAATTCGTTTGCAATCAGATTTGGAGCAATTCAGCCGATATGTTGACGACCGAATCATGTTGTTTAGTCAGGTGCATGAAAGGCAGATATAGTGTATGACCGCCTAATTGGAGCAGGACAGCACTGAGCAAAATGCCCAGCGAAATGAAACAAGCCAACCAGTTACCATATCACACAACTTATCACAGCAGAAGATAACAAAACTGCATATTCCAACCACCAATCCTAATTTTAAGCAACAGCAGCTTGAGTCAACTACACACCCTACTGCGGCGTTATTACACCAACCCACTAAACACTTGTCAGAGGAGATACCTAGATTCCCGGGTACAAAGAATGAGAACCCCATAACCTTTTAAAAAAAGGCAGAGGAAAACAAAAATATTTATTACCCTCACTGGTTCTGACATTCAATGTTGTATGAGCATGAGTCTCCAGTCAACTACTTAATTTTGGTGGGAAGTAGCAAAAGACAAAATTTCCAATTTTTCCGAATTTCAAGAGTTTATTTCAGCAACAATTTCGGTGAATCAAAATTAAATCATATATACGCTCACAACTGGCTTACTACTACTGGGATCCTAGAGGGGACAAAACCATATAAGTGCATTTCAGTGACAACCTGCAGGTATGAGCGATGAAGAGATTGTGGACATTATTATTTCTCAGCTCCCAATAACCTATCAATGGTAGTTTGCAGAAAGTGTGTACAAAGGTCCGGCAGGATTTAGACATCACTTAATACGAGTGGATCAGTTAGATAGACAAGCATGCACTACAAATACAGATCGTGATACTGAACGAGGTAAGCAAACACACACACAACCACTATTTCCTCCACCGAACACATGTGACAACACTAATACTTGACCCCGCCCAGGCCAAACATCACAACAACAGGGTGAAATAAATTTTTGAGTGAATCCTTTCCAGTGGCAAGCAGGTAGACAGCCTGGAAAATAATTTCTATAGAGGCCAAGGTTCGTACCGACAATGTCTGAACAGAGGTATCTACACTAATGGGTATTTTCACAGAAATCGAAATAATAGCTCACACAACAACATAGGTAGGGGCAAGTATCACCATTGCCGGAAAGACGAGCGAAAGATGGATGAGAAGAAGAGTGAGATAAGGAAATGGACGGACGCAGAATGCGGATGAATTCAGAGGAGCAACAGGCCGCAATGCATGAGGCAAATGTGCATACTATTAGGATGATTCTAGTTTTGTCAGGACAGTATGTAATCCAGAAGGATATTTTGCGAGACAAATGCCTATAGTTCCTCGCACACCCCGATTAAGCCATTCTATACCGCTATTTCAATGGATTACATATGTACAACTTCAACAAAATAAGTTGTTGCAGCTGTAAAAAATAACAATGTAATACATGTACAGAACCGCAACTCACAGAATTTTCCCCTGGGAATGATTATGCATAATACAAACAATTTGAACCTGGCGCAACATATTTTCAGCCCAATATTAATATGCAACAATTGTTCCGAAGTAATGGGCAGAAAGTCGTAAACCCGGATTCCAGTAATAAGTTAAACTAGAAAGGATCGCTGAGCGCAGTCTTTGGCCACTGGTCCTAGTCATTGAGTATGAGGAGACAGCTAACAACAAAGAAAATGTAGGTTAAAGAGTGAAACAAGTTACTGGTGTTAATGAGTTGAGGTCTGTAGCTAATATAACAGCAAATTTACACAATTCAGACCGAAAATTGTTATTTAGTGAGGAAGGTGAGCATGTAGGAAGTCTTATTCCAGCTCTATGCCCTGAAATGATTGGGAAAATGTGTGGCATTGAAACACCCGTACTTTTAAACAGCAGAGCAGAGAAAAACTGTCTGAGTGAAGAGTTTGTAACAGAGCTAGACTGTAAGGGAATTCAGCTAGCATTGTTACCTGTACCAAGAATAAAGATTGTGGAAGTAACATCTAGAAAAGGGCGTATGGTTAATCGTCAAACTATTTTGACAATTGCGGGAATTGGAGAACCAAAGAAAGGAGCAGTTTCGGTTGTAAAGCAATTAGTCTAACCACTCATTCTAGGAACAGACTTTTTAACACAGTATAAAATTTTACTACTTTTCAGATGATGATTTATAACACTAGACGATAACTGAAGTAAGGCTATTCTGCTAGATGAGTCGCACGTTACAGAAAAGTTTGTGGAATCGTTAAAATTTGATTATCCTATATTTCAATTTAACAATACTCCAGCTAACAGTGTACCACAAAGTTTAAATAAAGAGTTAATGCAAGATCTTGCAGCAGCCAGTTCTTTCGACATAGCGCAAGAGAAACAGTTCTATTTACTGCTCGTGGATTATGGGAGTGCGTTTTCAGAAGTCCCAGGACTTAGCCAATTGTATGAGGCAAAAATCAGAGAGAATGAAAGGGGTGTAGTTTCATACAAAATCCTACCCCATACCTGCCAAATTTTTGTCTGCAGCTGAAGAGTGCCTACAGTTTATGCTGGACTGGAAGGTAACAAAGCTAGAGGCAAGTCCATTTTCGTCGCCGATTGTTTGTGTACCAAAGATAGAAGGTAGTATGAGTTTGTTCCTAGATGCAAGGACTATTAACATGACTACAGTAAATGTTAGAGAAGCACCTACTCAAACCAGCGATATTTAGGAATGTATCAAGGCAAGGGTTTTAACAAGGATTGATTTCAGTAATGTGTAGTGGAAAATTCCACTGAAGTTTTCATCCCAGCTATACATATATTTTTTTTCAGAAACTATCGCTATGCTTTCATAGTACTTCCGTTTGGATTGTGTAATGCTTAAGCTGATTTTACCATTTGCTTGGCCAAAACTTCAGGAGAAAAACATAGGACTTTTACTAGAGCGTACAGTATCATTTAAGAGAAGGACTCGAAGGATTAAAGACGGGAAATAAGACGTAGTTGAATTAAGAATGAAGGCTTATTAAATTTTAATGTTCGGCCAGGGCCATTTACTTT
Organism: Dryococelus australis; assembly: GCA_029891345.1. NCBI lineage: Eukaryota > Metazoa > Arthropoda > Insecta > Phasmatodea > Phasmatidae > Dryococelus > Dryococelus australis. The sequence continues at coordinate 228,460,368 of CM057009.1, read as the reverse complement.
AAAATTAATTTCCCAACATAAACAGGCAAGAATAATATGTGATCTGGTCAAATGGAGAGGAGTGATAAGGTAACAAGGCTAAGTTAAAGAGAAGGGAGTAGAAACATGGCTAAGGGACTCACCAGGTCTCGCACCCGGACAAGTTGCTGCCGCCTCCGCCTGGCCTTCCTGCCACACTGTCTCCATTCGAGTCACCGACTGTGTCTTCTCTGGCCCTCGCAGCTCTGTCCACACTTCTCATCCCACCACATGTGTTTATTGTTGTAATAGATTCTGATTGGTCCCCTCCGTGCTCTGTGAGTGTAGTCTTGTCGATGGGATGTTATGCTTACCAGTGAAACTACTGATTTGGCTGGACTCACATATTGTGTTATCCTCAGTATATTTGTTTAACTGTTTACAGGTTGCACTTTTGGTCAAGTGTTTGGCTTCTATGTTTTCTAAACTAACTTTGTCCTCGTCGTCACTGTCGCTTTTCTTAGTCGAAACCTTGTGAAATGGGTGCACAGCGGGGCTTTCATAACATCTCCCCAGAGCCATGAGAAGAGGTGTCCCTGCCTCTAGAGGGATTAACAAGAAAAATACTGACAGTAGAGGAAATATAGAATATCACTGGGGTGAAAGATTAATTGGGTGAAGATTGGATTGGAGTAAAAGAGCAGAAGTGTACCAATGAGTGGGTCCACACTTTCAAAGGTCAATGAGTGTAGTAGGGGAATTTTGTATCACAGCAGTGACAATAGTGTGTTGGTCATACTGGCACTGACGTGGTGGTCGCTGAACTGAACACATTAGTCTTGGAAAAGGGGGTAGGGGTGTTGTCTGTGGAATGTGCTAACCACGGGCGGCGAGGTACCTCCTCCTCGGCGTCGGCGCGAGGCATTGGTCAGCAAGGAGCAGGTAGATGGGTAGGGGATATTGGCCACGTCTAACCATTACAGTATATTTATGGAAATTACAATTTTTTTAGTTGTAAATATTGAACTGTTCGATATTCAATTGCCCTAGCCAAAAAGAAAAGTAAACTTTAGGTTTGACAATCATAATTTGTGTTAAACAACTGAATCATATTAGAAAGAAATGCTGTAATATCAACTACACTATGTGAGGTAAACCTCCTTTTGAATATTTTATCTATTAAAACGATGGTGTGTTGTTGGGAATTATACATGCGTGTACAGAATCCTATTACATGTACAGGAAATCGATATTTATATACACCTTTCTCATAATAGTAACATAACCTCCCGTGAGGTGAACGTCTTTTAAAGAAGTGTTCTTTTTGGCGTCGCCGGAAGTAACTAAGTGGTACCATATGGTTGAAATAATTAACCAAATATACACCTAATGATCATACAATTTAGTACTACTAAACCACTATGTGGAGTTGATTTGGTAATGGTGTTGGTTGGAAGTTTAAAAGAAATATCACTAAAGGCTAAGACATGTATGAAAGCCACACATGTGACATTAACAATTGAAAATAATTTAGAAATATTTAAATGGATTTGTACACGACACCCATAATTAAATGTCCATAAATAATAGTACAATGTTAAAGCCATTACTGTGATGGCAGAATTGCATGCTACAATTATTTGTATAAGCAGTGAATCAAGAGACTAAATAATGTACATATGAAAATTAAATATTTACCTACTGAGCATTTCATTACCACTTTTCCCAGCGCATTGTTGGGTATATTTATATCACATATTTCCTATTTTAAAGTTTTGTAAGGTTGCATTACAACCATTAATTTAATTAGAACACAATTTTGCTGTGTATTTTGGAAGGCTATCGTTCCATGTATGATTGTCCTTTTGAGCAATGCCTTCATTTAATGCTATATGTCGTTGGCGATATTGAGTCTGTAGCTCTCCTTCAGCGCACTTATTGTCCACACTCAGATGAATTTTGTATCCCGTTAGGTTACATGACCTTTTATTTAATCACTGACTCATAATATGGAATTGTTCAAGTGAAATATTCAAGGTAGTTGTGATATAATATTTCAAATGAAAAGTACATTAACCAGTGCTGATGTAATCAGCCTATGATTAATATGTGCATGTATATATACAGTATAACAAAATAATTGCTGGTTACGGAAATATACAAGATAAATTAAAACATTTAAGATACAACATTATTCACATTTCTGCCTTTATTCTGAGTATTAATGAATTATATACATATACTAGTGCATTATTTGGGCCGGTCCATTTTTTAATGTCTTTGTAGATAATGTTCTCTTTTATATATATATATATATATATATATATATATATATATATATATATATATATATATATATAATGATGAACTTGGTGCTCCAAATATGTGAAAATGAAGGAAAAATTATGTTAAAAGAGCCTAGTGCAGAAAATGAAAATTATTTTGAAATTAATATCATTAAGTGTTACTATATCATTCCGGCAATACTTAAGTCCTTTTAACGCAAGGGAAGTGGGTATTAGGATAGGGTTAAATGAACGTGCACAAAATTTAGTATGTGCTGGACTGTTTACAAAGTGAATATTCTAATTAGAAATCTCCCCCTTATTATCGACATTGTCGCTGCAGTCAAGATAGAAACTAAGGCGTCTGAAATGTAAAATGTACGTTCGTACCATGCGTCTCGTGGCAGCGAAAAGTGCTACTATGCAGTTAGTAGCCCTGGAGTTGGATGCGAATATTCCGGTGTCATCTTGCAAGTGCGGGGCTGCGCCGTGGGATCCTGGTTAGTTGAGTTCACGCCGTGTCCTGGCCTGGACGTGCAGTGTGTCCGTTCTTATGGCGCGTCGTGAAATGAGCCGCTGTTGCGACGCCTGGGTTCGATGCTCGCCGGTATGACAGTAGACGGTGCTCGTCATTGACTGCTGTGCGTTGGGTAGCCAAGAGGATATGACAATAGGCTTATAAGAGTGGTTGGTTGGTGGAGCATATTTTATGCATATGTTGATTAGCGGAGAATGTGAGCCATCTTGTAAATACGGACATACAAAAATATGCATACGCCAGTTAAGAGTGCTATGGCCGATGAAATGAAGTATGCTTAATCAGGTGGTGAGATCATTGGCGTGAAGAAATAAGTTGCATCATGTGGCAATTCGGTGAAGTGATCGGTGATTTGTGTATGTATGTGCTAAAAATCGGAATGTGTGTGCCAGTTCGCATGGAGTATTTCGGTTATATTGGAGACATGTATATCTGTATTGATTTGAACTTGTTCCGTCTGAAAGTACATGTTTTGTAACCATTAAACCGGAAAACCGATATTTACTTGTGTGGTTTTTGGTGTACTGCCATCGCAAAGTATTCTACTCTGTATAAGGATCATGTTCTGTGTGCGGAATTTGCAGTGACAGAGTAGATTTAATTCAATTGTCCCGATGGGTTCGCGTCGAATTTTCTGAATGCTGCCATTTTTACAATCTGTATACGTCGGTGATGCGAAATTTCAAATAAAAAATTTTTTCGGAAGTACTTCTATTACTTTTACAAGCGTATCATTTTGGCATTGAAAATTACATACAATTAGATTGGGTTGCCTGTGCTGGGCAAATCATATTTCTTGCAGACAATGTTTGAAAGTGGTGAATGATTTTGCTCGGGGGATGCAATAAAGATTCTCCGCGTGTTCTCTGTTTGTCGTAAGCTCTACTATTTATGGGTGTCTGAAAATCTAGTGCAATTTCCTTCTTGTGCAAATGTAAGTAGCACGACCTGTTTTGTGACTGACAATGTGCAGGGATGATATTATAGATTTCCCAATCCGAGCTTTTATGCACAAGTGATATCTGTATCTTTACAGTGAACCTGGATGGGCTGACGGTGCATTCTGTGAGTGGAAGTTGGTAATAAGTGGAATGTAGTTTCGGTGTAATAAGGAGTTACAATGTTGTATTATACAAATTATTATTCAACTCATTGATGTCCTTAATAAATGTAGCAACCGGGATGAGTTTTAATGGAAATTGATTTGTTCTATTTTGGGTGAGGTGAGTTAAAATGTTTTGTTCTTGCATGAGCGTGTGGAAAATGTGAAGTGTGATGGAAAACATTAATTGTTGAGTAATTACCAATATTTTTTTTATGTTGGTGTAGTGATATGGTGATATTGATAATGGTAGTTGATATCAGGTTTAATCTATTTTCAGACTGCGATGTTGTGTTCTGAATGTTATTAATAATCATTTAATGTCCTCATTATTGGCGTGAATGTAATTGCTCAGGGTGTTGAGGTTGGTAATTAGGATTTATTCTTTAGCGACAAGCTTGTCAAAGTGGAGGTTTAACAATGTGTTACGGCACCACGTGACAATGTCGCCTATCAATTGTATCCCTCTACTATAGCGTGCTTTATGGTCCGTTTCTGCATCATATTCGGAGGTGATGTGTTTGTGTAAATCGTCAATATTGTGAGATATGACCATGACGTTGTGGCATATTGACGTTACGTTCTGTTTACACATGTGGTCCACCTATGTGCGTGTGAGGAAGATGGGTTCTCGTGTCTGCAGCTGTACATTATAAATGAATGGAAGTGATTCATCATAAACAACAGCTTTCGTATTCTCCGTCCTTGGTAATTTCGTGATTGTGGTAATTTCGTGATAGACATTCGCTGAGCCACCGTGAAGAAACCAACGCTCGTTTTAGTTCTATATTTTGCCCACAGATAGCAGACGACGCCACTTTTCTGAAAAATTGTACACCGAGCTTCCATTTACTGCCGCAACGAGTTCAGCAACATATTTGTGTAGTTGAAAGTAAATGTTTGTGTAGTTTATGAGAATGTTTCTGTGATGTGTTTTATGAGTTAATTATAATACTCCGGCAAGAGGTAAGCATTTAATATATAATTTTATCGAAACGTAAAGTATTAAGGTATTTTACTAAACTGTTGAAAGCATTTTGTTAGTACAATTCGTTTTTAAAACCTCTTAGCAAAAGTGTAGAAAATCTTATGTTTATGGAGGACATTTTGTGAATCTCTCAGCACCAGATTTAATGAAATAATTTTTACTGCTCTGAAAGAAGTAATATTTATATTCTGAAAAATGGTGGTTGTCATAAGAATACAAATGGCGATTTTTAGCCTGTTATCCACCGTAAATAAGGTATAACGAAATTACCAAGCTATCACCAAATTATAAATTATAACTTTTCGTGTTTTTTTTTTTTTTTTTCGTTTTTCTTAGGATGTCGATGAAATACCGCCAATACGAAGGCAGGGACCTATTAACTGCTGCTAAACTAGTTAGAGAGGCAACGTGCTCTGTTTATAAAGTATCGAAAGAATGTAATGTACCTTGGTCGACCTTGAAAGATTTTCTCAAAATAAATGAAGATGAAGAGGTTGTGGAGCAATGTTTGCCCAAGCTTGGAAAACCATTTGCTCTTAGTGCAGAACAGGAACAACGAATAGTTAAGTACATCATTAGTATGCAGTAGTTAGGTTTTGGACAGACAGTAATACAAATTTGAAAGCTTGTATAGAAGTAAGCCGATAGGGATGCATCTGATAAGAACAATCCCTTCAACGAGGAAGAAAAAGCTGCAGGAGAATGGTGGTGGAAAGACTTTAAGAAACGATATGGTCTTTGTCTAAGAGTTCCCGGAAACATTGCTTCCTATTGTTCATCCATGGCCAACCGAACAATTTTTAATGACTTCTAAGACAAACTGAAAGACTTGCTCGTAAAACTGGGGATTGAAAACCGTCCAGATCTGATCTGGAACTGTGACGAGGCGGTCTCTCCTATGTGGAGAAGCCTTCTCAAATCGTCACAGCCATTGGGAAATAGTATGTATATAAAAAAATCATATGCACATGGTGGAGAAAATCACACTATATTTGCATGCATCAATGCCAGTGGTCATTGGATACCACCTGTAGTAATTTTCAAAGGAATTCGTATGTCTGATGACCTTCATAAAGATAAGTTACCAGGGACATCAACAAAGTTGTCTGCAAATGGCTGGATGAACAGCGAAATATTCTTAGAGTGGTTCAACCACTTCATTGTTTCCATTCCGCCAGCAAGGTCAGTTATCCTCCTTACGGACTCCCATGCATCTCATGTTTCAGAGGGTGTTATCAACCTGGCAAAGGCAAGTGAGGTGTTCATTTTGACTTCTCATTCACTTACCACCCACCTGTTGCAACCTCTGGATGTGGGTGCTTAGTGTCCTTTCAAGCAAGCATGGGGAACGTCTTTGAGCAACCACATGACTCAGAGTCCAGTTCAGAAACCTAACAGAAGTGATTTCCATAGGCTGATGAAACCAGAATTCTACTATGCCTTCAGCACAGAAACAATCATCACTAGCTTCAGGAAGACGGGTATCTACCATTTCAATCCTTCAGCAGTAACAGATATAGGCGATAAGAACCTCTAAACTGTCAGAAAAAACTAGTGTGTCTACAACTGATGGGCATACAGATAGGCCTAGGCCCAAGAGCCCTACTGAAGAATTTTCAAAGTTCCAGTGTTCGAAAGTACCAACAAATGGAAAATTGCAGAAAAAGAGATGGTAGGGCCAAATACCTGACCCCACTCGAGAGCCATCAAAGCACCAAAAGAAGCAAAGGCGACATTCGAATTCTTTCAGTAGACTTAAGTAAACCTTGGCCTATTGGAATTATTTTTTTTAAAGTGATTGTTAAAATCTTTGTAATAAAATAATTATCTTTACAGGCATACAAGACCTTCCTTTGACCCCGAGCACTTCCAGAACCAAACATAGGCCTAAGAAAGATGACTGGGATTGTGCTTTATGCGGCAAGAGTTACAACAATGATGTCCGGAGGAAAAATGGAGCCAAATGCATACAGCGCAGTTTTGGTTTGACATGGTACCACACAAACTGCCAACCATCATTTCATGAAGACGACAATGTGTTAATGTGTGATAGATGCCATGCTGGCTATGACTCAGACTGAGATCAAATATTTTATGCAATGGGAAAAAAACAGATGTAATTTATACTTAATGTCAGGTATTCAATAGGGTAAAGGTCTAGCTAATAATATATAATATGTATAAAATAGCATCTAAGGAATAGATTTTTGCTTTTGAGTTTGTGTGTAAACTTTACTACTATATCAAAATAATAATTACAATATTTTATTAAAATTTTTCCTTTTATTTGTTGTGTTTAGAATTAAACACGAACTTACTAAGGCATTATCACGAAATTACCAACGATATCACGAAATAACCTACATATGTGCTATGTAAGAAAAACTCTAAATGGCTACCACCTAGATCCATTACATGTAATTCTTGTCTATGCTTTCTTAAAGAGCAATGTCGAGTTAATGTGACATGCCAATAAAACAATGTAAACTTCAAGTGCAACTACTTATAATTTTCAAAAAATTTAAATGATCTCAAAATTACCACGGTTTACCCTATACGAAACAAGGAAGTGTGAATGGTGTTGTCGGTATAGGTATGGCAGACAAAAACAAACAGAAGTAGGAATTGCAACGCCTGGAGTCTCATGGTGGCATGTGAAAAAAACATTAGAAGTAAGTGGCCTTAGTATTGTTTTGGTAGTTATAATTGAACTTTAATTGGTATAGTTGGTGTGTGAATGGGTTGTGTAGTGAGGGTAAGTGGTGGAAGGTCGGCTTTTTGTTTCGGGCAGGCAGCTGCGTCGTAAATGACGCTGTGTTTATTCACATGTGTGTGTGTGTGTTTGATTGATTTATGTGTGTATCTACGGGCGTTTTTGTGTGTGTATTTGGGGGGGGGGGGGTTAGTTTGTATATTGTTGACTTCTGTACTGTTGGTAGGTCTTCTAGGTTGCTTCCTTATACATGCGGGTTTTAATTTGCCGGAACTTACTATATCTGTGACCAACGATTTGTTTAGGCGTAACTGTAAGGTAACAGTGTTAAGGAAAACTTCTTTGAGTATACGGTAGAACCCTTTAAATTTAAATTGTAACCATTTTTCCCAGCTTCTGTTTCGCAGCCAGACATATTGCCTTTCCTTATAAGTTGTGAGGTGGTAGTTTCTGTTAAAATATTTATATTGCGTCCCTTGACTTTTTAAGGCATTTAATTTGGCTGTTTGCCGAGCACCTGCTAGTGTCTATTGCCAGTCTGTGGTTCGTATAGGGGGTTTGGATAATACCACGTGGAAGGGTTAAGTAACGTTTACCCCATGCACCAAGAAAAATTGAGTGAAGCATGTGGATGTGTTAATACTTGTGTTGTAATTAAATGAAATATATTGTGTGTATTTGTCCCAATTTCGCGGGTCAGAATGAGCATACATGGTTAAATCTTCTCGAATCATCCTGTTGACAGCTTCGGTTAAACCATTCGTTTGTGGATTATATGCGGTGGTATGTGGTTTTTTTGTATCTTTAGTTCTGCCAGTAACTTAGATGTTAATTCATTTTTAAGCAAGTCCCCTTATCTAATAAGAGATATTTTGGGCAGCCAAAAAGGAGTATCATTGTTTTAACAAATTCTGCACACACTTGGCCCATTCGACGTCTTTATGTAATGTAGGCTATATGTATGGTTCTTTAATTTTTTCAACGGTTTTGATAACACCAAAAAGACGGCCCCCTAACAGTGCATCGTGATGAGCCATAATTATTTATTTTATATAATGCTGTGGGATGACTGTTAGGTGGCGTTTTCCTGAGGCCGTGCGAATTTTGTAATATATTTCGACATGAGCTGTCATGCCATATCTCCGCACTAGACGGTGTGTTGATGGCGGAGCATTGTCAGGGTCTGTAAGGGCCAGTTTAATTTTTGATATAAAGGGATCATTAGCATACTCGCCTTCAAAAGGTGATGTATCTGATGGTGAATGCTGTAAGTGGAAAATAAATAATTCTTGCTCTGGGTAGATAATATGTTGCTCAACGATTGATGACGGGGAAGAAGATAGTGGAGTTATGTTTCTGAAAGAAACTAGTGTGAAGGAGACAACTGAGTTTTCTACTGTAAATGTCTGTTTCTGTGTTTGTGTGTGTGAGACTATATCTATATTGATTTGGCAATACGCCGACACAGCATGTAATATAAAATGATATGGCAAGTTATCAGTTTTCGGGGAGTGTCTGGTTGTTGTTTATTTTTTTAATTGTTGGTTCATTAGGGTAGCATATTTGTTGATATTCGCGCCAATTGTTTGTGATATACCTGGTTATCACATATTTGATTTCTTCATTTTTGTGTATATTGTAGCATATTAAAAATGATAATGGTTAATATAAGCTGACTGTAGTATCGTTAAATTTATATTTTTGCATCCTCATTTCGCAAGCAAGATAGACAGTCTGCAATGAGATTATTTTTTCCTTTTGTAATTTTTGTTTCAAAATTAAAATCTGTGAAGGTGGTTGCAAATTTTTTAATTCGAATATTATTTTCTGCCATATACTGTAAGTATTTAAGGGAGGCGTGATCAGTTTCAATTCCGAAGTTCCTGCAGTGTAAATATTGCCATAATTGAGTGGCGAAATATTTTGTTGAACCTAGTTCTCATTCTGTCGTCGACCAAATTCTTTGATTTTGTGAAAGAGATTTTCAGCCATATGCTACAATATTCCATTTTCCACAGTCATCCTCTTGTAATAATGCGCCCCCTATTGCAACTTTAGAAGCATCACAGACTAGGATGGTTTTCCTATCATCTTTAAATGGAGCTAAAATCGGGGCAGATGTCATGGCTTCTTTAAGTTGTAAAAATGCAGATTGTTGTTGTATTCACCAGTAAAATGTTGTATATTTCCATAAACATGACCTAATGGAAGGAACGAGTGTAGTTGTTTTAAATTTACTGGCGGAACCGTGTTAGCTTTAACTTTGGTTTTTTCAGGGTCTGGATTTAAACCTTGTGGGTTGAATTTATGCCCCAAGGTAGTTATTTCCAGAAATGGAAAGCTACATTTCTTGGGATTTAATTTTATCTGGAATTCCTGAATTTTTGTAACAATTTTTCAAGGTTTCGAATTTGGCTTTCAGGATCATTACCCAGTACGAAAATATCATCTGCATAGCAAATTACCGATTTCCAATGTAAATCGCCTAGCAATGTGTCAACAAACGCTTGGAAAAATTTTGGACTGCTTTTAAGGCCCATTGGTAAACAACAATATTGGAATAGGCCTAATTGGTCAATGGTAAAAAGCTAACTAATGTTTACCTTCTTTCATAATTGGTATTGTGTAAAATCCAGAGAACATATCAAGAGTACTAACAAATTTGGTGTTTTGCAATATTTGCAAAATGTCGTCTGTACACGGTAATGGGTAATTTTTATAAATTTACTGTCGGAAATCTGAAAAAAAACATATAGAACCATACTTTCTGGGAACTTCTAAGCATGGTGCAACATAATGACTTATGAATTTTTTAGTAATTTTTGTTTGGAGCATATGTTGAATTTGTTTCTTAATCACATCGTGTTGTGCTGGTGCAATACAATATGGTTTGGCATGAACAGGTTTATCAGTTATGATTTATATTTTATTTTTATACTTTTTGGTTTCTGTTAAATCAGTTATTTTATATGCAAAACAGTTTTTGTACTTTGATATTATTTCCTTTACTTTATTTTTCTGTTCTATAGTGATATTAGGGTTGATGTTTGTGAAGGGAAGCTCATGTTTGTCTGGCTCTACATTTTCATATTTTGTATGCAGTTTAAGAGAAAATTATTTTTGCTCTTTCTGTGGTCAACTAAAGGTACTGTAATAATTCTTCATGAGTGGCCTAAGTGTGGCAATACATGCTTGTATATTCGAAATCAGCCTGTGTTTCCGAATAAAATCACACCTTATTATCATCCCGGACTGTAAATTTTGAACGACCGGGAAATCATGCTTGTTCATGTGGCCATCAATTTGGAATGTAAATTTAACATTATGTTGTGGTGTCGGAAGTTGTTCTGTTGCAGCCAATAGTTTTAATGGTTGAGGGATGTTTTTTAATTTATGTTATGGAGGGTGTTTGAATTATAATTTTTGATGTTGCTAAATTTTTTTCATTTATTGTCATAGTTTGAATGCATGTATTACTTACTTAGTGTCCCTTTTGTGTCCTCCTGTTATCTAAGTAACATCCCGATCTGTGCATATTTTGTGTACTTGTACTGTTGTTTGTGATTACCTGTACCTGTTTTCGAGTATATCTTAGTGGCTGGTTTTTATTAATTGTGTGTATTCTTTTAAATTTATTAAACCTCTCAGCAATATTTGTATGCCAGCTAATGTTTTGGTTTGGGAACATAGGACAGGTGTGTGCATGGTGTCCTTCATACATGAACAAGGCACATATATTCGCGAATTATGTTTGTGGGCCCATTTTCAGTATTTTTGTTGTCACTTTGATTAACTTTCCTACCTTGAGGCAATTTTTCTGGCTGGTTGGTAGGTCGTTAAATGAGGCTTTGGGGTCTGCTAATATTATTTTGTTTTGGTGTGGCCCGTAATTCCTTATCTTTGTTTTTATTAGAGCTTGAACTATGTAGTTGAATATTTCTGTTTTGGTTGTACTCTACTTTGGGGTTTGTTTGATGTGGGTGTTCATTCTTTTGGAACTTTGGTTTTTGTATTTGTCGTTGTTGATGGGTGAACCTGTTAGAATTTGGTTTCTTTTGTTATGGTGTTCATGTGATATTTGTTTCCTGAGACATTTGCATTGGCATGAGCGAGTAACAATTGAATCTGGAACACAGTATTTCCTCCTAATTTGTGCATTTGTTGGCTCATGTTGTCCCCCTTTATATTGGTTTACTGTTGTATGACATGACAGCCAGGGAAAAATTGACATCCTGTTGTTTGTGGCTTGGTACGCTCGAAAATATCTACAAGGAGGTTGTTGCTGTGGGAATGGCGGAAAAGAAGGATACGACAGTGCTGAATTTGTGTAAGGAAAGTGTGGTACTTGAAATAGGGGTGATGGGTAAACGTGAGACAAAGTATGGTTGAAGATATATCCTTGTTTTAACTTGTTTGCGGATTGTACATATGCCTGTCTTAAATAATTATGCCTAAATTTCTCTTTGCGGTGTGGTTCATGTGCCTTGTACTCATGTTGCGTTTAATTTCTTCGTAGCATTTGTTTAAGGTTGCCTTTCTCTGTTTCGTGGGGTGAGAGTGCTACAATAGGGATCTGTTCTAATGTGAGTTTATCATCTTCTAATTTTATTCATCTGATTTGATTTTGTGAGATGGTGTTCGATGTTCCTGGTGTATTTTTTATGTTTTGTTTGTATTTGATGGAACCTGCTTCAGTTTGCTTAATGTTTCGTTTAATTTCCTCCAGTGTGTAATTTTTCAATACAATGAGTTTATCGACTACTGATGGTGATAAATAATTCCACAATATATCCTGAATTTCATCTTCTGGCATATCCAGTTTCACCTTGTTAACTAGATATAGAATTTCTTGTATGTGTACTACTGGGGAATCTTGTGGGCCTTGTCGTTTCGTGTACAACTGTCTTTTATATTTTATAATATTCTCTTCAGTTGCAAAGATGTTCCTTAGTTTCTGTTCGACCTGTTGCCACGTAAGAAGTTGGGGTTGTGTTACTTAAATAATTTTCTCGTAAACATGTTTTGCAGCTCCGGACAGGTGTAAAGCTAATCTCCTAATTTTTGTGATCTCTGTCAACTCATTTATTTAAGAGCATGTGTTTTAACGCTATAAAAATTCTAAAATATTTCATCAGGAATCCCATTGCTTTTTTCTATTGCTACTAGCTGTTGTAGTACTATATTGTACTATGTTGGTAGATACATAGTTAAGTTTAATTAAGTGTGTTTCTATTGGCATATAATATGCTGCATGTAAAAGTGTATGTTTTATGAAAATTCATAGCTGTCATTATTCCAAGCGAAAACTAATGAAGCATTCTAAAACCCCATTTAAGAATTGGTAAGATGCATACCACACATAATGAAAAGAAGTTATTATATGCATGCTCTAAAGTATTATTAATATGTGGCACGAAGAATTTAAATTAATAATAATATTGCTAGGTTAGAAAGTAATAAAGGATGCATAATTACTTGTTAAATAAGGACATAGAGTTCTGAAGTTATACGAAATGTGGGCGAGTGGGGTATGGAATGTGGGGTGGTTGGTAATGAAACAAACATGGTAGTAAGAGGTGTGAGTGTTAAGTCCATTCACCAGATGTTATAGACTCATTTAAGATAAAGTCTGGAAGTATGAAGGACGGGAAAAAAGGCGTAGTAGAATTCAGAAAGAAGGCTAATTTAATGAAGTTCAACCAGGGCCTTTTACTTTAACATTAATTGCCCATCACAAATAGACAAGAATAATATGAGATCTGGCCAAGTGGAGAGAAGGGATGAGGTAACAAGGCTAAGTTAAAGAGAAGGGAGTAGAAACATGGTTAAGGGACTCACCAGGTCTCGCACCCGGACAAGTTGCTGCCTCCTCCACCTGGCCTTGCTGCTGCACCGTCTCCCTTCGAGTCACCGACTGCGACTTCTCTGGCCCTCGCAGCTCTGTCCACACTTCTCACCCCACCACATGTGTTTATTGTCGTAATAGATTCTGATTGATCCCCGCCGTTCTCTGTGTGTGGAGTCTTGTCGATGGGATGTTATGCTTACCAATGAAACTACTAACTTGCCTGGACCCACATATTGTATTATCCTCGGCACATTTCTTTAACTGTTTACAGGTCGCACTTTTGGTCAAGTGTTTGGCTTCTATGTTTTCTAAACTAACTTTGTCATCGTTACTGTCGCATTACTTAGTCAAAACCTTGTGAAACGGGATCACTGCGGGGCTTTCATAACAGTACATAGATGATATCTTAGTCGCATCTACTGCATTTTAAGAGCACATACAACACATTGGAATGGTAATAGAGAAGTCGAGTGAGTCTAGTATGACAATAAAGATTAAAAAGTAATTTTTTTAAAGAATGAACTGCTGATCCTATGCCTAAATATTATGCCAAAAGCATTAGAAAAGCCCCAGGTAAGCTCGAGGCCATAACACAGTTTGGTCCACCTGCGAATGTCCTTCATTTAAGAGTTTTCTTGACATATATGGTCTCTATCGAAATTATTCTAATAACGTGTCAAGAGTTACTTTACCCTTTTTTAGCTTGTTTAAAAAGGATCAACAGTGGAGATGGTTAGAAGTCGAACAGTAAGCCTTCGATAAGTTGAAAGCAATGTTCTTAGAGGAACATCCCAGCAAACACGGAAAATACATGCCAGAATCGGGCCGTTAAAAGCTAGCCGACAAACTCTGGCCAATCAATACCAGCCCGAGGTAATATTCCGTAATCAATTCAATGGAAATATGTACTAGTAGCTGACCGTTTGCCGATAGTTTCAAAAATACACTGTAATGCTACCAGCAATATACAGAATGTATTCTGGCCCAACACACACGAAAAGTACAGTCCCCTATCGGGTCGGTAGAAGCTAGCAGACAAAATCCATCCAGCCGATACTGGCACGATGTCATATTCCAGAATCGGCCCGTTAGAAATATGGACTGACGGCTGACTGTTTTCCGACCGTGTCAAAAATACACTGTCCTGCTACCAGCAAGATACAAAATGTATTCTGGTCCAACATACACGAAAAGTACAGGCCATATCGGACCAGTAAAATGTAACCAACAAAATCCAGTCAGTTGATACTGATCCGATGTCATATTCCGGAATCGGCCGATTCAATTATGGACAGGCGGTTAACCGACAGTATCGGGCCTGTGACGGCTGGATGTCGTTACGTTGCCAGGCCTGCATCAGATGTATGTCGCTACGGTGCAGGGGCCTGTGACTGTTGGTGTTGTTACGATGCCGGGCCTGCGATTGGTTGTCGCTAAGATGCCAGGCCAGCGAGGTCTAGATGTCATTCCGATGTGGGGTCTCCATTGGCTGGATGTCGCTACAATGCGAGGCCTGCAATGGGTGGATACCGTTACTATACTGGACCTGCAGCAGCATGATTTCCAAAAATATGCAGTAAAACAATGAAAACAAAAAACCTTTCTTTTCGATTTAAAAATTTTGGTTATTGTTGTTTTTTCTATACATATATTCAATTCATTTACTTCTGAGGACAATATATGATATTAAAATATTTTGTTGGCAGTGTGCAGTATTCGAAACTAATAACCTTGCGTTGACAGTCCATCTTGCTAACCTACACTCCATGGGGTAAGTTGCTGATACACTTTCCGGTAATTTAAAATATATCATGCTACAAATTATTATAAAGTAATGTATAGACGTCATGACAATATAACAGATGATTTACAAACACAGATTATTTCAAAATTGATTGTTTCTGAGGTTTGTTAACAAAATAGTTTTTGTTTGTTTTTAATATATATATATATGTTGGATGATGAAAGAAATAAAAATAATTTCAAAGAAAACTTATATGTCATGAGCTACCACCAGACATATGTAATCATGAAAAAAAGAACTTGCTGATATTTAACACATGTTCTCAAAAAATACATCATGCTCTTAACAGCTAGTAAACATCATACATATTGAAAACACTTTGCAACAATATATCGGATAAAAGACACTAGATAAATATCTTTATTGTGATAAGGAGCCTTGTCTCGATAAAACATAACTGTACCAGTATGAATAATATGTTGGCCAGTTTACCGAAAAGCAATGATGATGTATTGTAATCAGCCCAGAATATTATTTGAGATATTGTCAACAGGTTGGCTGTGAGATATCACTGCGACATAATTTAGGTAATATCCATCCGTTATCATAAATAACACAATAAGTCGTTGTCTTTTCTCTAACGGCAAACAATCTGTATCAAAAAAGACATCATGCTATTAACAGCTAGTTATTATCTTGCCTATTCAAAACACTTTCCAAACATTTATCGTCAAAAAGACATATTATTTTCTCTTACTGTGATAAAGAGACTTTTCCCGAAAACGTTACTGGGACAGAATTTAAAAAAAGTGGCCAGTTAAGCGAAAAGTCAAAGATGCTCTTTTGGAACTGGCCCAGAATACTATTTGAACTATTGGCAATGGGCCTTTATCTTTATTATAACTGCTAGCAATATGTGTCAAAAAAGACATCATGCAGTTATCAGATAGCTATATTCTAGAATTTAAATGTCTGATGCCGACAATTACAGGTATCGGGCCGACAATTTACTGACACTTTGCGGACAGGTTGTTTTAACTAGGTTTGAACAATTGAAAGGGGACTCACAAAATCATTTTGAACAACAGACGGCTGATTCACGAAATAATTTTGGACAACTTAAGGCTGAAATGATCAACAGATTTAATACGTCCTGTTAGAGGTTAGGCAACAAATTGGTTGAATTCAGGATACATTGGGGTCCCGCCTGGTGCATCTAAAAGAAGTGACACTACAAAGTCAGATTTTGACAGAAAGTTTTAATAAACAGCTGGACGTTTTGTTTGAGGAAAACGATACCAAGTTGCAACACATTGAGGAAACTTTGTACTGTATATCATGAGAGGTGACTTAAACCCACAAGTTAGTGGAAGACACTAAGGCTGAGTTGACAACACAATGCAATACACTGGAATGACAGATTAAGAAAGTAGAGACAAGACCAATTGTGGCAAATACCAGTGAACATGCTGAACTACTGAAAGCATTTGAAACTCGGTTGCAATCAGAGTTGGAGCAATTCAGTCAGCATTTTAACGACCGAATCATGTTGTTTAGTCAGGCGATGAAATGCAGATACAGTGTATGACTGCCTTGTTTGAATGAGACAGCACTGAGCAAAACGTCAAGCAAAAAAAAAAAATAAGCCAACCAATTACAATGGAATGAAACGTATAACAAACAATACCCGAACTACAACTTCCAACCATCAATACTGATTTTAACCAACACCAGATTGTGTCAACTACACACCGCACTGCAGCGTTGTTACACTACCCCGCAAAACACTGGTTAGAAGGGATACTTAGACTCTCAGGTAAACAGAGTAAGAACCCTAAAACTTACTATAAAAAGCTACCAGAAAACAAAAATATTTTTGCCCTCAATAATTCAGACTTTCTACGCCCTTTGCGGTTAAGTATCCATTCAACTGCTTTTTTTGGGTGGGAAGTAGCGAGTGACAAAATTTTCTATTTTTCCTAATTTTAAAAGTTTATTTCAGCAACAGTTTTGGAGCCTCACATATATGTTCACAACTGGCTTACGAATACTGGGATCCTAGGAGGTATCAAACTATAGAGAGCATTTCAGTGGCATCTATGAGTCCACATGTCACTTGACCACAGCTATGAGTAATAAAGAGTTTGTGGATGTAATACTTCTCGGCTCTCAATAATCTATAAATGGCAGTTTACAAGAAGTTAGTACAAAGATCTGGCAGAATTTAGACACCACTTAATCTGTGCAGTTCAGTTAGAGAGGCAAGCATTCACTACAAATACAGCTCGTAATACTGAACGAGGTAAGTAAACACACACCGTCTCTATTTTCTCCACCTTACACATGTGATACAGTAATATTTCCCCACATCCTGGCCAAACATCACAACAACGGGGTGAAAGACGATTCAGACCAAAAATGTTTATTTGGTGAGGATGATGAGGACATAGGAAGTCTTATTTCAGATCTATGCCCTGACATAATTATGGAAATTTGTGGTATTGAAACACCTGTCCTGTTAGACAGCGGAGCAGAGATAAGCTGTGTGAGTGAAGATTTTGTAACTGAGCTAGATAGTAAAGGAATTCAGCTAGCATTTTTACCTGTACCGATAATAAAGATTATGACAGTAACATCTAGAAAAGTGCTTATTGTTAATCATTAAACAATTTTGACAAATGAAGGCATTGGAGAACCAAAGAATGTTGCAGTTTCAGTTGTAAAGCAGTTAGTCTAACCACTCATTCTGGCAACAGAATTTTTGACACAGTTTAAAATTTTAATACATTTCAGATGATGGTTTAAAACACCTGACGATAGCAGAGGAAAGGGTATTCTGACAGACAAGTCGCAAGTTACAGATGCGTTTGTGGGATCGTTAAAATTTGATTTTCCTATTTGTCAATTATACAATACACCAGTTAACAGTGTATCACATGAGTTAATACAAGCTGTTGCAGCAGCCAGTTCATTTGACATAGCGCAACAGAAACAGTTGTATTCAGTGCTCGTGAATTATGGGACTGCATTTTGAGAAGTCCCAGGACTTAACAAATTGTATGAGGCAAAAATCAGAGGGAATGAAAGGGGTGTAGTTTCATGAAAAATCCTACCCCATACCTGCCAAATTTTTGTCTGCAGCTCAAGGTGTGGTATCGAAGTCATGCGTGATTCCACGAATCATGGGAATAAATATCGTGAAAAACAGGACGTATTTCCTGTCGAAAGTGGTTAGCATTCGTAGTCACGAAGTGCTGAAATCACCGCAGACAGTATTAGAGCCGATACAACTGCCTGTGTAGGCAACACAGAACCTGATAAGTTGGGAAATACTTCATTAAAATGTTCCCTCTCTGAACTGGAAAGCTGGCGGAGTGCCATTGGCACTACAATGTATTGTTTGAAACTGAATTTTCTCCATTAGAGAATAGACAAGGCCCACTGTAGGT
Source organism: Dryococelus australis (assembly GCA_029891345.1). Lineage (NCBI taxonomy): Eukaryota > Metazoa > Arthropoda > Insecta > Phasmatodea > Phasmatidae > Dryococelus > Dryococelus australis. The sequence goes on along the minus strand of CM057009.1, from coordinate 228,441,743 downwards.
ACTACATGTTATGTTGGTATGGAAGGTAATAAAGCGAGAGGCAAGTACATTTGCATCGCTGATGATTAGTGTACCAAAGAAAGATGGTAGTGATAGGTTGTGCCTAGATGCAATGACTATTAAAAATTTTAAGGTTAAGGAAAGAGTGGTGCATACTCAAACCTGCGATATTTTGCGACTATGCCAAGGAGTGAGGGTTTAATAAACTATTGGTATGTTTTCCAAGTACTTCCATTCGGCTTGTGCAACGCTGAAGTTGATTCCACCTGTTACTTGAACATAACAGTAGGAGAAAAATTTAAGACATATGTTAGAGTGTACATAGAAGATATCTTAACCGCATCTACTACATTTGAGGAGCACATCCAACACATTGGAAGGTAATAGACAAGTTCCTAGGGCTAATTATTACATCTGAAGGCATTAGAACAACTTCAGACAAGCTCAAAGCCTTAACACAATTATTTCCACTTGCGAATGTCCGTCAGGTAAGAGCTTTTCTTGGTATATATGGTTTCGATCGAAATGATTACGATAATGTGTCAAGAGTTGCTTTACCCGTTTTGGGCTTGTTAAAGATAAATCAACTGTGGATATGGTTTGAAACAGAACAGGAAGCCTTCGAAAAGTTGAAAGTAATACTCTTAGAGGAACATCCCAGCAATCACAGAAAATAGAGACAGAATCGGGCCGGTAAAAGCTAGCTGACAAACTCCAGCCAGCCGCTACGAGCTCGATGTCATATTTCGGAATCGGTCCGATTCAAATATGGACAGGTGGCTAACCGACAGTGTCGGGCCTGCGATGGCTGGATGACGTTACGATACCGGGCTTGGAATTGGCCCAGAATATTATTTGAGGTATTGGCATTAGTTGGGCTGTGAGATATCACTTCTTCCTAATTTAGGCGATATTCATCCGTTATCTTAAATAATACAGTGGGTCGATGTCTTTCTCCTAAGAAAAACATTCCGGTTTAAAAAAAGACATCATGACACAAACAGCTAGCAGAATTCTTACCTATTCAAAACACTGTCCAGCAGTTCATCGGCAAAAAGACGTCAGATAAATATATTTATTGTGATAAAGATCCTTGTCTCGATAAAATGTTACTGTGTCAGAATAAATAAGATGTTGGTTAGCTTAACAAAAAACAAAGAGGCTGTTTTAGAATTGGCCCAGTATATTATTTGAGGTATGTTCAACTGATTGGCTGTGGAATATCACTGCGACATAATTTAGGTGATATCATTCCGTTGTCCCAAATAATACAGTGGGCTGTTTTCTATTCTCTAAAGGAGAAAATTTAGTTTCACAAAATACATCGTAGTGCCGATGGCACTCTGCCAGCTTTCCAGTTCAGAGAGGGAACATTTTAATGAAGTATTTTCGCAACTTATTAGGTTCTATGGTGCCTACGAGAGGAAGCTGTATCGGCTCTAATACTGTCTGCGGTGATTTCAGCACCGTGTGACTGCGATTGCTAACCACTTTCGATGGGTAATGCGTCCTGTTTTTCACGATATTTTAGTCCCAAGACTCGTGGAATCACGCGCTATTTTCCCATCACATGACTTCGATACCACACTTTGGGGCCATGTGCAAAGTTCCAGTTCATTGGATGACGGCCTAACATTGCTCTCTCATTGGTTGCCGACTCTTCTCGCCCTAACTTCTCATTGGTGAGAGACTGCTCATGCGCGACTTCTTGGTGGAGGGAGACTTCTCCTCACTACACTCATGTAGCTTTATCGTGCCATGCACGGCCAAAGACAGGGAGTTCATCAGAGGACACCAGAGACTGCACATCACCGCCTGGAAAGACTCGGCTGAGCTACGCCGAGACTCCAGTCTCCTTCATCATCGTGACTATAGTATGAAGTTGCTTCTATTCGAGATTACGTTTTTCTTTATTAACTTAAGTACCAAGCCAGCTTCTTCAGTAACGCCAAGTAAGTAGATGCATAATTAAAAGTGTAACCTTTTCGGTGCTTGATTTTATTAAATATGTTAAAATGACTTAGATTTTCTTATTTAGTATTTATGCTCTGCCCTAGACCGCTCGGGTATCACAACATCATGATGTTAACAGATAGCTATCATCTTGCCTATTCAAAGCACTTTCAAAACGTTGACGGCAAAAAGACATCATATTTATATCATTATTGTGAGTAAGAGCCTTGTTTCAAAATATCACTGGGCCAGAATAAATATGATAATACCCATCTTACCGAAAATAAAAAGATGCTAATCGGAATCGGTTCATACTATTAATTGAGCTATTGGCGAAAGGTGGGCTGGGAGATCTTAAGCCCACATAATATGGGTGATATCTATCTGTTATCCTAAAAAAAATACAGTGGGCTATTGTATTTTCTGTAATGGCAAACATTCGGTCTCAAAAAGGACGTCATGCTGTAAACTGCTAGCCAACTTCTTGCCTATTCAAAACACTTTCCGAAAGTTTTCGGCAAAAATACATCATATTTATATATTTACTGTGATAAATAGCCTTATCTCGAAAATAATAGTGGGCCAGAATAAATAAGATGTTGGCCAGCTTACCAAAAAACAGCATAGAATATTATTTGAGGTATTGTCAACAGGTTGGCTGTGAGATATCATGGCGATAAAAGTTAGGGTATTATCCACCTGTTATCCTAAAAAATACAGAGGGCCATTGTCTTTTACTTAGCGGCAACACTTAGTCTAAAAAAAAACATCATGCCATCAATTGCTAGCTTACATCTTGCCTATTCAAAACACTTTCCAAAAGTTTATCCGCTAAAAGACATCATATTTATATCTTTATTGTCATAAAGAGCCTTGTCTCAAAAATATTACTGGGCAAGAATTAATAAGATGATGTCCAGCTTACCGAAAAAACAAAGATGCTTTATCTCAGTCGGCCCACAATATTATTTGAGCTATTGGCGACAGGTTGGCTGTGTGGTATCACAGGGATATAATTTAGGTTTTATCCATCTGTTATCCTAAAAACTATAGTGAGCAGTTGTCTTTTACCTTGACGCATTCTAAGAGCGAGCGGCAGTCAGACCATGACAGCGCTTACAGCTCCGTGACACATGGGTAAGCACGTGCGCGCAGACACTATGATTACTAACTTTAAAAAAAACTGAACAACTTAATTTCACTGCCATTATTTTCAGGTATAAAGTGTTATAAACGTGTAAAATTGTCTTTTCTTAAAATGTTGTGTAATGTTACTTTCAAATTCAAAATGCACGCAGTGTCGAAGAAACAGACATCAATATTCCGGCATAAACACCTACAAAGGACAGTTTTCTAACACCAGTATTTGACCATTTTAATTGTTTTTGTTATTATGTATTTAAATATCTTGTGTGCCATTTAATTTTAAAGATAATAATTTTACTCGGCGTGCATAGCACTCCCACTTGTGTGAACCCCGTAAGCGGCCACTGTATGTCCGTGAGACAGTTGTCTCTGGGCATCAATCTAGGAGAGCTGGCAAGGTAAGACGCTGTCACGCACACACTTCATATTTTTGAACTGAGATGGATTTCCATAGTTCACTTTAGTTTACCGGTTAACCTTTGCTTCGCGTACATTTTTGCCATACCTCCCCAGCATTACGTCTGTGCTTAAATAAATAATTTACAGCCCTTGTGGCATTTTAAACTTAAATCGAGGCAAGCAGAAAACATATCGGAGAGGCCATGTGGCCCGTGCAAGTTATGAATCAGGCGCCATCCGCCCGTATTAAGAGCTATACAATTGTAATTTCTGATTAATCGCTACGAGCAATATTAAGGGTAATTTCGTACGACAAATTTTTAGGGATTTGTTGTGTTTAATTATTTTACGGCCACATTAGTCGAGACCACGCGTTTGCCAGATGCTAGGTCCATATCTGCGGTATCCTTGCGCTTAGAGTTTTTTCTTGTAATTTTTCATGCGCCATAATTTCTCTGGGTAAAATGTATTGGTTCAATTAAGGGTTCTTGTAATTTTTACGTTCGATTCTTGTATGTATGACCATGAGATCTCTTACCTATGTTGGATTTTTCCCACCATCAGGCGAGCTAGAAACTTTGCATGCTCAAATCGCACAGAGAATAATTTTCCAAACGCCACTGTAATTTTGTCCCATGGGATTTTATTGATTTTCGTAGGAAATATTGAGACTTCATCTACACCGCATGGTCCGCTACAAAATTTATCAATTGGCATCCACGCCACGTGAGATTGTTTTCACGCATCTGGGTGTTTATTATGCCTGTTCACGTTGTGCACCACCTTCATTAAGTGTAATTGTTGTGTAATTTGTACGGCGATGTATTTTATCCTAGCCTGCTATGTGCTTGATCGTCGCCACACAGCATGTGGTTCGGGGACGAGTCCCGACGAGCGAGCGCTAGAGAGAGAGAGAGAGAGTAAACGCATGTGGGAAATTCATATTTTCATTCCCCGTGTCTTGTCTCCAGGAAAACCTTACAGTCCTCCCTAGTACCTGTAGACTTCTTTCCTTGGGGAGACTGTGTCTTGTTGCACCACGAGGAGATCATTCAAGGAATCACCCACCGGAGTTAGCTAGCCATGTCCGAGGTTAATAATAAAATTATTATGGCACATTGTGTAACTAATGGTAAATAAAAGCAAATTCTCCCATAGTAATCATATGTCTTCTTGTAGCATCGAAACCCAGCAAACTTCTGATTACAGTGTTTTTTTAGATGTTTAGTATTCGAAAGTGCTTTTTAGATACTCGGGTGAAACCGACACACAGAACCCATAGCATCCCTATGATCCCTAAATCTCAAAGTGTGGTGTATGAGAAGCACCGCTGGTGCCCATCTTCAGTAAGAAATATAGTGTCTTCGTTCGTCTCATGTCTCACCCGACGTGTTGAATTGGAGTTTTCAAGTGGAGCCACTGTGTTCTTACGCATCGCGTAAAACACATCAACCATGTTAAAATGGTGGACACCATACCAGAGTAACCATGAGAAGGCAAGAATACGTCCATGTCGGAATCCATGACTCCCGCGACACCTGCAATCGCGAACACGGCAAATGTGGACATGCCGGTCGAATGGTGCATGCATTGTGGTTGGTGAAGTGAGATAAATCTGTTAGAAGAAAATCTGTGGGAATATCCGCAATGCCAATGCACATCCGATACCCCATCAATGCTGTCAGAACAACGCCCATGCATGCACACCAGATGCGGCGGGACAGGAACAAAATTGGCTACATATCAACAGTGTAAGCAGAACTTCCATCTACGATGCATCGGCCGAGACGCGTATGTAACTTTACGCAGATTGATAAACTGTAACGAGTCCCACAAGACGAACTGTGTAGAGAATGTGCGGCCGGCAGCACTGAAAGTTAGCCCACGCTATTACTGGTTTTAGTCACGTACACACAGCAGAGTCTGACAGGACTGGATATGAATGTTTTGTTACCAACTTTTGTGGGACTTGATGCAGAAGACCCTGGTACTTTCTTAGGTGTATGCGAGGAAATGTTGCACAGACACTGTGTACACCGGGAGGATTGGACTGAGGTTACCGCAAACAGATTAAGGGGAACTGATGCCACATGATGGAATTTGGTGAGCAAATACCTGGTCACCTGGGAAGAGTTTTGTGAACGATTACGTAGGTTTGATACCGATTGCGATTCTATACAAGCACAGGCCAGATTGTACCACAAAAAACAACACGAGAGGGAAGGAATCGAAGAACTTATTCAGAGAATATTAGGCCTTTACAAACGTTTACACCCAGGGCACCCAACTCGTAGGCTATTAGAGATCATTGTGACATTGTTAACACGATAAATTAGGCCGTATCTGCGGAAGGCAACACGTGTCAGTGTAGGATAGTTCACGAGGGAAGCTTGCCTCTATGAGCGACATGTATGTACTGGACAGGAGTACCAAGCACTGAGGTAGAATTACCGAACATCAACACCTACGGTAATGGTAGATGTTATGCGACCGCCGCCACCGTGTATGCCCTGTTTGGACCACATGTGGACAGAGGCCGAACTACCACAACAACAACCATCAAAACTAATACCAGGGTAACAGGTCGGGAAACTGATTAGGGAGATTGGCGAACCAGTACCTTCGCCAATCTCACTGCAAGATCGTAGGAATCCGCCTAATGTGGGTGCTAATATGTTTCAAGTCAGTGACAGTACCATACGCGCATTATGGGTTAACATAGAACTTGAGGGTAAAATTGTGATTGCCATAGTAGATACTGCTGCAAATTACAGTTTCGTATGTGAGAAACTGATACAGGCAATTATGACCAGAGTGCCACCACATCGCTTACGGTTTGCTACCACAAACCAACAGGATGTAGCTACGAGTGCAATGCACGTGACTGTGGGAATTCGTGAACTCCGTACAAAATGTGACGTATATATTGTATCATATTTGTGTGAGCAGATGATTTTGGGATTTCCGTGGTTTATCAACAACCAAGCCATAATTGATCCACATCTGGACCATCTGCACACGGTGACACATGGAAGGTGAACACTGTACACTGTTGGAGCAACGCCTCCGACGACAACAGCTGCCATGCCACTCGCGGAATTCTCGCACGAGGTGCCGGAATCCTACAAGGGAAAGCTACAACATCTGCTGGATCAGTATGCCGGTGTATTCGATACCGAGGGGAAGCTGCAGCGTACAGACGTCACCGAGTATGCTATCATCACAACATACGAGGACCCAGTGTACTCCAAGCCACGAGACCCAGGTATCTCCTTCAGGTGGGTAATAAACCAACATGTATGTGAAATGTTGTGTGACACTGTAATTGAACCTTTGCAATGTCTCTACAACTCAGGCATTACACTAGCCTCTAAAAAGGACAGTGAATGTAGGTTTTGTGTTGATTTCCATCCTTTGAATAAAATAACAGTAAACATGCCACCTTCTGTAATTTATATCAAGGACACTTTGTCAACACTAGGGCCTGCTACTGTGTTCACTTCACTTGACCATACGCCTCCCAAACTGTAAAAAGACTGCTTTCACAACACATGATGGGCGGAGATACAAATTCGTTGCAATGCCCTTTGGATTAAAATGTACTCCAGCTACATTTCAAAATCTTATGGTCAATGTGTTCGACGGCTATATAGGAGAAATTGCAATGGCGTATCTTGATGATGTACTTGTACGGTCAATCTGCTGGGAATAACACCTATTGTATTTTGTGTTCGAAAGGCTCAAATGCAACAAGTTGACGTGTAAGATCGACAAGTGTAAGTTGGGAATGAGTAAAATTGAATTTATAGGGCATTATGTCACAGGGGACCGACACCAACTGGAAAAACAAGTACAACAGATACAGGAAAAACGAACCCCCAGGTCGCGGAAACAAGTCAGGAAATTGTTTGTATTCATAAATTGGTTGAAAGAGTTTGTTCTGAATTTATCTGTTATCACTGCACCCTTGACTGAGTTGTTATCTGAAAAAACGTAAATCTGAACAATCATCCAAAGAAATAAATATTGCTTTTCTCAACTGTCAACCACTAGTCAGGTTTAACCCGGACCTGCCAGTCGTAGTACAAACAGACGCGAGCCAAGATGGCATTGGAGTAGTGATTTACGAAGAAGGCGAGCAGGGACAAAAACACATAATTTACTATCATATTGCTAAAATTAGAAATACTGAGAGAAAGTACCATGTTAACGAGCAAGAATGTTTGGCGACTATACGTGCACTACGAAAATACAGGCCGTATTTGCTAGGCAGAAAATTCACTCCCAAAATCGACAACCGATCTATAGTTTGGCTAGAGGAATGCAAACGGGAAGAGTAAACTCGCCTGCTGGGCCTTATTATTGCAAGAGTTCGATTTCCAGGTAGAACATGTGGCGGGGAAAACCAACGATTTCGCGAATGCGTTGTCCAGAAATCCGTGCCAACAGATAACGTTAACTGACGATGTCGAATGGGAAGAGGCGCTACCACCTTGCCGTGCCATACAGTAACGAAAACATACCCCTTGTTTAGCAAGACATTGTTGCCAAGCCACCAGGAGAGAACTTGTTTCTTTAAATGTCCACGATGTTTTGAGAGAAGTGCACTTGGTACAAGAAAATTCCGCGGATGTTACCCAATGCCAGCAACACTGCGCCGACGGGTATTCTGTTCACTGGAGAGTAGTAGGCTGGAAATACGAATTTGGCCGCCCGGAAACTGCGGATAATGGCCAACCTATGTACCCAGGGAAACGTGTGAACTAGTGTTAAAATACGGGCATGACAGCCTAGAACATGGCCATCCGATCTCCGAACAGACGCGGAGAAACATTCAGAATTTTTTCCATTGTCCAGGAGTGCGGGGGGACGTGCGTAAATATATACAAAAATGTGTTACATGCAACACCAGGAAGCCACGCAGAACAGACCGCTACCCACCCCAAAAACCACGCTTGCCCACAGAGCCTTTCAAAACTGTCGCTCTTGACATCATGGGTCCGTACTCCCGTACTAAAAACTGCAAACGGTTCCTTATTCTGGTTACTGATCTGTTTACCAGACGGAGAGAAGCTTTCCCTGTCAGTAATGTCCGTGCAAACAATATAGGCCACATAGTGCAGAGTGAATTTTTCCCCAGGTGGGGTTACCCGGAATATTTGTTGATCGATAACGGCACCCAATTGGTAGGGAGAAAGTGGCGCGAGTATTGTACTGCATGGGGGACTGAACACCGTACCATCCCGGCCTACCACTCCAGGGCGAATCCAACTGAGCGCCGGAACCAGAACATTATAATGCAGTGGTGGCGAGTCCGAATAGGGGCAGACCATACCAGGTGGGCAGAATTAATTCCTGAGGTGATATTTTGTGTAAGGAATAGAGTCAATGCGACGACAGGGAAATTACCAGCCGAGATGGTACAAGACTGCGAACTGCGCGGGTCCGGAGCACTCCGCGAAAACATCCCAGTATCACCTGAAGGAATAAGCATACATCAACAACAGATACACGAACAAACGAGATATGGTACAAGGCTGCGGACTGTGTGCGTGCGGAGCACCCTGCGAAAATACCCCAGTACCACCTGAAGAAATAAGCGTACATCAACAACAGATACACGAACAAGCGAGAGAGAGCCAGTAGAGGCATTGCAACACGTGGGTACCGGATTGTAGGAGACAGCCGCCAGAGTAAGTGCCAGGTATTTACGTGTATGTACGAGAAAACCCGTTGTTCGCAGGAGTTAAGAACCATTGCGCAGGACTGGCACCCAGGTGGATTGGGCCAGTGAGAGTAACCACAAAGATGGGGATCTCCACGTTTTTAGTAAAACTGAGGCTGAGATGTGTAACGAAACGACACCGCGACGACATGTGTATAACCCGCTCACCTGTAGGGAAGAGAGCCAACGAGACGCCGATATGCCAAGTATCTTAGCGAACTGCGGCTTAGCTAACCAGGAACTACGCAATCTGAAGAGAGTGACACGTGGCAGAATGTAAACAACAATAATAGCCTTGCAACCCCGCATCAAACAAAAGTAAACAACAGTTTGGTAAACACCACATCAATCAGGGGCTTCGCGCCATCCGAACACTCCATACAAAACAGGGAGGGGGATGACAGCATAAACATAAACACAACGTGCGACGAGTAGTGAGCAATCACAGTTTCGGGGTTTCCCCGAGTCTGTAGAGATTAGCTTAGTAAACCAGAACAATTTTAAGGGGTTTACCAATGTCAATAGGGGAGAAGATTGTAACCAAATTAAAAATGTAAATTGTAGCACAACAAGTTGCAGTGCTACGTCTTTCAGAGGCTTTTCTGTACCCGCAAGGGGTTGCATAACAGAGCAGGCAAGTTTTAAAATGGCTTGGGGAAAGCAGTAGGGAGGCGTGTGCGACGGTAGAGCAACGGATAATGTAAACAAACAACTATACAACACTCACAAGAGGAGCAGTGAGTAACCGCCTAACCCCACCAACACAGTTGCAGCCACCACCCCACCCCCTTAAACAAACGCCACAGAATACTAACACCTCCGAGGCCATGCCTCATTTGCCCTCGATCGGTTGACCCGGTTTACATCCAGGCAGCACCCGGCAGAGTGGAGTTCAGCTGCTCGCACCGTCTTGGTCTTCGAGGGAGGGGTCATTTGACGCCGGTGTAACCGTGGATTTTTACTACCCATGAAAGTTTACCCCCAATGAAAAATTCATTAGTGAATTTTTACTACCTAGGACAGGGGTTGCCAAAGGAAAAGAAGTTAAATGACCAGTGAACTTTTACTCCTCCGTAGGTAGGGCCGCGGTGGCAGTGGCTCAGCAGATAGCGCAAACAAAAGTGGGGCCACAGTGGGTTGGTGGATAGAATATTAAAATTGAGGCCGCGGAGGGTTAGTGACTACAGTACCCAAAATTGGGGCAGCAGTTTCTCAGTGGGTAGAGCAACTTTCAAGCACGGCCGCGATGGCTTAGTGGCTAGAGCAAACAAAGTGAGGCCGCGGTGGCCTAGTGGCTAGAGCACCACAAATTGGCGCCTCAGTTGCTCAGTGGGTTGAGCCACGTTCAAGCTGGGATGTGGTGGCTTAGTGGCTAGATAAAACAAAACTGAGGCCGCTGTAGCATAGTGGCTAGAATACCAAAAAGTAAGGCCGCGGTGGCATAGTGGATAGAGCACCCAAAATTGGCGCCACAATTGTTTAGTGGGTAGAGAAACGTTCAAGCGGGGCCGCGGTGACTTGGTGGCCAGAGTAAGCCAAAATTGGTGCCGTAGTTGCTCAGTGGGTAGAGCAACGTTCAAGCGGGTCCACAGTGGTTTAGTGGCTAGAACAATTAAAAGTGAGGCCGTGGTGGCGTAGTGGCTAAAGAACCCATAATTTGTGCCACAGTTTCTCAGTGGGTAGATTAATGTTCAAGCGGGGCCGCAGTGGCGTAGTGACTAGAGCAAACAAAATTGGCGCCACGTGTTGCTCAGTGGGTAGAGCAACGTTCAAGCGGGTCCACGGTGATTTGGTTACTAGAACAACCATAAGTGAGGCCGTGGTGGCGTAGTGGCTAGAACACCTAAAATAGGCGCCTGAGTTGCTCAGTGGGTAGAGCAACATTCAAGGAGGGCCGCGGTGGCTTAGTGGCTGAAACAACAAAAAGTGAGGCCGCAGTGGTGTAGTGTCTAGAGCAACCAAATCTGGGGCCGCGGTGGGTTAGTGGCTAGAGCACCAAAAATTGGGACTGCGGTGGGTTAGTGGCTTGAGGAACCATAATTGGGGTCGCAGTTGCGCAGAGGGCAGAGAAACGTTCACGCGGGGATGTTGTGACATAGTAGCTAAAGCACTAAGAAGTGAGGCCACTGTACTTTAGTGGCTAGGGCACCAAAATTGGGGACACAGTGGCTCAGTGGTTAGAGAACCCAAAATTGGGGCCCCAGTTTCTCAGTGAGTAGAGTAACACTCAAGCGGCGATGCAGTGACATAGTGACTAGAGAGCACAAGAGTGGGGCCGCAGTTGCTCAGTTCGTAGAGCAAAGTTATAGCGGCACCGCGGTGGCGCAGTGGCTAGAGAACCCATAAGTGGGGCAGGAGTTTCTCAGTAGGTATATCAAAGTTCAAGCAGGGCTGCAGTGGCTCTGTGAATAGAGTAACCATTAATGTGGCTGCAGTTGCTCAGTGGTTAGAGCAACCAAAAATGGAGCCGCTGTGGTTTAGTGGCTAGAGCCTCTAAAATTGGTGCCGCAGTTACTCAATGGGTAGAGCAACGTTCAAGAGGGGCTGCAGTGGCTTAGTGGCTAGAACAGCAAAGAGTGAGAAGTGGTGGCATAGTGGATAGAGCACCCAAAAGTGAGGCCGCGGTGATGTAGTGGCTAGAGCACCCAATATTTGTGCCACAGTTGCTTAGTGTGTACAGCAACATTCAAGCGGGTCGCGGTGGCTTAGTGGCCAGAACACCAAAAGTGAGGCCACGGTGACATAGTGGCTAGAGCACCCAAAATTGGGGCCGTGGTTGCTCAGTGCATAGAGCAACTTTCAAGTGGGGCCGTGGTGGCATAGTAGATAGAGCACCAATAGCGAGGCCGTGGTGGCATAGTGGCTAGAACACCCAAAATTGAGGCTGCGGTGGCTCACTGACTAGCGAACCCAAAAGTGGGGCCACAATGGCCGTATTCCTAATGCACCCAAAAGTGAGGTTATGATGGCGTAGTAGCTAGATCACCCAAAAGTGGGGCCCCAGTGTCACATTGGGTAGAGCACCCCTCAAGTGGGGCCGTGATGTCTCAATGGCCAGAGCACCATCCTAGTGGGGCTGCAGTGGTACAGAGTGTAGAGCACCAGAAAATTGGGCTTGTGGTGGCTTTGTGGCTAGAGTACCCAAAAGTGGAGCCGCAGTGGCTCAGTGAATAGAGTACAAACACAGAATCTCTGGAACTACTTTGTTAACTGTCTGAGGTCCATTATGGATATGAATTATTATTTAGATTGGTTTTTAAAAGCATATATATATATATGGATCTATATTAAACCTATGGATTCAAAAGGTTACCGATCTATAGCTTACAACAGATATGAAAGAGCAGTGCGTAATTTTTAAATAAAAATTAATTCAATTAAACAGTAAACATTTCATAAAAGTGCACCATTATTTATCAGTATGTAAACAAATTTGCACAATTATCAAGATCAAACAATCAAATACTACCTGTGGATGTTCATCCCCCCTGGAAATTCGCTAGTGAATTTTTACTCCTTGTCACACACATGTCCAAAGAAAACCAAGGAAAATGACCAGTGAATTAGCTTAATTTATAAGCCTACCTGGCCATCAATTCCGAACCAGTAGGCTTGGAGACACCAAAGTTTAATTGTAGATAATGCTTACAAACCCCAACAAGCCGATACAGACCAGTATGTCATAGCTAAATTTATAAGTATACCTGGACACCATTTCCGAACAGATAGACATAGAGACACCAAAATTGAACTGTAGGTGATGTTCATGACCCACAACAAGCCGATACAGACCATTATGCTGTAGCTAAATTTATAAGCATACTTGGCCATCATTTAAAACTGGTAGACTAAGTCATTCCAAAATTGAATTGTAGATAATCCTTACGACCTCTTACAAGCTGACACACACCATTATACCATAAGTGATTTTATAATCATACCTGACATCCATTTTCGGACTGGTAATATTATAGCCCCCAAATAGATTCATAGGTACTATTTGCGACCCCCAACAGATCGATTTAAGCCATTATGCTCAAGGACTAAATTTTTAAGCAACTATTTTTCAAGAGGCAATGAGGATTTTAGGAATGAATAAAACCTGTACCACAGCATTACACACTCTGTCGAATCCCATGTAGCAAACCACATATAGCCTATTGATGGTGTACAGTGGACATGCACCCGACAACACTGCTTTTCCTGAAGTGGCACCACTAACTAGCCATACTCTGCTCATAACTGGCCCATGCATGGTGAACAAAAATGGCCCAAGCATGGCCCATATGCTTACAACAGCAATGGCCTATCTATACACCATTTCACAGCCATCAGATGGCCTACTGATTGCTAGCCATGCTTTCACTATATATCTAAATGTATCTCTTAAAAATTATTATTATGACCATCAATGTAAACTTTTCTTTGTTTTTAATTTCCTTTAGTTTACTATTAAACACATTATACGACATGAAAAGCTTATGCTTACCAATACAGGAGAGGGCACGAACACACACTGCTTGCATTGACAGCCCAGTATGCTAACTATTTCATCACTGGATATTCTTATGTTTAGATGAACTAATTTAGAACATATCCGAACTTGAATTACTAGCAAACACTAATATAATATATGTTACACCAGATATTTAACATTCTTAAAATTTACTACGTGAACAAATAAGTTTTTAGAAAGATGTGGATAAATAAAATACTGACATTGAGAGAAATTTTCCTACATGAATAGCGATATTAACTTAAAAACATGCTTTTAATGTAATCTTTCGCAGTATGTTTGTCATCTGGATTCTATTAATCTGTTTTTAAATGCAGATGCCAGCTTTGAATATTTTAGTGATGCGGAACAACAAAGCCCTTCAATGTTAATTTGCTATAAATGGTTAAATATTGTTATTTTTAACTCCTCATTTTAATTATATGCAGTCAGAGGTGGAAAAAATTACAAATGTCAAATTATTCAATACCTGTCACTGTATTTACAGCATTTAGCCGTAGATATTTCCATCTCTATGTATTTACAAATAATCTATAATTATATAAAACACACACACACACATATATATACATACATGTGTGTGTAGTTTGAAGAAGCTATCTGCGAAAAGTGGAAGCCATAAAAATTCCCATATTAAGGCAAATTGCACCAGCAATGGTCCATCGATGTACCACTTCACAGTATTCAAAAGACCTATAGATGGCTACCCATACTTTCACCAGCACTAAGTATAGGTTATGTGCGGCCATTGTTGGAATACAGTTGGTAAGCCATTAATGGGCCATTAATAGGGCACAGATTTTCAACCACCAGATTCATTTACAGCAACAATCCATCAGTGGGTCATAAATGGCATTCCAAGTGTCCCGTTACCAGCAGTCAACCATAACAGGGCCATTAGCATATACCCATAAGTATTCAGAGTCAACAGTCAACCAGCATTGCCAGCAGTAAAACCACAGTCTGCCGACTGTGGCTTGCTAAATAGGATGGGATGGTCGAGAGGCTAAATCGTACCCTGGAACAGTATCTGGCGATCTTCATAGAAGACAATCAGAAGTATTGGGACTCCAAGGTACCCTTATATCTCCTGGCATATCGCTCGAATGTTCACGAGTCCACAGGGGTAACACCTTCAAGGGTGCTGTTTGGAAGAGATCTCCGCCTACCTGGTGAACTGCTGTTGGGACTCCAGTGGAAGAAGAAGCAGTCATCCTACAATATCCCATTAAACTACGTCAGAAGTTAACCAACATTCATGAGTTTGCCCGGAAGCACCTTAAATTTAATAGTGACCGAATGGTAACATGATATGACCAAAGAACACATGAGGAAACTTTTTAAGGACAGCTGGCATGGTTGTACAACCCTCAAAGGAAGAAGAGGTATTGTCCGATGCTACAAAAATCTTGGGAAGACTCGTACAGGATCCTGAAGAAAATAAATTATGTGGTCTACCAGATTTGTCGACAGGGCTCTTGGGCGAAGCCTAAGGTTGTCCACATAGACCAACTGGTGCTGTACGGAGGTCCTGATGCTGGAGAGTCTTTTCGGGAAGAACAGATTTAAGGAGGGGCATTGTTACGGGCTGTAGCTAGCACCTGCCACCGGCTCCCGTTATACCTGGCCCAGGGTGACCCACTTCATCCCTCCCCTCTTCACGGAAAGATGCGCTCGCTGCGGGGTTGCCCCAATTCTGAGAAGCCTGTGAATATCTGACAGCAGCGAGACTTGCTTACGTCACAATCCCCCCTTTTCCCGCTGAAGAAGCCTACAGGAGATGCAAGAATATTCCGGTGAGACTGGCTTGCATAACAGGCCCTCATCTTACCCTCACTGAAGAAGCCGACACCTGTAGGAGTCGCACGAATATTCTGGGAATTAGGATGCTCGGCGCGGTGCGCGAATTAGAGAAAATTCTGGGTAACGGCCTACGACACTATATATACTGCCGCGGTCCAGCGGCCAGCAGTCTTTGGTGATGGCAATCTAGCCGAGTGCGGGCGCGAAGAGAAGTGTGGTGCGATGCGGACGAGGTGATCGTGGTGTGAATGGACGAGAGGGTGTGAAACCGACAAGTGATGTCTACTGTGCGTGAGAGGGCTCGGAGGACTCTAGAACATTGCAGACTGGCGGGACATTGACTGAACATGGACATGTAATACGGATTTTATTGTAAATATTAGAACTGTCAAATATGGATGCAAAATTTATAAAATATTTGAATAGGTTAATGCACTGTCTATTAGGAATGATTTTTAATTATTTAATTTCATCGATTTCTTTGTAGTAATTCAAAATTGTATTAATTGAAGTCATTAAGTGATATAAATATATTGTATGATGTTGAGTTTTGAGAATTTTGTTTATAGTTATTGTAAATATAGATAGGAAATTATAATTATCACTTTCATTTAATAAGACCCTTAACGAACTTTGTTTAGCCAACTTAATTTTTAGAGAGAAATAGTAAAATTATAATGACAATCAGTCTTGAAGATTTTCTTGTAAATTCGGCTTTCCGGAGCATCCAAATTGGAAATGTGTTTAAAATTCTTAACGTCCAAATTTTTCACTATTTATACATCTTGTCAACATAATTTATGTACTTTTCACACGTTTAAATTTGCTTTTATTAAACTCTTGTAATTTTCCGTATGCTGTGACATACATAATTTACTTAATTATTTTTGTCTATGATCATATGGTTAGGATTTAAAATAATTATATGTACGAATGGCAACATTCATGTGTAAATGCATTTAGTTAGCTGGTTTTATTTATTTTTTTGTGGTTTTAAATTAATAATTTATATGAATTACTTTTTCATGGTCTCAACTAAGTGTTGATATTTCAGGGATATTTTTTATTTTTTTATTACATTTCTACGATGCCTTAAATTCTATGGATTAGGGATTTAGGCTGTTTTGGTGTGAGTCAGTTTAGATTTACGTAGCGAGCCATTCGATTGGTCAGCAGGTTTGAAACCTGCTCCCCTATTGGCGGGAGAGTCCAGCAAAGGGTAGGCAGGTCCATTTCGGTTAGAATTTCGCTCTCTCGGCGGCCATCTTCCAAAGCATCAAGACGTTAGAACAAGACACCGGTCCAGAAGTTGGACGAGGCCTAGGATATTTAAGTAAGATTTTAGGGTGTTCCGTTTTAACAGCTCGCTTTAATTTTTTTGTTTGTGTATTAACGTCGAGTAGAGTGTGAAAGAGCTCTTCCGTTTTAGTACTAAGCAGCTGTTTAGTAAATAGTCAGGTAGTTAGACGTCGCTAAGTTCGTGAGCTGTGAGCCACGCAAGAGAGAACCCCTACACTTCTTATTGTTGCATCATGAGTCTACAAGATTTGATCGTGTCCTGTTCCTAGAAAATAAATGATATTCTTCTTCGAGATCAACTCTACAGTAACGTAAGAAATACAGTACTCAATTTTGCTACGTATTTAGTACAAACAGATGGCTTTTCTTCTAGACGTTTCAACACGACGCCATGTTGGCTAGGCGTCCGTAGCTTAATCCAGCACATCTTTACTAACCACAAGAAACCCGAGTGAGAGCTTTAGTGTTTTTAACAGCAGCAGCTACACCAGAGGCATTAGATTAGTAGAACTGAGACATTTTTCATTTAAGAAGGGATTTTTACAGTGTAAGTGTGTTACGTCAGACTTGCATATATGCTAACGACCGTTACATACGGCCACTCCCTAACGGCAGTGTAGGTTCTTAAAATATTTTCTTTAATATTGTCATTGCATTCAGGGTTGTTTGATTGTTTCATTTTCCTGCATTTGTTTTTAAGTTTACACGTATCTGAATATTTTTATTGACTAAAAGGATAATTGCTTGAAATTACATTGTGTCTGATGTTTTCGTATTCTCTACTCTACATGATTATTTGGTTTCCATCCTCTCATAATATATGTAAACTGAATCTGAAAGAACGCAAGTAGATGTAATAATCTTTGGATGTCAGAATAGTTTTTCAGCTTATTGGCAAACTATGGTTTGTCGTGTTCTGTAACAAGATAGAGTCGGGTACGCAGAGAACGTCTGGAGTCGAAGTCCGCCTGGCTTCGCGCGGACTTGTTACTGAGATGCATCAACAGACTACTAATATCCCATGCCAAAATTTATAAATATAGCCAACAAACTGATGAATGAAAGCTATACGAGAGGGATGTGCATGAGCTATGAAATTAACCACATATGAACGCATGTAGAAGCTCATACTCACGTCACGTTGGTTAATGAAATACAGTCTTAAACATCATTTCAGTTATTTAATCTTACTTAATCTAACCTGGCGCCCTTTACCGAGCAATATCACGTGGCAGTACACCAGTAAATTTACCCTCGACATCAATATTCAGAAATTCAGTCACTCTCCCCATATTAAATTAAATGTATATATGAAGTACAGCATTACACGCACTGAAGATGCCATCATATATTAAACACAGTGTTTACTCCAGACGTAAAGGGCTGTTTGATTTCAATTTGTTTAAAATGGGAACTCTTTTAATCGATTAATTTGTTACATTTAAAAACTACATTTTAGTAAACTATGTTATAATGTTGAAAAATATATATGTTCTTCTTTCATATACACCATAAATCACATTTTTCTGACAATTGTCATGGCAACTGTATTACTTTTTTATGAGTTCTTCACCTTGTATAGTCGGGTGTAGTGCTCCATAGTCAATTGCTCTACTTCAACCATAAGTTTATTATCATTGTACTATTTGAAAACCAAATTTTGTAGGTATTGGTTGAGCGGTTGCTGAGACATCAGACCCATCACATTTTGTTCGAATTGGTAGTATTGTCCTTGATATATGACATAGTAAGCAAAAATTAAAAAAGGCCACCATTTTGAAAATAACTGCACTAAATGGTTCAAGAGCATGAAAGTAAGAGGGGTCATTACAGTTCGCTATCAGTGTACCGAGTTTGGTAACAATAGGTCAACACTTTCAAAAATTGGTTTGGGGAAACACAGGCAGCTGCACACACTGCACACAACATATAAATCACAAGCAGGAAAGGTTATCTAATAAACCTTTCTTCCTTCCTTTAGAAAGAGGCTGAATATATTTATACATAGCAAATTGTACTTCTGGGCATTATAAAAACCTACTGAACAACAGACATTAAATAGTTTTACGCTTTGCAGCCTGTTACACACAATAATACATTATAATGATATTGGTGTTTGAAATGTACATAAACTGATCGTATGGGTTCTGAAGTTTTACAATCAAGCTGGCCATTATCATTGAATCTTATTTAATTAGCATTGAATCTCTATTTCTACAGAAAACATATATGTTAATATGAAGCATTATGGCAGTGGAAAACAGCTCTACCTCAGTTGCGCAAACTTTGTCATTGAACATTTCGGTTCTACATATATAAGCTGTCACCCCTTGCTGTAAGACACTTATTCTGGCTTCGTTTATTGACATGAATTTAAAAATATGTGATCTTAGTATCAAGTGATACATCTCAGCTTCAGATATAACAATCGATATTCACCGAAACCAACAATTACCATCAGCCATGGTTTCATGCATTTCTTTGAGAACACCCAAAGCTTTGGGTTGATGACATACTTTCATCTGCTGTTGGGGAAAAAATGCCAAATAATTTGTACTTCTTGCCATTTGCTGTCAACAAGAAACAAAACGTGGCTTTGGTTTTCCTAATTGATTACATCTAAAATTTGAAAGTCAGCTGTGTTTTTGAGCTGGTCAATTATATTAAACGGCTCATCCTCAGACTGGTCAGAGTACGACGCTCTATTGTTCTTTTCAAGAACGTCTTCAAATGTGAAATGTTGTGCTTTTTCTTAACAACACTGCCAGTATTAACATTTTGAAGCTCCCCCCTCCACGGCGAGTTATAGTCACCACAATGTATTGGCCAGTCCAGGGTCTATTGCACCACCCTCCCTTCCTATCATCTCGCTGCACATTTTTCACCAAAACTTTGTCACCAACTCCTATTGTACTGTTCTGTGCTTCGTGTATTTTGTTATACATATCACGCTGTTTTTCTTGCGACTGTTTTATATCTTCGGTGACACACGAATAAACGTTTCTCCTCATGGCCGGAATAGAGGCCATATTCTTTTAGTTCTGTGGTGTCAATTAATTAATTTAAACTCTCTGGTTCACAAATTTCTTTGCCATTTTGTCTCCAGTCTTCATTTAATGTATCAAATGGAAAGATAGGCTCCCTTTTATATAATAGGAAAAATGGGGAGTAGCCTGTTCAACTATGCTTACTGTATCTGTGTGGTATTATTTTCAAGCAAAATTTTCAGCAGTCCATTTTTTATCATTCGATTTTGGCGTTCGACAAGGCCATTTTCCTGTCGGTGATATGCAGAGGTTATTTATTTTCTTCTCTTTCGCTGTGAGCCTGTGCAGTTCTGCTGACACCGAATTCACAAATTCTCACCCTTGATAGTTAATTAGTCTACTGCTTTGTAAATACTGAAGGTCACATCAACTATCGCATGATATTTATACTATACCCAGCTCAGAAGTCCGATTGCTTCTCATACGCAAGATTATCTCTTCTGTGTACGAGACTAACTGTTCTTAACCAAAGTTTTCAGTTAATTTTGACGACGCAGGAAGAATACTAATAGGTTGCAGATCATTTTGTTATTACGACAGGGATAGTTTTAGAACCGTTTTATTGTCCAAGGAAGGCTGAATATCGCAAAAAGTAGATGAATATGTGCTTACATAGGAGCAGAAACTGGAGTGCATAATTTTATCATTTGTATATTTAAGCAATGTACTCTTGTTACATTCGTTTTTCAGTACTAATGAATTTATCAATTGTGCATTCGTTGACTGACTTCGTTCCAGATCAAAACCCGACTTATTCTCAGGAACATGGTAGCAGGTTGTTATGCCCTTTTAAGAAGGGGCGGGAAAGACATAGCTCAGAGGCGGCACTTAATTATCTTAATTCAAAACTCCACATCTTTATATTCTTTATATAAAATAATTAACATAACTGTCGCAAAATTTAATTTTATTACTAACTCGGGGGAGTTGAAAGTGAATTAATTATTACTATGTTATCAGAAGCTTTAATGTGTTAAAGTTATAAACTTTAAAGAGATATAGCCATGGCTCTATTTTAAGTCTGTTAGGAACGTCTTCATCTTAATAGTGTTGCCGACAGCTGGCATCATTCTCTCTTCATCTTCATTCGGTGGCGACTCAGTGAGCTAATACCCTTTCCGCTGCTCTGCCCGCTTTAATATAAGACCCATGTTGATTAAACAACATTCCTCTTACTTAAAACGCCCGCGATCCTTATCCTGGCTTTCGTGTTCGGTGCGGCAATCAGGTTAGCTATCCTGATCCGTAACAAGGTGTATCCCGAAATTTATGTGTAATATTCTAGTAAGGCTTTAAGTATATGCAATACTTAACACTACTATGTGAAACTCTAAAACGGACTTGACTATCTTGCCTTTGGTTTTATATATTTTTTCTTTGCCTAATTTCGTTTTTCATTTTCTTTCTTAATCAGTTAGTATCATCCAAGGAGCGTTACGAGTTTTGTACCTTACAAATGTATTCAGTGTGTGTCTATCAAATAGTTCCGCGATAGTAATGTTGTTCCCAATTTTTTTTACATATTGTATTAGTGTGTAACACTATAAGCCATGTGAGGTTCATCAGATCTCGTATAAATAATTGAGATTATCTGATGATAGTCGCAATTAATTTGTGTACATTGCGGGGTTTTGGGACGTAAAGTGAGTAAGTTAAGGGAACTAGATTATGTTCTGTAAGGCCCAAAAGTCCGTATCGACCCGTGTCATGAAATTTGCTGAAATTTTTAACAATGGTGAGATATATTAAGCGTTTTCTTAGACGGATTTGTCCGTAAGTTCATATATTTGTAAAATATTAAGTAAGTATTTCACACCGGAATTACAATTTTTCAGTACGTTAGTGTTAAAATAACCTAGCGCTATTATATAATCATATTTGCAAATTAAGCTTTCAATAGCCAGTTCAAGCAGGATAGTTCTAGGTATGGTTAAGCAGCCTGTAAAGGGCCCGGAATATTCACATAATTTTTGTATTTTACTTCAACGAAGAGTTCTTTTACACTCTATTTTGATAAGTTATCTATTATGTGCTTGAAACACAGTTTATTGCTAACAAAATTAGTTGCATCCCCCATCTCCCACCATTTAATTCCCATTCATCCTATAGCAGCGATGTATTGACTAGCCTGGGACCTGCCTGTATTATAGGTTATTCACGTCGACTTCACACTTTTTAAATCAATATTTAGAAATATTACCCCAGGTCAAACATGCTTAGATAGTTCACAAAGAAATCGGTTATCACTATAATGGTTTTGTGCTGCCATTTATGCCTCAGGACTGCATTATAAGGTTGTTTTAAACTTTCAAATATATATATATATATATATATATATATATATATATATATATATATTTGCAAATTAATAATATTATTTCCTTTGTAGTCTATATGAACTGGAATCAGGGAGAAACTTGGTACGTTAGGGATGGCCCGAAAAAACTAGTAACACTTTAATATACTATTAAATTAAGTTTTATAAAATCATGCGAATAGTTAATGAACTTAAACAGTTCATTTTTTGTGTGGCAATGGTAGAAAAAAAATATATTTATAATTCGTTGAAAATATTTATTTTTTACGTCCCGTGTAGCGCATAAGTAAGTCTTGCATATTAGGTCGTTTCCTGGTGTCCTATTTTTATCATCCAGGACAGTTTGTATAATTTATTTGGTTTCTGTGGACTTTATTAAGTATTACAATGCCACGTTTTCCCAGTGGCCAGCGCTATAGTGACAGAAAAGTCAAGTTGTTTTTGATTTTATGAAATCTCATTATTATTATTACACATTACGTTGCTTGAATTCGCAGTTTATAGCAGAAACGTGATTTCAGTATTGAAATATTTATTAAATTGTATATTCTAATGTGATGGTGAAACGGATACAACGTGGAGGTTGGCAAAACTTAGTGACAATATGTAATGGCGTATTCCGTTGTTAATGTGTTGTCAATTTTATGGTGCGAAGATTTTGTTTTCTTCTGTGATAAATATCGAAAATTTATCTATTAAAATGTAAGTATACGTCCTGTTTTTAAGCAACCTAGTCAAGTTACATGATCGTAGATGATGAGTGTTTTTATCACAGGTATAAACACGTTTCAACGTGTGTTGTTCCATACGAGTGAAGTGATTGAGAAAAATATGTAGTTTTGTGAATTGCTGTTGGTTAAATTACTTTGTCATAGAAAGTGTATGAGCGATAATTTAGACGTACGAGGGTTATATGTATTAACGGCAACGATCATTGTGAGTATTCCAATTTAATTACCATATGCCTATGTTTATTTTCCAACTATGTAGATTTTCTGGGGGTCAAAATTAAAAACGTGCTTAGACAGACGTTTATGACAATTGAATATTTTTGCCATGGTAATACTATGAATTCCTTAAAATGTTACAGCCCAATTGGAAAATTAATCAAATTGAGCGAAACCTTGTCAAAAGCTGTTCATGGTAAAGTGAGCATTTTGAACCCTAGTTATTTTTTCTTTCAGTCATTTTTTATCCTTTAGCCACCCTTTCAAATAAATATTGCCATGAAAGTAATAAACACAGTGTGAATGTTCCACCACACTCGGAAATTGACATATAAGGCTAAAATAAAATATATTCATTGACTATTAATCCAAATAAGAGGGCTTTCAAAAATGCTCACTTTACCGTGAATAGCCTATAAGGAGAAACAACGCGAGCAAAATAAAAGCAGTGTTGGCTCTAGGGCGCACATGGCAGCTTACTTTGCAGTCTACCACTGTCGGCCGTT
The DNA here is from genome assembly GCA_029891345.1 of Dryococelus australis. Classification (NCBI taxonomy): domain Eukaryota; kingdom Metazoa; phylum Arthropoda; class Insecta; order Phasmatodea; family Phasmatidae; genus Dryococelus; species Dryococelus australis. The sequence goes on along the minus strand of CM057009.1, from coordinate 228,418,085 downwards.
TGGAGTGGGTGCTGTCGAGACTGGTGTAATCCTCTGTCCCGGTTTTGCTGGAATTCCCACTGGGGTTAACGCCGCTATTGTCACGGCTGGTAAGGGATGAACAAACAGTAAAAACTACTCACACACATGGCTATCACAGTATTGGCGGAACACTGAACTGTTAACCTTACAATAATGACTAGAGGTATCTCAAGGATCAATCCTTAAAGAGAAGGAATAATTGCGAGTAAAGTAGTAATAAGAAATCGCTTAAATTACAAGTAAAACAGGACGTAAACTAAGTTCAAGTCCTTGGAATTCACTTTTCCCCTCATAATTTCCCTTCTTTTCCTTTTGTCACTCAAAATTTCCTGTATTTCTTTAAAAATTTCCCTCTTCCCTTAAAATTTCCCAATTTCATTTAAAATATTGTTTTTTCCAAAACTTTGTGAAAAGTACTTTCTCATCATTGTGGCTGATGTAACGCCTCAATGCAGCTGAGATGCCCCGAATATCAGCCGCATTGATGTAATAATTATTTTGTAAAATTAAATGTATTTTTATAATTAAAAAGTTTAAAGATGTTAGTATTAAGTATTATATATCACCGGACTCGTCTTTTCGTGGCGCATACGATCATGATGCCATGCCACTATTCTGTCTCAATTTTTTATGCTCAATCATTCTATTTTATTTTTCCTGCTTTATCATTCCATCCTGTTTTTTCATGCGTTATCATTCCATCTAGATTTTTCCTGCTCTTTCATTCTATCCTGGTTTTTTATGCGTTATCATTTCATCTTGTTTTCTCATTCTCTATCATTATATGTCTTTTTCCATGCTCTATCAATCCATGTTGGTTCTCTTGCTCTTTCTATTTTGTCTCTCTCATTCATTCTTTCTCTCTCTCTTGTCTCTCCAATTCGTTCTATTATACGGATTCCCTCCACTGCCATCATGTAAATTTACCACCAAAAAATCCAGAGGCGCCATATTGAATTTAGCTTCCAGCATTAACTCCACTAGCCAACTTTCGGACTTCCTTTTTGGTCTGCAAAAGATCTTTCACGTTTTGCGACATCGGCATGTGTAGTGCCGTAAGGTTTAACCTGGGGAGAGTGTCGGAGGCGAGGTTGGTATAGGGAATTATGCTTAGTCGCCCTTATCGACAATCACCTAAAAAGTTAGGTTAGGTTTGATCATTTTTGGATAATAATTATAATAATGTTTAACAAAATTATGTGTTTGAATAAAAAATATATTTATTAATTTTTTACCAAACAATTATAACTGTGGCCATCTGGAATCTTAGTAAACATAGGAGCAATATTTATTTTATTTTTAAAATAATTATTTATCTACTTCGACCATCGAATATAACACATCGCCTACCTTACAACGGGGCATTTTTTGGACTTATGCCCTTTCTGACAAGGTAAATTATGAATTTATGCCCTTTGTAAATATACTCATAATTTCCAAACCGTTTATACTATGAGGATCAATTTCATAAGATATAAACCTTATCGATATCCGTCACGGTGGTAAGGGCATTTAAGCCCTATGGCTTTCCTGACAAGGTCAATTATGAGTTAAGCTCTTTTTATAAATGTACTCATATTACCTGAGCCATTGATAATATGCTCATCAAATTCGTAACATTGAGACCATACCCGACATACAACATAATGTTAAAATCATTTAGGTCCTAAACCCTTTCTGGCAAATGTTTAATTTGAGGTAAGGCAAATTCATAACATAGATATTTCAGCCGATATTCAGCATAATGGTAAGGGAATTTAGGACCTAAACCCTTTTCTGGAAATATTAATTTTGCGTTTAAGCCCAAACTCACCAAGTACATACTCATCAAAGACATTTACCAACAATATTATTTCATTTCCGATTTTAACCAATTTCTCTTTGTGACTTGGGTAGAGGCTAGGGATAATTAATGTAATGTTACTTTCGGATTTTGGAGTTCGATCCTCGGTGAGGGCACAAAATATTATTTAATTTCCGATTTTAACAACATTTTATTTATGATTTGCATAGGTGGTAGGGGTAATTAATAATATGTTAATTTCGGATTTTGGAGTTCGATTCTTTGTTCAGGTCATGTAATATTATTTCATTTCTGATTTTAACTAAATTTTATTTGTGACTTGGGTAGGTGCTAGGTTTACTTAATGTTATAGTAATTTAGAATTATCAAGTTCGAGTCATGGTCAGAACACCTAAAATTATTTTATATCCTAATTTAAATAAGATTTAGTTTATTTTATTCCTGCTTATAGTAATTAATGTTATGTTATTTTTGGGCAACCTACACCAATACCCAGGGAACACACTTCATGGTTTAAAAATAATTCTGGAAAATGCATTTTTACTTATTCACTTACGATCGCTGTCTGTTATATTACCTGATCAGAGTATACTGCTCAACTCACATGTTATATGTTCGATGTCAACTGTCGAAGGTCGAGAATGTTTGACAATTCAGTTATATATGATGTAATTGTGGATTAACATAATCTTGAAAATCGATACTTGAATAACCACGCAATGAATATTTACTAGGTAGAACGTACACACATGAATAATTAAGAACTAAACATTCACTAAAGTAATGTATCCTCTCAGCAAAACAGCCAAACTTCAACTGTCATATACCTTTTCATTTGTTTCAGAATTTGCAATTAGTATAATAATTATTATTATTATTAGGTGTGGAAGGGAGTATACTTACACTAGCCTAGCATTCACTATACACACATATCAAGTATGCACATTATATGTAGGGAAACATGTTTGCTCCCGAGTAAGCTTACCATAATTATTTTTTTCATAGGACATTTTCAAGCGAAAAGTGTTCCCGCTTTATTCCTATCAGGTCAACGAAACCTAACAGGAAAAACATTTATATATGCGGTTTGAACTTATACAAACAACCAAAGACAGAATATTTCTATGAATTACTCTGATGAAGCATTTCATCATTTATTAGCAAAGCACACACATCAATGCCAACAAAAAACAAGACTACATGGTCAAATGCACCTAAAGTCCTTTTATAATGATACTAACTCATAATTTCCCATATACCAAAGTCTAAGGCATCAGTTTTATAACACACACATTCACAAAACTCATTAGCACATACCATACCAAGCAATTGCAAAACCTCATACCGTCAAACTTTACAAGCAAAACTAAATACTTGAAATATAATTTGACATGTCATACAACTCAAAAGAACAAAACATACAATAAACAGTCACGATCATAATATGGAACTACTTCAAACAATATTACCATCAACATAACACCCAACTTGCGAAACACCTTACATCAATCGTCACAAGCAAAACTCAATACATAACAACTAAATAAAAACTGTCATACAACACAAATGAACAAATCTCCATAATCGGTCTTCCAATACACATTATCACCCATATATAACTTTAATTATAATGATATACAAGAAAAAAGCCCTACCAAGATTCTGTTTATCCAGTTTACTGTTTAACATATATTAAAACCGAATTAAGATGAAAATAAAATACTCATTGCACTCAAATCGTGCTATCCCATACTGCATATAGCAATAAACACATGTTTATTACATAAAAAAACCTTGATCAAGGAATGTTTGTCAATATATGCTCTTTTTAAGAGTTTATTCGATCCTTCCAAAATACTTTGATCTTATCTGCATAACAAGTATTTGGACAATTAAACCTGCTTTCATCTCACAAGAAGCTTAAGTTTTGTTTACATGTAACTATATTTATCTACTGCGAGAAGCACAAAAGTCTTGCATAAATATCGATTTAGTCAATATTTCAACCTAAATGCAGGCATGCATAGTTATACCAACAGATTCTTTGTTTCAAATTCCAACAATGTAAATACACGTGAATGAATTGCTATGTGCGATATTTCTTTAAACCCACTGAATTTAAACATTAAATAATCCTTTAAAATTATCATTATTTTTATCTATCATTAAAATATAGACTTGCTCATTTAATATAGTGTAATAACACACCCACTAAGTACTCATTATGCAACAAACAACTACTCTACATAATTAAAGTCAATGCAATGCCTAACATATCCTAACATAGCCAAAAACATTATATCCTTTTTTAATTATTCTAGGAAGACTTGTATGTGAATGGCTAACCAAATCTCTCAAACTTCCGAAGAACACCATGTTTAATTCTTATCTCTGCAGCCTAACATTTTGATAAACTATCAAAAATTGTATAGATCATGATAGATAAGGCTTACATCGGGAGAATTGAGCACACACATTATCAATTATCAAGAGTAAAATATGTATATTCGCATAACAAAAATATATATTTAGAAAGAATATTTACATATAAGTAGCATATTCATGGCAACTCAAGAATCATACAAGGTAAATAGAAATTTCTTTTAATCGCATATCAAGTAAATAAACAAAATTATTGCTGTAATGAATATCTAACTGCAAGTAGTGGGAATGTAACGAGATGAAATCAAATACCAATCGACAGATGAATAACAACAAACAAGAAAGGAATATAACTATAGGTTTGAGAACATTCTCATTGCATCATTGCAAGTCAAATCCACATTTTAACACTAGTATTTACATATTGAATAACTATCATGTTTAATTTCACTCTAATTATACAACTTACATAAACCAAAACTAACATCCGACTAATATATGCGTGATATTATCCATAACTTATACATGACATCTACACACTACGCAACAAACATCTACACAATATGCCCTTTCATTAACTTTCTCACACTATATTCAACTCCAATACAGCATTCTTTATCTATCTATACCAACCTATCACAGCTCATCGACAACAAAGAACCACATATACTCACCCACACAGGCCTCTATCAGTCCAACATCATCTCTGGAAGGAGAAAAACGATCTCGTGGAAAAGGTGAAAGTGAGTGCTTTATTTAGGAAGGCTACACAATCACAACCTGCATTGCATATGTAATTAAAGAATAGTGTTAAAAAATATTAATCAACAAATCAAACGTTTTAGAAATGATATATTTAACACAATTACTGTTCTACATATCAATCCTCAATCCTCTATCCTCAGTCCTCAATTTTCTAACCTCAATCCTAACTCTCAAAAATCATTCCTTATTACTAAAAATTTCATTCCTATTCCTCGATAATAATTCCTTATTCCTCATAAATTGTTCCTTATTACTCAAAACTCATTCCTCAATCCTCAATCACAAAAATCGCTCCACATTAATCAAAAATCATTCCTTATTTCTCAAAAATCATTCCTCAAACAGCAATCCTCAATCCTCAAAAATCGTGCCTTATTCCTCAAAAATGATTCCTTATTCCTCAAAAATTGATTCCTATTCCTCGAGAATAATTCGTTATTCCTCATAAACCGTTCCTCATTCCTCAAAAAACATTCCTGAATCCTCAACTCTAATTATTTACAGAATGAATGTAAGTTTGCATGACTAACTGTGTCACAGCACTAATGTAACCTAGTAAATTTTAAGAAAACTGATGAGTCAAACGAAGTCTTGATTTCGTTCAGGAGCAATTCAATATGCAAAGGAAAGTATAAGTATTGACAGATTTCACCAGCCCTAAAATGTTTGCTTATTTTAATACTATTTTATATCATTTGTATAATATTAGGAATGATTAGTTTATTATAAAATTATAAATCATTATATTTTCGGTTAACTTTGTTTTGCATCACAGTTCTCTTAAAAGTATCGGATGGCAGCAATTTCAGCTGTAAAAGATATTTTTAGATGTTTAAAAACTCGCACAATTTGTTATATATAATAAACTAAAAAAAAATTTTTAAGGTTACTTTTTGTGAGCAAAAATCGTGGGACTGACTAAATCTGGCGAAATGTTTTATTTAGTTACAGCACTCAAATCTAAGAACGAACGGAATAAAATATTTCAAAATCATCACCTAAAACTTATTCATCTTATAAACGTTTACTCAATTAATATAAACCTTTTATGTAGTTTTTAACTTAGCTGCTATTATTGCACCTTTACAATTTTACATACATTAATTTTGTTTCATAGGCACTGCTTCGCGAAACACAAATTAATAAGATTCATGGTTTCCATTAACAATCAAAACATATCAGTGATATAGGCGAAAGGATAGTTTACTAGAATAAACGTGTCTGTTGTACGGTTCATGGTGTAAATAAATTTTGCTACAGAAACGTGTTATAACAAAACTACTTTTGGGACAGTAGTCTGTGCTATTTGATTATTTTATAGGTTTGCGTGGGCACTCAACTATGATACGGAGAACCCCAGTCATAATGAAATTGTGAGGTACCACCATTTAGCTATTATGTGCTGCTGGGGTCTCGAAAAGGCTCCACATAATATAACGTGGTCCACATCGCATTACGAATAATTTCTACATAAATAAGGATGCGTCCCTGGCTTTTAATAACACGGGATCTGTTATCGGTGAGACACTGTTGCATACCTGCATAGCCACCACTGACAAATATCGTCCCACATACAATAGTGTTTTATTTCCTGGAAATAAACACATTTCGTTGAAACATGTTCACGGGACTGAAGCTCCCTCAGGACTAGAACTAGGCCATATGTCGTGTATATAAGTATTTTATATATATTTTTTGACAATGCTCTGGCAGAGTTTTCAATCTATTTTTTACTACTTTGTATACAACACATTGTCTGTTCATAGCAACATTGGTTTCTGTAGATACTGAATGGTACACATAGCCTATATTATAGGCCTTCATCTGTCTCGTTGCGAATCATATGTTCATTTCTAATTCTGAAGCCTCATTGTAAACGTTTGTTTTATATACACTGCACCTTTTATGACTTCAACAAAAAGTTAATTCGAATCTTAATAGTTTATTATAGGATCTACAGAAAATCTTTCCTCTCACGGTGTCAGGGCTTTTGTAAAAGTGTATGTTCCCTTACTGCATTCTACATACGTTTTTTAATAATTGGTTTCAGTGTAATTGTTATCATTATGCGCTATTATTTCTCGAACCAACTTTAACTAATTCTCTTTAAAGCTTTTATAAATTTTTCTTATCCTTCTAGATTTAATATCATTAAAATACCTTTACAGGTAGCGTTTAGCAAATTCACCGCCATTTACTGAACACAGCTCAGCTGACGTCTATTTCTGAATATAAGAACGACATTTCAAAACAACAATAAAAATAATTTATTTCGCAATATAATAAACAGCGTATTTATTTAATCAAAATGCATCACTGTTCTTGACTTTCTGTTTGTCAAAAATTTGTCGAATCCTAAGACACATGTTACATGGAAAACACTTTTCTCTACTGTAGTTTACACCGATATGAAATTAAATGTTGGCGGCACTCGTTTAAAATAAGTGTTTATAATTTTGTAAAAAGTGCAATGGCGAAATTTAAAAAATGTTGAAGTTATCGTAGTAGAATTTAAAAAAAATCTACAATAATGTGCGAATTTTCTCTCATTGCAAAAATCTCTTTAAAATCGAATAGCAGTACTACTGAACTAAATAGGCATATGCCTTTCGTCCTTTAGTTTTTAACAATAGCTAATATGGGCTTGTTTTATGTTTTATTTTCAGGCTCTGGGTTTCGTGACAACTTGACTCTGCAAAGGCGTACGTCCACAATAATAAAGTTTAATTTAACTGCTCATAACCATTGCAAATGTCATTAGGATAAAACAATATTATAGTTCCTACAATAGCACAATTTTTTTTATTGTGTGTTCAGAATAATTCACATTAGGCGAAAATAGTCACACATGCCTATAAATAAATTTTCAAGTCTTACTGACAAGTTACTTTACTCTAAATGACAGTATTTACAAAATATCATGAGAAGTCTAATGTAGGATTATTAAGAATTAAGATCAACAGAAATTATGAAGAAACTGTAACAGTTTTACTCCTGTGTCCCGTCAGTGAACACTTCTCTTACCAACAGAACAACTATGTGATATGAAAAGCTCCTTAGAATTGCAATAAGCGCAAATTCATTCGATTAAAGTGACACCCAATTAATGTAAATGTCCAGTTTAATGCTCAATAACGGAACTCGCCGTCCACACTCATTCGTTTTTATATTAGGAACGCAATAGATGAACAGCTAAATGAGAAGTCACCAGCAGGAAATATAATAATTCATCACGAAATATTTGATATTCATTTCTCCAAACAACTGATGAACATATAACACTGTAAGTGTAGGCCTACTTCATATTCTTTAGAAAATACAGATATACTGTACATGAACAGTGAAACGCATTTAAGTTACGAAGATTCTGATTTAATACTTCATAATAATTTATCTGTGCACATATTTCACGTATCGAAACCAATTTATATATATATTATTTATATTATATATATCAGACAAAAACTTGCAGAACGACTATTACTTCATATTTTCTAAGATGAGTAAATATTCACTTGGTATAATTACATATTTTTCTAGGTAACTCGCAGATTAATGCCGTGTAGCATATTATTCATTCCTGTCTGCTTTTGTTACTTAACAGACCCAGATAATTAATGATAACTCTAGAACCTGCCTGTACTTATTGCGAATGCTGGGGAAAGTAAAAAGTCTTCAAGAAAATAAGACAATTATACATATCAGTACTTTAACCCTAGAGCAAAATAATTCATTCTTATTTTGTAACTTTATCATGTCCTAGAGTTATGGGAATTCTTTCTAATCAGTATTTGTATAATGTTCTCCAAAGGTAAGTAAAAATTCAGTACGGAATTTTTACATCCCCTGCGTGCATGCAAGTCGCGTATCCAAGGGTATTTCTTTTCTTTATTGTGATTGGTCCACATGCTACAGCTTTTGAGCCCCCCGGCTCTCATAATATACTGTTTTTATAGGGGAGAAAAAAATCAGCACGTAATTATCACTTCCCCTCTCTACATAATTTGTTTTGTAATAAATTATTGACTGCATTATGTGTAAATGAACGTTTACAGCTTGTTAGATGCAAGAGTGCCTATACGGTTCGAACTTTGCCAGCATAAATAAAACATTAACTAAATAAAAAACACATATAAGTCGCGTGCACATGAATTCTTATTTTATTTTTTGTAACATGATCACATACTAAAGCTTTTCAGTCTTCCTGTACTTAGTACACGCTGTTTATCGAAAAGGAGGGTGGGGGGGGGCACTTGAGTAGGTAATCTGAATGGAAAGCGATTATATAATAGCCGGTTCAATTGCGACATAGGTATTTGAATTAGTCTTGATGAGACTATGCTGTAGTATGTATGCAACGTGATTACTTATAGTTAAGCTAGTGGGTCGTACATGGCTAGGGTTACCACTGCAGAGATGCCCTCAAACTCTTCCTTGCATGAAAGCAGTTATCTCAGCATTGTTCTTTTCTTTCTGGAGTGACATCATAGATTTTGGATGGCACACGACCTTAGCAGCTGTGTGTTCAGATGCGGAGATGCTTGGTTCTGTTCACATACTATACAAATACCTTCCGATATGGCTGTCGGGAATGACTGATCTGATAGTTTGTATGATCACTATTATGGTTTCTTCATACGAGCTGTATAGGTATCGTGTTGCATATGTGCGTGGGTTACGGTGAAAGTTATGTCATGTGTGTGATGTATGAAACTGAATGTCTATACGAACTGACTTGGAAAATGTCTCTAACGAGTAGAAAAAAAATGTAATGCATATAAAGGGAGCTTGCCACAAAATATTTGAGTGTTTTGGTCCTAGATGGCTGACTACCAACTGATTATCACAGGTTTCTTCTATCAATCTGAAAGTGTTGTGAACTATACTTATTACACTGATTAGGACGTATCAGGGCATTTCAAATAGTTCAGAGTCGGGTGGGATTCCTTCGATCCGATTTCGATGCATTTATTCCCATAAGTTCAGTTATAGAGTCTAGGTATGTTTGTACTACGGCCAAAGACATTATGACCTATTTGGAGTCGCAATTAGTACCTAGGATTCGAATTTGGTGACTATGACATTATCAGATCGAAAATGGTGGCTTCATATGTCTATAAAAGGTCCTAGAGCACAATGGCTTAAATCGATCTGTTGGAGGTCGCAAAGAGTTGCTACGGTTCGGTTTGAAATTGGGTGTTAAGTATGACTATAAAATAACATAAGGCATAAAGATCTGTATCGGCATATTGGTGTTCGTAAGCATTACATGTAAAATGGTGACCAGGTATGCTTATAAATTTAACTATGGCATAATTATCTGTACCAGCTTGTTGGGGGTAGTAAGAATTACATACAATTCAATTTTGATGTCTATAAGTCTATCGCTTCGGAAATGGTGGCCAGGTATGCCAATAAATTTAATTAATGCATGATGGTATGTATCGGCTTATTAGGGGTCGTAAGCATTACCTATTAATCAATTTTGGTGTCTCTAAATCTATCAGTTCGAAAATGCTGGCCAAGTATGCCAATAAATTTAGCTACGTCATAATGGTATGTATCAGCTTGTTGGGGGTCGTAAGCATTACCTATAAATCAATTTTGGTGTCTCGACGTCTATCGGTTCGGAATTGGTGGCCAGATATGCCAATAAATTTAGATATGGCATAATGGTATATATCGTCTTGTTGGGGGTCGTAAGCATTACCTATAAGTCAATTTTGGCGTCTCTAAGTCTAACGGTTTGGAAATGGTAGCCAGGTATGCTTATGAATTTAATTACGGCATTATGGTCTGTGTCGGCTTGTTGGGGGTGGTGTGCATTATCTGCAATACAATTTTGACGTCTCTAGGTCTATTAGTTCGAAAATGGCGTAAAGAATAATGTCCTATATCAGCTTCCGACCTGTTCGGGGGAGTAAAATTTCACTAGTCTTTATCCTGGATTTTCTTTGGACATCCCTGTGGCAGGTAGTAAAATACACTTGTGAATTTTTCAGGGTAGGTTAACTTTCACGGGGAGTAAAATTCCACTGTTACACACGGCTAAGAGCCAGCGGCAGTCAGACAATGACGGGTAAGCACATGCGCGCAGACACCAAGATTACGGACTTTCCCGAAACGGGATAGGTAAATTTCAGTGCCATGTTTTCTTATTTTCAGGTATAAAGTGTAATAAAAGTGTAAAAAAAAATTTTCTTAAAATTTTGCTCAATATTACTTTCAAATTCAAAATGCACGCAGCGTCGAAGAAACAGACATTAATATTCCGGCATAAACGCCTATAAAGAACAGATTTCTAACACCAATATTTGACCATTTTAATTGGTTTTGCTATTATGTATCCAAATATCTTGTGTGCCATTTAATTTTAAAGATAATAATTTTACTCGGCGTTCATAGCAATTCAGCTTGTGTGAACCCTGTAAGCGGCCACTGTATGTCCGTGAGACACTTGCCTCTCGGCATCAATCTAGGAGAGCTGACGAGGTAAGACGCTGTCACGCACGCACTTCATATTTTTGCACTGAGTTATATTTCCATAGTTCACTTTAGTATACCGGTTAACCTTTACTTCTCGTAAATTTTTGCCAGACGTCCCCAGCATTATGCTTCCGCTTTAATAAATAATTTACAGCCCTTGTGGCATTTTAAACTTAAATCGTGGCAAGGAGGAAAGATGTCGGAGAGGTCATGCGACCCACGCAACTTATGAATCAGGCGCCATCCGTCTATATTAAGAGCTTTATCATTGTAATTTCTGCTTAATTGCTACGAGAAATATTGTGGGTAATTTTGTATGTGCGTATTTTTAGGGTTTTGTCATGTTTATTATTTTACGGCCTTCTTAGTCGCCACCACGGGTTTACAAGACGCTAGGTCCGTATCTGCGCCATCCTTGCGCTTAGAGTGTTCTTTCTTGTCATTTCTCAGGGTAATATGTATTGGTTCAATTAAGGTTTCTATGTTTGATGCTTGCATGTATGACCACGCAGTCTCTTACCTATGTTGGATTTTTCGAGCCATCAGGCGTGGTAGAAACTTTGTATACTCAAATCGCACAGAGAATAATTTTCCGAAAGACGCCGTAATTTTGTCCAACAGGATTTGATTGATTTTCACAGAAAATATTCTGACTTCATCTGCACCACGTGGTCCACTACGAATTTTATCCAGCGGCATCCGCGCCACTTAGATTGTTTTCACGCATCTGGTTGTTTATTCTGCCTGTTCATGTCGTGCCCCACCTTCATTAAGTGCTATTTTTGTGTAATTTTTACGGCGATGCAATTTTATCCTAACTTTCTGTGTGTTTGACCGTCGCCTCACAACACGTGGTTCGGGGTCGAGTCCCGATGAGTGAGATTCAGAGAGACAGTAAACGTACGTGGTAAATTCATCTTTTCATTCCCCGTCTCCTGTCTCCAGGAAAACCCTACAGTCCACACTAACGGCTGTAGACCTCTTTCTTTGTGGAGACTGTGTCTTATGGCACCACAAGGAGATCATTCATCTAGGAGTGTGCGAGTTCAGTTACATGCTGGGGTAATCACCCACCGTAGCTAGTTAGTCACGCCCGAGGTTAATCTTAAAATAATTCTGGTACGATGTGTAACTAATGGTAAATGAAAGGGAATTCTCTCAGTGTAATCATATGTCCTTTGTAACGTCGAAACCAAGCAAACTCCTGATTACAGTGTGTTTATAAATGTTTATTATGGCAAAGTGCTTTGTAAAGACGCGCGGATGAGACAGACACACAGAACACACAGAAGACACAGCATCCCTGAGATTCCTGAGTCTCGAAGTGCAGTGTATGGGCAGTACCACTGGCGCCATTCTACAGTAATTAAATAGTGACTTCGTTCGTCGCGTATCTCTACCCGACGGTGTCAACGTAATGGCAAACACTTGGTATAAAAAATACATCATGCTGTCAATTGCCAGCTTACATCTTGCCTTTTCAAAACACTTTCCAAAAGTTTATCTGCAGAAAAACATCATATTTATATAATTATTGTGGTCAAGAGCCTTGTCTAAAAAATGTTACAGGCCCAGAATAAATAAGATCGTGGCCAGCTTACTAAAAACCAAATGATGCTATTTCGGAATCACCACAGAAAATTATTTCATCTATTGGCGACAGGTCGGCTAGACATCACGCCGACATAATTAAGGTGATACCCATCTGTTATCCCAAAAAATACAGTGTGCTACTGTCTTTTTTCCAATGGCAAATATTCTTTCTCTAAAAAGACTACACGCAGTTAACAGCTAGCCTATATCTTGTCTATTTAATAAAACACTTCCCAAAAGTTTGTCAGCAAAAATACATAATATTTATATATTTATTCTGATAAAGAGCCTTTTCTCGGAAATGTTACTGGGCCGCAATAAATCAGATGATGCCCAACTTACCGAAAAGTCAAAGATGCTGTTTTGGAATCGTCGCATAATATTACTTGAGGTATTAGCGACATATTGGCTGTGAGATATCAGGCCGACATAATGTGGGTGATATACATTTATTATCCTATATAATACAGTAGGACATTGTTTTTTCTCTAACGGCAAACATTCTGTCTCAAATAAGACATTATACCGTTAACAGCTAGCTTACATAATGTTTATTTAAACCCCCTTTACAATAGTTTGTCGGCCAAAGACCTCATATTTATATCTTTATTGTGATAAAGAGCCTTGTCTCGGAAATGTTACTGGGCCGCAATAAATCAGATAATGGCCTGCTTACCGAAAAGTCAAAGATGCTGCATTGGAATCATTCCATAATATTATTTGAGATATTAGCGACAGACTGACTGTGACATATCATGGCGACATAATTTAGGTGAAAAATCCTAAAAAATTCAGTGGGCCATAGTCTTTTACCTAATGGCAAACACTAGGTCTCAAAAATGGCCCACTATCGTTCAGGCTTTGGAACAGCAAGTCTGGAAAGTTTTTGGTCTGCCCACTGCATTAGTAAAGGACAATGCCAGATTACACCTATTGTAGATACTTTCCTAAGGGTAACCGGGTAAAACTTTTTAATAAAAACCTTATGGCCTGCCTCATCATATTTCATAATCAGTAAAACACACAGTGTATCAACGACCTAAAATTTATTATAATAGGTTATATTTCGGCGGTCCACGATTCCACAGGCTCGCCTCCTCTTCCGTTCCTGGGACATATATTGCCTAATCCTCTTTTAAACATTTTGAATAACCTCGCTGAACCGTCTCCTCGACAGGGTAGAGTGCCGCCTGGTTGACGCGAAACTTGAGGTTGCTGCGTGCCTTGACCAAGGTCAGATTCTCTTCCCCCCCCCCCTCCTTTTCGTTCAATGATAAAGTTTTATGATAGAATTTTCTCCTGCCGGACAGCGGGGAGGACATCGGTACTTAGTGTATATCTAAATGATCTGGCCCTTTTCAGATATATAAATACTTAGGCAACAACAGTGTAATGTTATCCCTTGTGGGGGTATCGCATGAGTTACGTAAAGCTCAAGAAGTATTTTTCAATGGTTTAAGTTACTTTGTTATTCAGATTGAACATATATATTTTTTGTTTATTTGATTGTTTTGTTTTTGTCTGAGTTTTGTAACGACACTTGTGTACCCCTTCTCTTTTCTGCTCCTTAATTCTAATTTCGTTTACTCTTTATCATCGTTCTCGTGTTTATTTATTTCCCCGGGGCACGTCGGTCGAGTGCGAGGAAGGCATTTGGCGGCGGCAGCTAGAATTTCTGCAGTTTCGTCGAGTTGGAGCCTGCTGTGCTGCAACCCACCTGACTTGTTCGCCCTTCTGGTTACAGCATTACAGGCGCTTGGTCGCGCTTTTCGTCGTCCGGACTCTGAGCTTTGGACTGATGTATTCTCCCGGGAGAAAAGAAGACGAGACTCCACCACCTCTTGTGCTCTAGTTGGCACAGAGTGCTTTGAGTGGAGTAAAGTACTTGAACTTACTGACTTCAAGATTTCGTCGTGTTTGTTGCGTGAAGAATGTTTCCTTGTCTCACCGATGGCATTTTCTTATTCTGTAATATACTGTGTTTGTATTGCTACTGTTGAATGCCTTGGAATGAAGCTGATGTGACGAGTGATTAAGCAGGGGTATTGTGCAGTTTGGATGAACTGCATTGGCGTTATAGAGACCGCTGCTTATTTTAAAGTGTGTGAACTCCTCCTCGCCTCCCGAGTGTTTTCGTTTACCTCCCTCTCCCTTTTGCTTCCCTACTCTTTGGTTTCCCCACCCTCCTGCATATGCGCGATCTTCTACCTTTTGATTGGTCGTAATGTAATTTGAAGTGAATAGTCTTTGAAACAGTGCAATGTTCGGTCACTTCTACTCTGGTCGCCTAGTTGAGCATACCCTTCTGGCATTCTACTCGCTTAAGGTCCGTGTCAGGACTCTTTTAAACTTTGAATCAGCGTGCGAGCTGATAGTAATTTGAGTGTGTACAGCAGATACGATATATTTTAAGGTGGGTTAGCCCTTGACGTAATGGTAAAGTAATGTGTCGAGTGCTAGTTAGAATTCGTTTGGCGTTTTCATAGTTGAGTATTCTAACTTTGGTTTGGCTTTAATAGTGTTGCGTTTTAAAATTCCCTTCTGGTGTAACTTACTAGCTGTGGAGACCTATAGTGTGATTCGGGTTTGCTGGTGTTGTAAAAGTTTGTGTAACTGCAAAAATATATTTTTCGTTAGGCGCTGAGTTTCCTGGAAAAGTAATGGCCAGTCAAAAGGGCCCGCATAGACTCGTGTTATTTTACTGCAGTTAGATAACCCTCCCATACTTAATCTAGTGGTTTTTTTTTTCAAATATCATTCAGTCTTTTGCATTTTACAATCATTGATGTCCAGTTTTATTCAGTTTTATTAATTGGTACGTACCAAGAAATCTTGTATGCATGCCGTACTTTGATAGGCCTTTGGTGCTCCAGCATGCGCTCAAGTTTTTATCTGTTATATTTAAATTATTTCCATTGAAGCAACCACACTTATAATAGTGTTCCTTATCGAAGCCTTTTCAATGTAAAAGAATTTTCAAAGTATTAGCCTCATAGTACTTTTAATTGCTTGCATTGCCTTCGGTTATATGAAAGAGTTTGTATAATTTTCATAAAATGTCAACATTTGAAATATTGTTCAGCTCCCAGCTTTGAATGGTCCGAAAGTAGGCTCTTGGGTTGCGATTTTAAAGTGATATTTTAAATCGTTAGTGTTTATGACAAATCAGTTTGAAATAGTTGAATTACAGTGTCTTGATATTATAAATAAAAACATGTTTTAACAGAATTGGTGTAATAAAGCTTGTGGTCACCCGACAGTGTAGTACGTACTTCAGGTGAAATGTTTAATGGCCCATTCATATCACATGCCCTTGAAACCATTGTACGTAAAATATTTGGCATTGCCTGTGAGGATGTTAACAGGAGCAATTAATATTTTCCACGCCTACTCAGTAAGGACCTTAACTACTGTTGTCGCCTTCATGTTCCACAATGGTAACAAAATCACTAACTTGGTGAAAGTATCCAACAAGATGAGAACAGAGATGTTGCCCTTCATAGAGTATTTCAAAGGCCCAGATATGTCCAAATGGACAGTGCCCCAAGGTGATTGAGGAATTTACCTAACAGCTTTCCCCACTTTAGCGTGGCATGCTTGCTTGCATATTTGGCATCATCGCAAGAGCAGTCATATTCAAACCCCTCGCTTTTCAGCGTAGGCCAAGCGAAGTAAATAGTTACATCGTGAAAAGTCTTTCTTATGCTTTGGTGTCCTCAAACAACGGTATCGTAAAAATAGGTATTCACCATAGGTCGCAAAGACAAGAGCACAACAATCTTGCTAGCATGACCACAATTTTGCCCTGTAAATTATACTATATAATCTTATCCACTACATAGAGTAATATAACAGCCAAATTCAAATCAGCTATCACCTGCGAACAAAAGGCGTCATCTGCCTATGCCTGACACAGCTTTACAAGGAATTCAGGGAAATCCTGTATAAGGCCTATGGGCACTGTCGGTGACTAGACTTCTTCGACTTCAAAACTGTCTTCAATTAACATTTGCGACAGCGCATTAGCAACTTTATTGTCGGTGCCGCGGAAGTGATAAACCTCAAATTGGAAGCGCGATACGCGCAAGACCCAATGACCCAATTTCCCTAGATACCGGGGATGGTTAAATTCCCAACTCAGAGCCTATGTGTCCGTAAACAAGTCGCATTCCTAATGTTCAATATAAGAGGCAAACTTTTCCGTACCAAAAATGCAATCGAAAGTCTCCTTCTTGTATATTCCTAATTTTCACTCAGCCTCAGACAGGCTGTGGCTGACGAATGCTACAAGTGCTAGTCCCTGTTCCATCTGCTGGCTCAGGACTGCGCCTAAAGCCAGGCAGGAAGCATCAACCTGGAAAATGTGGCTTCTTTCTCTGGACTCCATTTGAACTCAGCACCCTTCTTCAGAAGCCCATGATCCCGAGAAATTTCTGAAAACCTTTCAGTGTTTAAGGTCATGGGAAATCCAGAATAAGTCCAACATGATCGGGATCGATGAGCAGATGCCCCTCACAGAGAAGATAACCTAAGAACTTAACCTTGTTGGACCCTAGAGGGACATCTGTATTCACAATAAGGCCAACTTCTCTCATTCTAAAGTTATCTTGATGCAAATGCGAAAAGCGAGAATCAAAGTCGTCACTATATACTATTGTATCAACGATATAACTGAACACGCATTTGTATTTAAAATCCGACAATACATTATCTTAAACACGTGACAAGGCCTGACTTCCGAAATTCGAACTCATAGGGATGCGAGTAAACTCGTACTGGCTCCACGGTGTACTGAGTGCAATATGCTTCCTGCAGAAAGGGTCTAACTGGCGCTAGTGGAAACTGTTATTAAGGTCCATGACGAAGAACACATGGGCCTTTCCTAAATGATGTAGTGCATCATTTATGGTTGACCAAGAAAAGGGGTCATTGTGAATTTTCTATTGACTATTGAAAATTCGCAACCAATCAGTACTTGTCACTACTCCATTTCCTTACCAAAAAACCCGAAGAACAATAATCAGAAGTGGAGGGGATAGTTACGCCTATAGCAAATAACATGTCAATTATCTCCCAAAAACCTGGAGCATCTGGGGAGGGCACCTAAAATGATGGTTCCCCATGGGTATTTCATCCGTCAATGTGAACTTGTAAGGGAGCTCATCGCATTTACCGATGCTTGGTGGGATGTCGTCGCCAAACTCCTCTCAAACTGTTCCAACAGAAGATTGAATTCAGCATCAGAAATATCGCCCTCCAACAGAGGCGTGAATATTTCCAGAAGTGCATTGACGTGCAACGCAATACGGATGTTGGGAGCAAAACCAAACTAAAGGTAAAAAGAATACTAATTAAAGAGTGCCCTCATTTTACCCAAAAACTCCAAACACAAAAGGGGAAGGTCCAAAAGAACCTACCAAATTTAGAAGTGCAAGTTAACCACCACGTCTGACTACTAATTCGCTGTTAGCGACACAAAGATATTTCTTGTGAACAACACTGATACAACCTTCAAAAAAAATTTTCAAATGGATTAGACATTTAATGAATACCTCACTCATCATGCAATTGAAGCTGGAAAATTATGATATCTCCATGTAACAGTGGCAGAGCACTTCTTAACATACAGTAAGACCTCTCGGTCAGAGTAATATTCTATTCTAATGCAACACTCTCAGATATAAGGCCTTTCCGCACCTCAACCTCCTAAAAGGCAGGGAGAGGAATTGCGTCCCCTCAGTGGGAGGGGCCAGATCCAAAGCCCAAACCTGGCATGTCCGAACATCCGCCCGCCCTAACACAATCACTCTTAGACCCTCGTCGTCAGAAAACCAAGCTTGTTGTCTGGCCGGGTTTCTATCCAAGCACTCACTTCTGGACAAAGTTCCTGGTGGAACTGGCGCTGGCCACTCTCTCATCCCCTCTAGGTGGCCGATACCTATTAAAAGGTCATATGTAGAGCACTGGTTTCTAACAGTTACATTTAAACCCCGCAAAAGATAAAACCAAATCGGCTCTTAAATCTTCAGGTTCCACTGGGGAACTTAACCATTTTGAAACCGCCATGCTTTCCGAAAAATTAAACGGAATTACACTAAACTACTCACACACACTATTTACCGCATCCGTACTCTGTTCTTCGTTCACGATAAATTTAACTATGACGGTATCCCTATTAACAACTTTCGTGGCCCAGTGCGCTCAAGTGCACACGGACACGTTAACCAGAAACATTCCCCACCAACTCGCCCCCGAGCGCAAAAGCTTGGTCACTCCACACTGTACACTATCAATACGGTTCTCGTACACACACTCATCCAGTTCAATCATCTGTTGTCCTCGTGGAGGTCCGGTCCTTCACTCCATGATTGGGCATCCTTAATCGCATTCTGGTGCCATCTGCCTGGGTCATCATCGGTTTATCCCTGGCTGATACAAAGTCCTACCCAAGGATGTGTGTCGTCTTGATCAGTGAATAAGGGAGGGCGGGAGGTAGGAGGATGTAAAATCTTGTGTGGTGTAACTCTCCCCTTTTCTACTTCATCCAGTCCTTTCGTCAGGTGCAGCCGGGAGGGGCCTGTCGACCTCTTTTCGATCCCCCTCCCCCCACAGAATCCGTCCTTCAGGCTGGTTTCCCTCGAGGGGGAAACTGTCTGGTCATAATCGGAACGGCATTAGCTTGTTTTAGAATACCGGCCAGAAAAAAGGACTTGTAATTGGACCACAGTGTACCCTGTGAAGGGTTTGCTGTAGTCAAAGGTACGCCTCCCGTATGTACGGATGGCATCCTTGAAGATGTCAGATTCTTCGGATCTTTCACCTCTACCCCAGTAGCACTCCCTGAGCAAGCTCAGGAGTGCGTCCTTCTGCATTGGTAGGCACGCCTGGGCGACGAAGATCCTATCAACTGCCTAAATTCGGTGGAAGAGTATCTCCTCCCTCCATTTGCCTAACTACCATGGCCTGGGGCTGCCAAATTGAGTATTCGGCTCTTCTAATCTACTCAGGTAACTGCCTAGTACGATTTAATCGTACAACCACAGAAGGTCTTAATGGTGCGCCCCCACAGGTCAAGCCTGTAAGGCCGCATCCACCATGTTTTCAAATCCGGCCAGTTTTCTCTGTGGAAGGGATTGCTTCGTTCCTTCGCACCAGTTGCATATGAAGGAAGACCTCTCTGTAAACCTCGGTTTTTCTCAGTTGTTCGGTTCGGTCCATCTGGCACGGCCCAATGCGCAGACTGTTCTTCCTCTGTTATCTCGTTTGTTCTTGCTTATACAGGTGATATAAGAAAAGCTCTCCTGAACAAACACTACTGGTTTCCAGACACAAGGCCACCCATCTTCTATATTTTCCAAATCGCCCTGACCTTGGTTTCCTTGTTGTACCGAGTCTATAACTCTTGTTATAGACCAGGACTTGGACAACTCCATTCCTTTTTCCTGTTTCTTCCTCCATTGTGAGGCAGCAGCCGGGAGGGGGGCCTGTGGACCCCTATATGATTACCCTTCCCCTGCTGAACTCCTCCAATGGAGGTGCTCTGATTGCGTCCATGGACAGGAACTTCTTCCTGTCGCGATGAACTCTTCTGGACAGTGCTCATGGCTTTCTGGTGAGCATGATTGACAGGCTTGCACACCATGCCAGTCGCTCGTTTATTCCCAGTTTTTGCACGAGCACCGGACACTACATTTATCTCATCAACTGCCCAACACGAGCACAAATCACACAGCGCATCAGGGCCTGCGTTGTTAGACATTCTGTATAGGCATGACACAGCCGAAAGCGCCCACGCTAATGTCTATGCGAGCAATCTTAGCGGGAGATAACTCGGCCTGGTATTGACCAGAGGCCACCAAACGACCTTGCACCTCAACAGCTAGTCATTGCAGCTCACGCAAATTACTGGGAACGGGAAGTAACATACACTCAGCTCTCACATGCAGCGCTAAATTATCCACTACGACATGTGTTAACTCATTTTTAGCTAAAGATAAACAAGTTGCGTCATGATAGTGCACACGGAATCGATAAACTCACATGTGGGATCCTCTCGTTTTGAAACCAGTAAACAAAATCCCTTTTGCACTGTATCATGACACGTGTGGTAAACATGGCTTACAATACACGTTGTTTAAACCCAGCAAAAATGCATCGCCCTAACAATGATAATTCCTTATGCAATAGTTTAAAATAAAACCCTCAATTTTAACTGAGAGTGCCTTCAGAAGACTGTCACCTGAACAAAGGCATAGACTGGCCAACTTGCTAACCGCTATAAAAAAAATTAAGAATTAGAATCAGGTCAAGGGAAACAGGCGGTGAAATTCGTTCTAAGGAAATGTAAAACAATTTATCAAGAGAGTGATTTGCTCCACTCACCCCAGGGCCAAGCTTTTTGGAGAGAGGCTGCGCTGTAGAACATTCTTTGCTATCGCCTACATTGAACAGCAAAGGGGGGCAACTGGTTAACTGTGAAATTGTCCTCGAACAGAACATCCAAATCCAGAAGGAATGAGACCAGTTCGTCGTGCCAAAAATAACTGATGAAACCCACATTGCTCATGGTGACATGCTACAAAATAAGTACAAATATAAGGACAGACCTGGCAGAGTTGTCGCAGTTTTTATTTGTACTGGACAAAGACAAATAAATTTATACAAACACGAAGTTTTAATATGTTTTTTTTTGTGCCAAAACCCAATGGTATAAATCTTGTGGCACATCCAAGCTCAAGAAAAAGTACAATACATTGGTGAATACCAAAATAATATATAGCCTTTAAAAATTTAGACAATGCTTCATTTATTTGGAAAAAAAGGAGCAAACTGCCAATTATAAAAAAAACTGTCGTATAAGGCTCTTACTATAGAACACCCTAAGGTACCTACACTCATAAAAATTTTTGTGTTATAAATTTTCATGCTTTGACATCTCTTAAAGAGCTTCTCATTAACTGGCATAAGTAGTAATTGAAAATACGTAGCACTGGTGAAGAATTTGTTCATTAATAAGAACAGGACTTTCAAACATCATGACAACCCAACATAAAACGAGTGCAGGACTATAAAATTACTAAAATAAAGTTCTCGATTAATACTGAATTGAAATTAATAATTTTATACAAACAGGATAATTACACCTTACACATGATCACGCCGCTAGGAACGGCATCCAGTAGAGCCCAATAAAGCATATTAAATGCTAATGCGCTGTGCCATGTAGAAATCAATCAGCTGTTCGGACATATAACGGACGTAGCCTTAACATGTCTGTAGTGGTCATGCCGGGAGAATAGGACGGGAAGTAGAGCAACACTATTTACTAACTAAGCCCCTATTAATAAAAACGATGATGCACAAATGTAAGGAATGAAGTTAGAGGATGAAGGCGAGGCAATGGGAAGGGATACCAAGCTCCACCGAGGAAGAGTTCTAGCGCTGTCGAAGAGTTTTCATAATTGAAACTAGCGACAGTAGCAGTGTCACTGTCGCACACTCCAGACAAATGCCGAAAACTTTAAATATTTCATTACTTTCCCTATTTCTGTTTCTCTTAACAAATAACTCAGTCTTTAATTTTATCGCTCTCGATACACTGATCTTATAGAACTTGTAATAACAATAAATATTAACGGTTAATTTAATTTAAAAAGGAAATTATTTAAACACATCCTTAAAGTAATTACTTTTTAGACACTAAGGGTGTGATGTGAAATATTTTCACTGTTAATCTCCTTACCAGTGCAAATGTAGTTAATAAAATCCGAACTTGCAGAGATAAATGATAGAATGTTCATCCCAACACATATATCTATTTGCTTAACAAACTGATATCAAAGTGTGAACTAAACACTTTTCTGAGTTTTGCTAACTGTGGTGTAATCAACATATTTTGTTTGTCACAAAAGGTCAACCTCTATCACAGTTTAACCAGCAAGAGTGGCTCTTTGTGTAAGACCAAAACTAAATTTTAATGTACCAAGAATCACACGTTCATCAACTTCATACACTTTTATTGAATAATATTCATATTTACTCATAACCAATTGTGGTTATTGTATTTTCTGGAAATATGGTATTCTATATCTCCTAGTTAATCTATTATTCCTTTTGTTCCACCTGAACACCATTTTTCCACAATCTCAAATAATAACCACAAAAAAGTACATTGATTTATTTCCATCACTTAAATTTATGCAATAAAAGTAGTGTTAGAAATACAATTTAATCTTAATGGTACCAAATGGTGTGGTCT
Source organism: Dryococelus australis (assembly GCA_029891345.1). NCBI lineage: Eukaryota > Metazoa > Arthropoda > Insecta > Phasmatodea > Phasmatidae > Dryococelus > Dryococelus australis. The sequence goes on along the minus strand of CM057009.1, from coordinate 228,394,776 downwards.
AGCCACTACAAGTATTTTTTCCCCTTCTTCCATCCGTATATGTTGTCTAACGTAAATAACTACATAAGGAGAAATACTTATGACTGGATTTTTATCAACGATTGTCACTCCATCATTAAACATTTTGTAAGCCAGTAGGTGTTGTGGTTGAACATCTATAAGCGTTTAAACTGCAGAAAAATGCACATATTTGGTTTACCTAAGAAAAAGTACTTCCAAGAACGTTGTACCAGCTAGGAGAGGATCTTGTATCAATGAGAATTTTAACTTTAAATTCACAGGCACAGGTGTGCAGCAACCCCAATGGCAGTGTAACTTAGATGAGGTTTAGTTGGGTTAGGTTGGGTTGGGTTAGGCTGGCTGAGGTTAGATAGGATATATTAAATTACTCGCAAACAAATATTCACGGACAATCTTACAACAATATGAAATTGGGGAAATTTTAAACTCAAATAATCAACAAGCAATATTTATAAGATGATTATATTATTTCAATTACTCATTATAAACCTTTAACAAATTTATTTCCGCAATTATATATATTGTGTTTTAATATGTAACCTAACCTGTATGCAAAAGACTATAATATTATTACCACTGGTAGCCGAACAGACATTCCTTCGCACAATCTTTTAATAAAACTATCACAATAAAATTCATTAAAATATACTTCAAAAGCTGTAACCTCATAATATTTTTTTACTAAGTCCTGAAAAGCGGATTTTCCCACATCGGGACAAAAAATTCTCGCTCCGTAAATATTCTCTTACAACTTGTTTTTCCTACACTTGCCTGATAAAGGTGCAAATCTATATTTGATCCATTAATATTTTATGCAGCAGATTTCATTTGTTCAAGTAATGCGGCCCGATGATGAATTTTAAACAATATCTTACCAATCCAATGCAAAATAATCACCTTTATTAACGACTCTGATGACCAGGTATTCTTGTCCGTTTTCCAAATGAAAACGCTGGAACATTACCATTTGAAGTAAACATTTGTCTCTCGCTAATATAATACGTACGTCTTTCGCATCTCAATTAACCGACTTCACCATCAACACGGCAATATTTATACAAGTTTTTCATTTCATAAGATTTTAATAGATTATGTCTAAAATTTTTATTACAATTATTTAAAATTTCTTCAAACAGACGAGGTCCAACTCCACTACCCATAAAAAGGGTTACTAAAACTAATCTATAAAAATAATTAATTTCACCACAAAAAAAATATCTTTTTATGAAGTATGGAATTCTGTGATGGCCACCAACATCAAATATGAATTCTGACCATGGATTCATTTTATTCCTGGAACATAAGTATCTATTACTTATAAATTATATTATTATTCTTTTCAGGCAATAAATAACATAACACAAATTTCATCAATTGTAAGTGGCTTTAAATTTGGGGATCTTCCAACCAAGAGTGCATTATAGAGTAAACTAACAACGATAAGGTTTCTCACCATTATATAAATTTCCAATACTATCATAACTTTACCACATTACAAAAATTATTACAATTTTTAATGATATATTAATTTTTTCTATAGCCTGTTAAGTCAATGTTTCATTTGATAGAAACAGAGGTCTCACCTCTAACACCGTATTATTAATTAACTAAACTATTTCTTATCGCCCGACCTTAATTAATACCATATCAACCAACTATATATCCCGAAACTCCAAATATTCAAAGAAAAATTGTTTAAACTAACCAATATTATTTTGTCATATCAAAAAACAGGCCAACCTCCTATTTCTACAGATTGGTCCACCAAAATAATCTATCGTGGGATACCCAACTACATGAACATACCATAACATCATTCACTACTTACACTCCATTCCATTACACCATATCAACTATACTAAACAATTCCCTTCATACCATTCCTTAACAACAAAAACATAATACAAGAATTTCTAAGAAATGATCAGGTGAATTAATTTGAAAAACCAATTCATCATTTTATAGCAACCGCACGATCAAATATTACCTTCTCTCCATACCAAATACTCTCGACAGCGAACCAGCCATAAATAAATCTTATGTCAATATGTCATAACACAAAACCAGCAAATCATATGTTCCATGAGAATACATTATAACCATCAATACTCGCAAACCATATCACACCACACAGCTCATTTGCACAAACCATACCATGCATTTTCAAAACCGTTATCATCAGACAAGTTCAGCAAACAAACCATATAGAGAAAGTATATCAAACATCGAGCCAAATTATTTCAACCAATCATTACGACTAACTATACTAACATTCCATATGAACAGACCAATCCATCTGACGTTACACACCACTCAAAATATCAGAATATTCCTATCAAGCATTCCTCTGAAAAATATTAGATCCATACACTAGTCAACTATATCATCATTTCATACAAATCAGATGAGCAAATCATACAAAAAACAGACACGATCATATTATGAAACCATATCGACCAATAATACTAAAAACATATTACTCAACTTACTTCCAAATTATTTCATCCATACCATCCAAATAATATAACATTTTGTTTACATATATTTTAATGCAGCATATTTCAAAATTATCATTTCTAGTAAATCACATACTAAGTCCATTAGAGATTAGAATTTCGGAAGTTAGTACACCTTTCAAACATTTCCTCTATACACACCATTAGATATTACAAAAATATTTGTAAAAAAACACCAATGTTTTGCCATATAATGATAGTATAATCGAGTAAGTTGTGCATACAGAAAAATGTTTAGTGCTCGATTTCACACCATCAGAGATACAATGCATTTTCAAACAGATACGATCTCATACACCTAATCTACATTGTTACTGAGGGTGGATAAAATTTCAGATTTTACTGAGATCATTCAATTATCTGTATACATTCAAAATATACACATGTCATTAGAAGGAAACCACTTATTATTATAATTTTCTAAGTTGCATTTCCAGCATCTCACAACAATCAGTAGAGATATAAAAATTCTCATAAAGATTTCCCTTCCTTTAATTACAGAATAATCTTTAGTCGAAAAAATAATTTTAACATTGTTCTCATATTCCTTTCCTAATTAGCGTTTGAATTTTCAGGGATATCAGTGCTTCTGGATACACTAAGCATGTATATAGATATATTAAATGTTCTTATAACATCACATCTTACAAGTAAGTACTTGTACTATGTATAATGACATTGCATACGACCATAAGAGACAAATATATATTTAATGATGAAATAAATAACGTCTTCAATATTCATTTAACTCAGATTATAATTGATTTTTTCTCCTGAAAAGCATAATTTAAGGAGGGATCGAATTAAATTAATTAAACATAAATCTATAGTAGACTTTAACTTTATTCTACAGACTTGTCAAAAATGCATATTATAAGGTACACACTCAAGTATATTTTTCATTCAACGGAAATATTTATGATTTAGTCTATTTTATAGAACAAATCCTGTTGTGTGCACTCAGGGTACTCCTATCGCACACACAACACCACAATCCATTATGACGCAGGGGAAGTGGTGCAAGTTATGGTTGCCGCCCCCCTCCATTCCACTTCGGGGGCGGAGAATTTTTTTTTCCCGGAAATCTAATCAAGGTAGGTGGCTTACCATGATGTATAGATGCATCTGAAAGAAAATATTTATTAGTAGCAACATAAGCACAGGGTATATGAAGAGAAAGGATATCATTATATTTTAAAAGTTAAATTTATTTGTGAATTATGTTTTAAAAAAATTAACTGCATACAAGAGCTATCTCTGGCAGCATGTAAGCTGCTTGATGTCTCACAATGCGTTCAGGAGCGACATGTAGTTGGACAGATGGTCGCAATACATGGTAGGTATCGGGATGGCGAAAGCCAAGAGTGAAATATGGTTGGGGTAACTACTGCAGAGTGCACCACTTCCTGCCACTCCCTGTTCCTTTCCCCCTCCACCAGCAATGAGCGTCGGGCCGTCGTGCATGTGCCGACAGCAATGATGGCTGTCACTCCCATCCCAATCCCTCTCCGTAATGCCCGCACGTATCCTAGCAGCACAGCGTGCTCCGAAACCGGTAGCAGTCTCAAATGCACCACGCTGTGTGGCACACGACCTGACTAGCCAAGTAAAGTAGCTTAGCAATGAATGGAAGTAAAAGAGAACTGAATGTTTCAAGTTAATCAAGGAATGATGGAGGAAAAATTATTTATTTTGAATTATTAAACAACTGTTGAATATATCAGTACCATATATATTTCTAAATTAATTGTTTACGGTAGCAAATCAATTTCTCATAAGAAAAAAATAAACTTTCTAAATACTATAAACTGAATATAAATTTTCCTTTATGTTTCTTTTGTTAGTATTTAAATGTCTTCGTGTATGTATAGCTTTATAATATGCACTTAAGATTTTGTTGGTTCAGCGATGCAATGAGATACCGTTTAAACTAAAACATTCCATGCTACAGGCACTAAAGCAGAAGAAAACATTTAGAACAATAACTCTGGCGGAAGAAAGTTTGCTTCCACTTGAGATATAATTTAGGTAACGCGACACGCAAAAACTCTGCAGGAATCAATCTGCAAAATGTTATGTTGTCTTTTTTAAAACATGCTTTATGTCATCTTCTTGCTTTGCAACCAGTATGACAAATATCTACTGAACTCTTGCGTGGGTATAGTTTATTGTGTAATCAAGTTCAAATCGTAGTTTTGCTTATATTCACGATGAATTTATATATCCCCCTAATGGTTGTTTAGTTTTGTGTGGAGTGTACGAAGTCAGGAATGCGATTCCCTAACGTACAATATACAGGCTACGTAAAGAAACATACCGTATGTGCTGTCATGATTATGGGTGGTACACGCAGCGACGTGGGCTGACTTCAGGGCAGGTGCCAGTGCATATACAGTATACTGGCCAAGTTGGCCAGGCCGTTGAAGCAGCCTGCCTATCTACGTGGGTCCCTGCAGATCTAAGTGTTACACTGCCGTTTGCATGGCGTGGAGTACAGTGACGTTCGCTATTTGCCACCGTCTCTCAGATACAAACATAGTGTTTAATAGTTGATATTGCTGTTTTGAATATGTACTGTATATCCAATAGATATTACAGTTTACTACATAACTCATAGATACAATTTTACTCACAAGTAGCAATTTCGCAAACTATGAATTAGGTTAAGATGCAAAAAACGAATTCTTCTCGAGTCATTAAAATTTCGTCTTCGAATCGCAAAGGGTATAATCATCATTGCCCTGCAAGACGATATTTGAAGATCACAGTCACATAAATGTTAATGAATAAGTTAATAATATACACATAATTAGTCTTCAGTTAAGCTTTCACCGTGCAGGGTTACAGAAATGTTCAATTTGTCGTTGACTGTGCAATAAACAACTAATTCCAAGATCATGTCCATTGAACCGTAATTGTAAAGCAAGGGAAAGCTTTTTGTTTTTATTTTTGCTTAGAACTCTATGTGAAATTGTCTGTTTCTTTAGTGTTTCCTTTAGAAATTTCTAGGTCAAAAATGTTACAAATTTAAGGTCACAAAAGCCAGTAGGTATGCCAGCCACAGAATATTGAGGAGAATCCATTTTTAGGCCCAGAGTTCATGTTATTTATCCAAAACTTCAAGATTTTTACCCAAATTTCTAGTTTTTTGTTTCATCAATGTTCAAACTTTTTGCCCCCCCCCCCCCCCGCCAAAAAAAGTTCATGTTTTAACCCCCCGAATTTCATGTTTTTTTACTCCAAATTGTATGTCATTAACTCGAATTTCAAGTTTAAATTTCAGCCCCAAAAAAATTCCGGCACGAATCGAGCACGCAAGATTTAGAACCAGAATCATGCAAATTTAAGCTAAAATCAATCAAATTTCTCAATTTTCAAGCAAATATTCATCTTTTCTAGATAATGTTAAGTTTGCAAGCGAGCAATCTAAATCAATCAAATTTAGCCCAAAATCAATTAAAATAAGATAATGTAAAATAAAAACATTGAAAAGACAATTAATAGTTTATATTCGAAGTTCTACTATCTTTTTTAATACTGCTTCTATGTTCACAAAGTCGCCCCCTGTTTCACTAAGTAGATACATATCGTTAATGTTTTCCAAGAGTGTTAACTGTCAATTTTGTAGATTTCGATGAAATTTGTAAACTAATTCTCTGAGTTCGTCAGAAGCATTATCTAATTTATAGGAAGCCGTAGTGGATTTACAGCCATATTTAAAAAGCGTTGTCATACTGCAAGGTAACACAGGAATTTTCATTTATAGAAGAAAAATTTATTAAGAGAAATAAATAAGCTCATTTAGGTTTAAAAAAAAAAAAGATTTTTTATTCGATCAAAAACTTAACAATACATCTAAAAATCTGTGTTAAAATATCTAAACACTTTCTTGTCATTGTAAAATCGTTTACATTCTCCATTTAATAAAATTAAAAATTATATGTATATTCAGTAATTCCCTCTTTCAAATAATCGTAAGTTAAATTCCGTTGACAAATTAGAACAACAATGAAAATTGTATTTTCTCCAACTTTTTTATTTCAATTGACACTTAGGTTTATGTTCGTTTTTTCTTTAACTACAGCTGTTTTCCTATATATGCAATCAATAATATACAACGGTCTTCGCCCAAAAATTAATAATAATTGATATTGCCTTTGAAGTTTACAGTTGGTGTATAATAATGTTTACTATTTCTACATATAGTTTCTAGTTTTGTTCTTGAATATATAAAATCACTATAAGCAAGAAACATTTTATCACAAAGACTCTTTTCAATATCTGGATTCCAATTTTCTTTTGGAAAAATTCCATTTATACAATTTCTTAATTTTTTTTTACATAACAATGGTCAAACATAGAAGCGTGGACATACTGCTCAGTACGATTTTTTCTATTACTTTGAAAGCATACAATTACAAATTCGGGCATGTCAAATTGTAGTGCGATATAGTTCCTCCGAGGACAATTGTAGTGGATCTGGATGTGACCTTGGATGATGTCATGCTAAGGTTACGCGAAAGCCAGTATGCTGCCATATTTTAAGCCAGTAAGCCACGATCTTGTACCACCATCTTTGTAGTGAGTAGACCATCATCTTGGACCGCCATCTTGGTAACCAGTATGTCATTTTTCCATTCTCTGCATTCCGAGGGTTTTCTCCTAGTGCTCCCACTTATTTCTCTTTTGCATTCTTGCTTTTTTAATTTCTCTTTCTTTCCTTCGCCCTTCTTTCCTTTCTCTTAAATTCTCTCTTGCTCTTTTCTTTTCATATTCTCTCTCATTCTCACTTTCTTCGTCTTTGTTTACATAGACTGTTACTGGAGGCTGTCATCTTTGTTGCTGGTGGCCGCCTTCTTTGCTACTGGAGGCCACCATCATTGTTTACAATTACATGGAGGCTTCCAGCTTAGTTTATCGTTTGTTATTTATTCCCCCCCCCCCAATTAGTTCTTCCTTTGTCCACTAGGGGCATCGCCATATTGGTTCTGGTATTTACTGCTAGGAGCGCTGGCGTCGCTCTCGTCCGATTAGTCGATCGGCCGCCATATTGATATTGGCCACTAGGGGTGCTGCTTTTTTTGAACTCAAAATACCATCTGGAATAGTGCAGGATCGACCTGCTAGAACTTGGGTCGCCAGACTTACACCTTAGACCAAACGGCTATCGCGACATGCGCTGGGACAAGAGTTTATAAGTAGTATATAGCTTTAAGCCGAAAAAATAATATCTTGCCTCTCATTTAAGATATTACATTTTAATTTTTATTATATAATTTTTAATGTATTTCATTTCCTTATCAATAATTTTTTTAAGTTAACATACGAATCAATAATTTCGTAGGTATAGATTATTTTATAATATTTATTTCTTAGACAATTTTTTAAGTATCTTAAATTTATTTTAAGTATTTTGAATCAATAATTTTTTATTATATTATTTAATTTCCTTTTATAATTTTTGTTTACCTTGCATATATATTATTTAGACTTAACTATATAAATTTTTAAGTGTTAATTTTTTATTATGTAATTTTTTTTATTATTTTGTTTTAACTTACATATATAATATGTAAGATTTAACCTATACACCTCTATTAAGTATTTTTGAAGTATTTTTTATTAAACTTTTAAGTGTATAGAGTGACGAGTCTACGGATACGACTTTTTTAGGCAGATAAGTATATCTTATCAGAATATATGATTACGTGACTATGACAAGCGCCATATTGGATTTTTATAAACATATATAAAAACTATTTTAGTAAAATACATGCCAAGTGTTTCATATTATGAACGTTGGTTTATCACACTTTTTCGATTATTATATACATATAATCATTTCTTTCCAACACACCATCCCATAAAAACTGTTCAGTGTCCACTCAATATAACATGATATAATTTAACCCAATCATCGTGTAAGAACTCTGAATATCATTTTTTTATTCCTCTCGACATTCAACCGTCACACTCTAGTCATCGTCAGACCACTCTTCACCTCCCCTTCTTCCAGCCTTACTTAACCGCCATATCGAATTGTACTGAATACCAAAACAGATATAATACCTTTCACCATGCCATTAGCTTGCCTCATTCATGCTATTAACAATACAGTTTCATATCCACCACCGTACCTCAGACTTACTGGTCAATAATAACAGTCAACTATGTTGACTGCCATTTCAGCCCCATCTAACTTTGCCAGTTACACTTATATACAAGCCATACCAGCTGCCGAACCAATCAAATATTCCATCCATGCTATCATAAGATCAAATCTATTACATTAACCATCTACGACATCCCTATCGTCTTAATTTCCATCAAACCATCCCGCTCATACTAACCGACCATACCAGCTAAGCATTCAGCTACCCCATTTAACTAACTAAACATCCGATCAAACCATTCCGCCCTTACAAAAAAGGAAACGAATCATACAATTAAAACATTCTCCTCACACCATCTAAGCTATACTTTTTTCATACTACCAAAGTAACCGAACATGTAGCAATCAACCATACAAGCAAACGAACTGTACAACCAAGTCATATTTGTATGCGTTCAACCCCTTGTCAGGACTTTGAATGCATTTTATTTCTCTCGCCATCCACTTAACCTACCCACCAGCACATTTAGTCATGTATTTAAGAACTTAGAAAAATTTTTTTTATATTCATAGCCATGCCCATTCTACCCCGTGTCACGACTTTCGAAAGACATGTTAACCTAATGTAACATATACAAGGCACAGCACTTCGACCGAATTTAGCATTGAAGGCACTGCACTTAGTACCACACTTATCTCTGGATGCACCACACTTAGCATTGCAGGCTCCGCACTCAGCACGTAAGGCACCGCATGTAGCATTGCAGGCACCGCACTTCTCACTGCAGGCACTGTATTAAGAGTCATTTAAAGTCATTAGGGTCATTTAAGGGTCATGTTGGGGTTATGCAAGGATAATGGTGGGGTATTTTTTGCGTTAAAGATTCAAGTGTCAAAGGATGAAGGGCCAGGGGCCAAATAATCAGTCTTATGAGTGGTCAGTCTGACAGTATTCAGCTTTATGTGTTCTATCTGAGCGAAATATATTTTCACAATAAAATTAACTTATTCACTGGCAACGATGGTTGTTAGCAGCTATCGTAGACCATTTTTCAACGAGTACTATAGCCCCGTATGACATGCACTCGAATAAATGTTGTTTTAAACTAAATTAATAAGTGTTGCAGAAAAGCAGATACACATATTGCTATGAATTTATATAAATTTTTTATTCACATATACATAATATTCAATAGCTAAATCACCGCATTCTTTTGCAGAATAACTGCTCTACTAACCAACACCTGACTAAATATTTATTCATACCTCCTACTAGAAATCAATCACACTACAGCCAACACCCACTACAATATAACCAAAATCAACTCCGACATTCTGTCTACCATCAGACGTCAGCGAAAAAATTATACCTGATATTAATATAAAATCACTTTATTGACGATCCATACATATAAAAATGCTAACCTCCACACCTCAGACGTACGAAAACAAAATATGAGTAACCCCTGTTGACCAGGAGTACTGTGTACTATACCAACCAATACCCCAGCATACTTAAAATATGCGAAGATTACATTGTATATGCAACATAACCACTACTCATTTCATACCACTCTTACGCGACACATTAACCCCAACAACCAAATAATTTTAGGTGACAACCCTCTAGCATACAAGACATTAATATATAAAAAAACTCAATCAACCAACAAACCAGTTAATTATGCCATCCATACGTATAGCTGATCTTACGAATCCTGCTAGGTAACATACCACCAGCATCGAAAGGTACTGAAACAGATATATAAAAATCCATGGTAAGGGGTTAAACATTTCAGAATTTTTTTTATTCATTATTCAGATATAACTGAAAAATTTGTTAACTATTTTATCTGCATGTAGAAGCTTAGTTACACACACACACACACATAGTAGCCTTACTCATATAAGACTGTGTAAAAATAAAATTTAATTTTAAAAATATGTATTACATATATATTTTAATATTATACAAAGGCGTAGCTTAGAAATAAAACACAGCAAATTTTTTTCACATATTTATTGCACTCCTAATGAAAACATACATAACCGGCAAAATATCACAATATTTTTTAATATATAAACAACTTTGTTGTAGGTTATAGGGGAAAGAAGCCGAATGCGTACCGCCTCCTAAATCGTACCACCTCCGTAATTCAGAAAATGTGAATACCACTACACTCTTGTGGCTACAATATGAACCTGTTGTAGTTCCCAGCCAGTCCAAACAATAACGTTAGTGTGGAACCACGTTTAGCAATGTTATTGGAGTTTATAATTGTTTGCACTTATGGATGTAGTTTCTGAACCTCAGCTGTAGGCCTGTACGAAATTGAAAAGTAAGTAATTATTGCTTAAATATATTTATTATTGTAAAGACAACTCTTCATCACATTTTGAACTAATTTATATCTGACGACAAATAATTTGAGGTTATGTTTCATATGTTTGTTAGGTTTGATGACGATTTGCCTAAGTCGTACCACATCGTAGTTTCGCAAATCGTACCGGTACGTTTTAGGATACTACTACAAGGCAAGTTACAATGAAACCCGTTTATTGCTGACTGTAAGTGTAAACACTTTGAACAATCTAAATAACCTTTGCATTGTTTTATGCAGTGATCTAATTTTATTACAAACTTCAGTATTGGTTCCGCTTTAAATCTGTGCATTGTTTACGGAATTATATTCTAAAATTTCAGCAATATCTTTGCAACAAAACCAAGGATTATTTTACTTGTCAATAATCATAGAAACTGGTTGTAACATTGTAAATAAGTTTGTTGTTATTTATGTCTAGAATTGACACAATTTTTTGTGTGCAAGTTTATGCGAAAATAAATTGGCGAGTTGTAATAAGTCTTTTTACTAGTATTCTTTTTTAATAATAGAATGAGTATTTGGTATAAAAATTCTTTATAATTATTGGTCTAAATGTTCTGAGTTATTAACCATCTCTTTAATTGTATTTATGATTTCGTTATAAGATTCACACTTTATACCAAATGTGGAAATGCTATTTTTACGAACTCTAGTAAATTTGTCTGTATATTCATAATATTCCATAATAGTTTCGTTTGTAAAGAAATACAGTAAACCATTTGTATATCTAAAAGCCGACTATCACATTCGGTAAATGAGGAACTGTCTTGCTTATTAGACCAGTCTCTTTTATCTGGAAATTACATTAGTATATTACAACATAGTACTTATTTTCAAAGAAGATAAACGTATTCCCTGAATATAAATAAAAACAGTGTTTATTTTATATTTATCTCTTAATACAAATTAAGAAAATCCTTTTTGTTAAACACTAGTAAGATTATAACCATGATGATCAGCCATATAAATTTTGCCATCAACAAACATAACTAACTCGCCCAAAGGTCTTTGGTATATATAAAAAATATTGAAATTGCTCGGTAAAAACTGAAACATTTTTGTTATCAAAAAGGGCTTGTTTATTATTTTGTTGTCATTCAATCTCTTTTATTGTAAAAAATGTATAATTTCTCATAAATAATTAAAAGTGTTTTTACATGTCCGTCTGCATAAATAAATTGGTTCTCTTTCATGAAAACTATTTTATTGGGGTGGTCCATTAAAGTTTTGAATTCTTTGGATGTTGTATGACTGCAAATCAAATAAATCATTGCTAAAATAGGATACATGATTGCATTTTTATCGCTTGTATGTTGTAAACACAATTCATGGCCAATTTCATGGATCAAAACTGCTAGTAAATTAACTTTATTTTCAGGAGTGGTTTTACGTATTTATGCCAATATTCTTGCTTACTGATATGAATTTAAACAAGACTATTTTGTTATTTGAAAAAAATACATGTGCTAGTGAACTACCAAATGGTAATAATTTAGTCTGTCAAATTCCTTGTAATTTCCGATTTCTTTGTTGACCTGGTTTTAAAGATATAACTATGAATGGAGATGCATGTCATAAACAATTTTCAAAATTGTGGGTTTTTGTCAAACACCGAAAGCCTCTTCAGCTAACTTTGCAATTGATTTGTTTGCATATGCTCAATTCCATTTTAATGGGTTTTGATTACATTTTGTGGTTAATGAAAGGTCAACAAGTATCTCATCATTAACACCACATCTTGGTTTATTTATTCAATGAAGTGTTTCTTTATCGAGTTTACCTTTAATTGAAGAAGTGTTATAATATTCTTGAAACACTATTTAAAAACTTTCGAAATTTTCAGTATCAATTTTTGTAACTGAATGTGCAACATCCTCTAGATATCCATATCAAATTAAAAAGTTGATAACACATTTTGTTCGATTATCGTTTTTGGACAACACAAATTTTATATTTGTGACAGTGAGAATAATGATATAAATCTTCATTTATGAGCAAAATATATTCTTTGAGATACTGCAAAAGGTTTACGAGCAACTTAATGCCATCATCATGGACCTTTATTTAATTGTGTTAATAAGCAAGTTAATGCAAATGCCAGTGACCCAATTTTTCCTACCTTATTTAGCACCATCAAAACTCCATTAGGAGACCTTCCCCATTTCACCACTGGGTGGCCATTATTATTTTTAGTTATGAAGTGGGGAATTTTTCATATTTTTATCTTTTTTAATTAGAATATTTCCCCACATGATGTGGCACCTTACACAATATGAGGAATACATCATTTATATGCATCAATACTCATATATAGAATATATGATAAGATCAAGGTTTTTTTAGCACAAATTTTGCATTATTTGGTGATAATCTAATAGTGCAAATATGGGTGCCTCATATTCAGGCTATTAAATTATCTGCTCAGAACAGGGATCGAACCCACGACCTTTGAACATGAAATTAGATGCCTTGTTGCTGAGCCACCACAAGATGAGCAAGGCGTCAATTGTACTGCATCTTGTAGTGAGTTATTCTCACAACAAGTAGATACCTTCATATCGAGAGTTACACAGTGACTGTTGGCTACACCACAACTAGATTACAGCACTTTCGTGATAAAGCTCCTTCCTTTTGTGGCGAGAGCTCGTCAAAGCTCTGTTAAAGAAAACTGGCGATGCATGAATGTGGAATACCTAGATGTGAATTAAAAACTGTGGTACCTGATTTCTGCACTTACCCATGTTCATTTTTCTACTCAAAACAATTTTGTTAAAGTCGCAGAAATCGTCTCAACAGTTTGCACATATCTTATTAAATTTTTCATAAGGCATATCGCCACCAACAAAATCATTAAAAAATTTTCTTAGGTTTGTGTCATCTACTCTTAATATACAAGGAAAGTTTGTGTTGTCTCTCACTAATTGCTTGGGAACCCTCGAATATGTTTGTGCCAAATAAAATACATCTGTATTATTGTGTCTTCTCCTAATAAAGTACTCACTTATTATATAAAATAACATGGTCAAATATGACTACAGAAATTTTTCTCCTTTTATCTAAGGATTCGGTTTTGTCATTGTTATGAAAAGAAAAGTGAATTTTTTCACTAAACATGTGGAATATGAACATCAAAGTCATTTTGCAACAGAATATATTTTGGTTGACTGAAACATTTTGAACAAACACACAATTTAATAAAACTTAGATATCCTGGTTTATAAATGAAATTAATCAATTTGGTTTTCCTGCAATTGTTGGGCCCAACAATCATAAAGACAAATCTATAGCATTGATCAGTTTTCACATGCAATTTGCAACACCAAATATAGACAATAATACTATAACAACTATTGAAAAATTTAGTGCTGTGGTTGATAAGAATGAAGTTTTCACTATTCCCAAAAGCCAATACGATATTGAATCTTTAAAAGAAACTATAAATGCAAATGACCCATTTTCAACATATGACATTCAACTGACTTTGGACAGCGTGAAAAACAGAATATCGAATAAATCGAAGTTTGATATTAAATTTTAAAACTGATTGTCCGATATTAATGGCTTTAAAAGTAACATGACTGTTGAAAAAGACAAACTTGTTGTAGGTGCTAAGTTACCTAATTTTCATCCAGGTGAAACAATAAATGTTCATTGTAATTTGGCATATGTAATATTTTATAAAGTATGACAATTATAATAATTTAGAAACTAATATATTTGCTAGTTTTCCACCAAAAACTATGTTTGGCTTTAGCGATTATATTAGTAATGAGCCCGTGTATACAATTTTTTAAAGAATTAATAATAAATGGTTTAATCACATTGTTCTAGAAATAAGGGATAAAAATTGGTAAATTGATTGATTTTGGTGGTGCTGATACTAACATTGTTTAAGAGATTTAAGATGTTTAAAATATAATATAGAAATGTTATGAAGTAGAAAATTATTTGTTTAATAACCCCATGATATTGTATCTATAATATCGAATTATTCATTTGAAATAATGTGTTTGTCACAGTTAAAATAAAAATTTTTTGACAACAATTTGTACACATTTTTTTGTTTCTTATCTCTTGTAATCATATTGTATTTATAATCACATTTTTCTTAGTTTTTTGTAAGATTCAGTCATTCATTTCATGTTTATTGTAAAGCATTTTCGCAATTTAGAGTGAATCCTATAATTTTTTAAAATTGTTTTCCCAAAAAAGATTAATAATCAGTGGTATATGGGTAGATTGAGGACAACCCAATTTTAGGCCCAAATTTCATGTTTTTTTTACCTCAAATATCAAGCTTTTAACCCAAAATTTCAAGCTTTTTTTCATCAGTGTTCAAATTATTTGCCGCCTAAAGTTCATGCTTTTTACCCACCGAATTTAATGTGTTTTACTCCTAATTTCATGTTTTTACCTCGAAAATCATGTTTGAATTTTAGCCCCCAAAAAAAAATCGGCACTAATCGAGCACGCGAGGTTTAGAACCGAAATCAAGCATTTTAGCTAAAATCTATCACATTTATCGCCCATAAAGTAAAATTTCACATTTCTATAAACGTCAATTTTGCAAGCAAGCAATCTAAATCCAGCAAAATAAGATAAAATATACTAAAAGATTCAAATTAATAGATATTTATATATATTTTTAAGAAAACTCTACATCATGCTCAGACTTTCCATTTTTTAGCTCTTTTAAGCCTCTATATGACATAAAAACTTCCTTCTCATTTCGTAGTTTCAATGAATTTTTATCTAATATTTTTTCATAGTGCTATGGTAATGAAATTTAAAACTCGTCATCTAGAGTACAATTAATTTTTTTTACCAACATTGGATTCATAAATTTCTAAATCTGTGGCAGTAAACAATTTATTTTTTTCTAGAACTTGTAGATTAGTGAATTCAAATGAATTGTTCAACTTCTTGAGGACAGATTCCATTTTTTGTTTTGTGTGATATATATGTAAACAAATTATTGAATAAAATATTTTTTCATTCTCTTAATAAATAAAATGGCAACTATGCTCGAAATGAGAAAAAAAAACCATATCTAAGCAATGTAAAAAAAGGGACGAAGTATTAAACATAGAAACTTTAACATCACATAAGCACACAAACGATAAACATATTAACACATGTAAAAACTGTTCTGCTAAATATGGCAAAAATCAATTTGATTTAAATAAAAAGAAAGTATTATGCGAATGTAGAAAATATGTTTTTAAACTATACTTCAAAAAGCATGAAAATATAAATTGCAGTATACCAATGAAATTCGACATGATTATTCAATTAGGGCATGTATAGTATGTAAAGAGAATAAATCTAGCGATTGTTTTATCCACATAAAGCGACTATAGACAAACATATACGAAATGTAAATAATGTTTTAATGAGAAAATATTATGTGAATGTAAAAAGTATGTTTGTATTATATATTTTAAATAGGATTAAAAGACTAAATCGCACAATACGTCAATGAATATTCTTAATGAAACACCAAATTATAATTATCAAACAAAACATGCAAAGTTTGTAATGAGAATGAAGTAAAACATTGTTTTTTAATAATAAAAACACTTAAGCCAAACATTCAACAATATGCAAAATATGCTGGAATGAGAAATATTATCCAAGAAGAAGTTTAATGTTTTTTAAAAATTCATATCAATACTTTAAGCACTTCATTCCAGTGTTTTCATTATTTTTTACATTTCTAAATTCTTAATTTTTTTTTATGTTTACAATTTTTTTTCTTATAAATAAAACAAATACGACTACGAATTATTTAGTAGTAGATCTGCGCGAAAGAAGAGTGTTCGAGTTGAGAATTATAGCTAGAGTATTAAAAATACAAAAATTATATAAATTACATAAAGATCTTATTTCAAGCATTATTACAAAAATTCGTCGAGCAGGAGAAAATCTAAACGATTTAACAGTTGCAGGATTGAGAACTAAAGCTAAAAGCTTTAACATAACAAATTTATGTAATTTAAGGAAATATGCTTTAATTAGAACTATTATTGATGAGCAAATAAAAAGAAACTTTGCAAATTTGCCATTTTCTTGTACCAGTATCAATGTATTATATAAGAAAAATAGAAAGAAATTGAAAAGAAAATTCCCATTTTCTAATCAGATATTTGTACAACCAAGAAATAAAACTAACAAATATTTGCCCTTTTCGAATAAAGAAGAAAATAAAAATTTATATAAAATTAATCTTTGGAACAAAAAAAATTTAAGGACTGCGTAGAAAGATGACAACCATTTGAAATTCGCGAAATCAGTTTGTAATTTTAATGAAGCTTTCTACATTTGGCAAACAAAATTCGGTATGCGTATAAAATAAGTTAGAAGGAACTCCAATAGAAAAAATGAATGCAGCTCGAAATGCTGTTCACGCACAATGAAAGAAGTAAGAAAATTAACTGGTTATAATCAAGGTGATCAAATGAAAAAAATGCATTAATCAGAATTTTTGCCACACTATTTCCGCCACAAGAATTAACATTTTAAATACCTAAAATTTACTTACTCAAATTGAAAGAGTAATTACATCTAATGAAAATGTAGATATAAATGAAACAATTTTCGATAATAATGTTTACAGAGTACCCAGCAGTTATGGCGCAAAAGGCAAAAAAAATTAATTTAACTAAAGATATAAAGAAAAAAAAATTAATAAAATTAACAATGATGATAATTAACGTGGACCTACAGCTACTATTAAAGCTTTAATATACGAAACTAACATCATTTCGGATAGAGAATTAACGAATAATGAGCATATTTATATTAGAAAAGGAGGAAAATTACAAGGAATATTGTCTCGCGAATTTTGCAAAAGAATAGGAAAAGTTGTGTAATTGGCTTCAGTTTAGAAAATATTTTGGATGCTGAAAATTTCTGAATATCTGAATTAAATTAATTTGAGCTGCACATTTCAATTAAAATTATACATTGTGGAATTATAAAACCAATTACTACTTATTTGTATTTACAGAACGAACACTACGATCTCATTAATAGTATGAAAGCATTTTTAGGTAGTGTTAATTGTTGTAAAAATTGTGACAAACCATACAATAATAAATATCAACATAAGTTTACGAAAAATAATAAAAATATATGCAATTTATGTAAAAAACCACAGTAGGTAAAAATTTTCGAAATGCCGATTGCTTTAGGTAGAAACCGTTCGATGTGGTTTTACCAACAGCTAGTACAGGTCATTTCTTCTTAGATGCTGAAACTCATCCTTTACAGTTCTTGCTATGTCTGTTCAGCGTATCACTGCCTTTGAATAGATGCTTGCACTTGATGCATTGCTGCATAGCACTGGAAAGTGCCTTGATGCTAGTAGATCTTTAATACTTCCTAGCCCAGCGGCTGTAGGCAAAAACCCAAACTACTGAAATATGTCCCTTTTACCCTAAAATTTGGTAATTTTCACCTTGAAATAAAGTTTTTTAAACTAAAAGTTCACTCTTTTCCCAAAAATGTTATCATAAGGTATTATTTAAAATTGTTTTAAAAAATTAAACAGAACTTAAAAAATATATATAATATTCTAAAAACTTCCCTATGATAAAATATTATCACTATTTATTTTTTATTCTAAGAACATATAACATTAACTTCCTAACATATAACATTAACTTCCAGCACCCTAAACATCAACTCCTACCCTTAACTCCCCACCTTCCAATACTACAAAAACAAAGAATAATAACATACAAATTGAGAAAAAGTATACCAAATATCATAACTCCAGCATGTCTGTCATGTCATCATTGCCATCAGGCACCAACCATAACATACAAGGAGGCAGCCCTCCAGCATACTAACATACCATACCATCTGAATATATCAACTAAACACCATAGCAGATAACCATACCAACCAAAAACCTACAGCCCAAATCATGTCATTCACTCTGACATAAGCATACCTCAGCCATGCTATTAACAATACAGGGCATATCCACCACCATACTTCGGACATACTGATCAATCATAACAGTCAAGTATATTGACGACAATTTCAGGCCATCTAACTGCCACCAGTTACACATACAAACAAGCCATACCAAACACTGTAACCCGTGCATGCCATCTGCTCTACCAACCAGCACCAGACGAAATATACTCATCATTCATACCTCTTACTAAAACTCAAGCATTCCTCAACCATTCAGTCCACATTGACGTACCACAAATTTACTTACTGCTTAACCTTTCTGCTCTACTGGTCGACACTAGCCTATATATATATATATATATATATATATATATATATATATATATAATCGTCACCATAAACATCAACCATCCATTATAGCCCAAGTCATACTAGGCCAACCAGCATACCATCTCCTATAACCAAATAACAATTCAATCATACTAATCAACCGCACTACTCAATACACCAAGCACAATATTTATTATAACTCAGGTGTACCAAGCAACTAGGCCCTATACAGCTGAGGCCAGCCCATAACCTAACACCCATTCTCCTTGTTCTATCGACCAACATTGCTTATACCTACCAACCATACCACCTACTATAAATCTAGCATACATCAACTATTCAGGGGTGTCGGAAGTGTTTGTTGAAAAGGAGGGTGGGGTGCCTTGACTCAGTGTTGGAAAAAAACTATGTGTAACCAAAATTTCCTTTTTATGGTCAATTTCATAGTATGGCAGAAGCGCCGCACTACAAAAGCAACTTCAAAACTGACATAAACGAATATTGAAGAGAGAGATAGACTGAGAGAGAGAGAGAGAGAGAGAGAGAGAATAAGTGAGAGAGAGAGAGAGAGAGAGAGAGAGAGAGTGAGAGAGGGTAACAATTTATCTAAAAAAATTTAATAGAAAAATTTTGAGGTTTTAATATATTTGTCTTTCTCATTTGTTAGTTGAAAATAAAATTGAAAAGTTTAAAATATATATTCAAATCACATATAAAAGTTTTTAAAGCATTTAAGGGTTAAAAAAATAATTAGGAACTGTTCTGGCAGCCAAAAACTTTGCTTCTTTCTTGTGTTTTTGAAACAAATTCGTCTAAGACTTGATATCTTCCATGTCTCATCTGCATGTACATTAAGAAGAAGCTGTGAAAGTCTCTTCTGCGACATCGTTGACCTCAGGTAGGACTTGATGCGTTTAAGAGCGCTTAATGACCTTTCACAAGATGCAGATGTGGCTGGCAATGTCAAGAGGAGAATTACGAGACGCTCTACTTCACCAAGCATTTTGCGGCATATTTTAGGCTGAATGCGTAATGAATCTGCGAGCTCCATCACGTTTTTCGCAGGTGGACAGATGACACTTGAAAGAATCTTTATCTTTGCAGCTAAAATGTCTATGTCATAGTCATCCTTACGTTAACCTAGAAAGTTTTCTAGTTGATATGTACACAAATCATTCCTTGGTTGTCTCAGCAGAATGGCTTCTAGCTTCACAAATTGTTCCATACCTGGCGGGTTGAAGCAGCGCTGCAGCTCATCGTTTAGCCAGTCTAGAACAGAAATGAACTTCTGGCGAAGACGAGTTTTCTCGTCGATCTGAACGTTTGTTGCTTGGCCTTCCATTTCTTCCAAATGCCTGAATTTGGTGGGGGTTCTGAATTGTGGGATGCGAGGCAATTTTAGCTCAAGGTTCTCTTCATGTTCTCTTTTCTCAGTTTCTTTCCAAATACATTCAAAATCAGCATCGCCCATTCCATTACACAGGTCCCAAAGAGCTTGTGCTGCTTGCTTAGCATAACTTGCTGTATATTCTTCACTCTGCAGGGACTTGGCAAGTTTCTCAGCAGGTTCGCATACAGATAGAGCTATATTGATCGCCAGCAGACTTTGGAATTGTCTCATTTTTCTCAGGGAGCCCTTCAGAGTTTATTCTTGTTAGTCTGAGAATTGGCAAACTTTGTCCGCTAAAATCAAAATCAGAGTCTCCATCATACGTGTATAATTTTCAGGAAATCTATGAAGAGCTTTAGCATGCATACACTAGCATGTCGGACATAGAGAGAGGAGGCGTTTGGCTGGGACTGAAAGGCATTCACTTTGCGAGTAAGGCCTGACAACCACACCAGCATAAATATTCTTCCTCTTAGAAGATTCAAGAATTGTATCTGAAACTTCTTTAATATGTGTCAAAGCATCCGAAATTATGCTGCATCTCTTTGCAACTTCTTGAAGCACAAGGTCTAGTGAGTGGTTAGAGCAGTGTACGAATAAAGACTTTGGTTGCTCATCTGCAATGAGTTTCTGCGCGCCATTGAAATGGCCAGACATTACACGCGCACTATTGAAACAGTGTCCACTTAGAGCTTCTTTGCTTACATTAAGACGAATCATAACATCTGTTATAGTCTCGTGGAAGGTTTCTGCTGTCCCATCCGGCGTATTGTACAATCCCATGAACAATTATTGTATTTCAAGTGTCTCCTTTTTATGAAGCGAAAACAAATCTAGAATTGTTTATCGCCTGCGACGTCCTTGTGGTGTCACCCATAACAGCGAAATACGGACTACCCTGAATGTCTTGTACAATGCTACGATGCACATTTTTGGGCACTTATATCAATTATTTCGTTTTGAATATCACAACTGACCCAATTGTCTCTTCGCTTCAGCCTGTTTGCAAGTTCTACACAGTCTTCAGCTCGCTCCTGCAAAAGCTGCTGAAGATTACCACCACTTTTTTCCGAACCACGCAATGACTGGCCAGATCGAGCAAGTCGATCGAGTCACTTAACACCAATTTTCATTTTATAGTGTAAAAAATTTATAATAAGCTAATCGCTTATGGTCTAATTTTTTCCTCACAAATATTAGGGCCAAAAATCATCAAAAATATCGTACAAAAAATGTAGTAGTATTTTTGCAGTGTGATGGATAGATCGTGATATATAGGCTCTGGACGGATGCCCATTTCCCTAACTTTCCTTAATAATTATATACTCTAATAAGAAAAGAATGAAAAAAATCACTTTTACATGGCATCCGTCCAGAGCATGTATCTCACGAACTGTGTGTCATACGGCCAAAATGGTCATACTCATAGCCATTTTTTTTAGGAAATACTATGTAGATAATTTTTTATTCAAACATATTTTGCGAAAAAATGAACTGTGAGAAAAACTTAGAAACTGATTTTGTAGTGATTTTTCCAATATGGTGGCCGAAGCGCGAAGCTCCAATCGAATGGGACAGGACTTTTAGTATGTTGGAAAAGATTAAAAGAAGGTCTATTAAAGGTATCAACCAAATTCAGCTCGTTATGGATTTTTCCACTAAAAAACCTAAAGTGACTGGAATATTGTTTCTACAAGGAACAGTGTAGAAGTTGGTTTATTACTTTTATATCCCAATATAGACAATATTTGTGAAAGTATATCTGGGAACAAATTCAATGAATTTCTTCTCAATTTATGTTCGTTTGCCAAATTTTGCAATAATAATTTTAGATTTTACACATCTCTCACATTTTCAAATTCTCTTTAAATATTTGAAACTGTTAAGCACACTACCAGGAATTGCGAAAGAGAGAAGGCAGACCATTTTATTTCTAAAATCATACATTTATTAATCTGCTTTAATTTTGTTTTAGTAAAATGTTATGTTTTTTTTTTCCTTTGTCAATTGTGGTGTAAGTGTATTTACTCACCTGACTATTTTCCTGTTGTATCATTTGAATGTCCGCTACTGATAGACGACACGACATGCGTCGTTTTTGCTGAATCCGGATGAGCATTGTTAACAATCACAGATTCGTCTGTAAATTGTAACGAACCGTTACAATGCAGCATAATATACAGCTCTGCCTATTAGGCCAAAAAAAACAATGATATCTAAATATTATTACAGACGCATAAAAAATATGGTGTTGACATGCCCTGTTTCTCAGACTTTGGCTGATGTTCATTTAAATGATATGCCTTTTCAAAGAAACTCGTAATTTTCCTGACTTTTGAATAGTTAGGACAAGAAGTGTTGTTCATATATCTTCTCCTTGCTTGCTGATCCATTTCATACCAATGCCAATCACATACAGCACACAAATAATAAATACTTCAGTTCCATGCCTCCCACCACTACGTTCTTCGAAAGCGTACCCCCTATCACAGTCGATAACAAAACCCACACATTTTTTTTTACTGCTCGCCTGTTCTATTATTAGCTCGCGGGTCGAGTTTTAACCACTCCGCGGAGAGAGGTGCAGCCATTTGCCACACACTTAAACATACTTCAGGAAGAAAACCACTGTTGCCATGCTGTGCTGTACTCTACCGATTTAGTAGGTTTCTGCTTTAGTCATCAGTTACTGCCCCATTGGGGTAGGAACTAGAAAATATGAAGGACAAGAAGTATGTTCAGATAGTTTAGAGTAGCATCATAATAGCTTCTTGAAGTATGTTGCTTTCATTTCGGATGAAGGCATATAGTTTGTTTTGATAGTGGGATGGGCTAAGACCCCCTCCCCCCCCCCCGTTTGAATTTGGTAGGGGTGCTCGTGGCCCTCCCTGACCCATACTTCCGACGCCACTGCATACAGCCTATACTAGTGACACAGTCAAATTCTTCTCATACCATTCATCATGCCGACTGACATCAGTCAAAATGTACTGACCGGCCCATACCAAACACGTTAAACTCAAGCATGCCTTAGCATTACAGGACTCACCGACACACACAAATACTTTCCACGTCATTTGACATACACCAACCATCACAAGACAGATAAACTGGAAAAAAAATATCACCCACGATACCACCAATGTTAACCCAATTGATCGAAGAAAATTTTATAGTCCAGACCAACCCATAACCTAACATCTATACCATCTGCTCTACTAACCGTCACCAGACTAAATATATCACACCTTTTGATAGAAATCAAGCATACCACGGACCACACTGAGCTTACAAAAAATTACAAGTCCAACATGTTTGTGATACCATCAGACACCAGTCAAATATCATACCACCCATAAATAAACTAGCTGATTTTACCAACCATCATAAGACTAAAATATACTCGCCACTCATACTGCCCACTGTAATTCAAGCATACCTCAGCCCAGACCCACTAAAATATACCAATATAATTACAAGTCAAACATGTTTGCAATACCATCAGACACCAGCGAAATATATACTAGTTACTATACAACCATACCAACCTTTATAACCTAAGTCATACCAGGCCAACCAACATGCCTTCACCTATAACAAAAACAAAACTCAATTCAACCATATAACCCATACCATCTGCTTTACGAACCGTCATCAAACTAAATAAACACACTGTTTACTAAAATTTAAGCAGACCTCAGCACACACTGACATTACCAAAAAAAATCACATATCCAACATGTTTGTCATGCAATCAGACACCTGCCAAATATCATACCATACATTAATATAATCACTGTATCAACCACCCATACCAATAAAAATGCTGGCCACCACACCTCAGACGTACAAAACCAAATATGAGTAACCCTGCAGGCCAAGAGTACTGTATAATATACCAACAATAACCCCAGCATACTTCAGTCGTGCCACACAGATCACATTGTATATGCAACATAACCACTTTTCAATGCATACCACTCCTACGTCATCCATTAACCCCACCAACCAAAACATTTTAGGTGACAACCCTTCAGCATACCATTGATGTCATCTTTAGCAGAGTACATGGTCATAACAGATGATTCAACTCGCGATGAACCCTTCTACCATGGTCATTGATGAGATTACATTCATTCTTACATGATGCAAACTTATGTACTTTTTTTTACAACAGAGCAATTAGTGTATGTTATGAATTTTAACTATCTCACTATAGGTCTGCTGAGTATGAATATGTAAGAAGCAATATGTTTGATGCAGTGTCATACGAAGGATAATCAACATGTTCATTATTTAACCCTCTAATTCAGCCATAAAACAACCATTAGTCTTTACACTTACACACCTTTCAATGATGGATACAATATTTATATTTCTCTTGTAAAGACATTTTACTTCATGTCATCCATATGTAGATCGGGACACCACAATCTTCGTGGTCAAAGGCAAGCATTCGTATTTGCTTTCATCTTCCCAGTATGGGAGCACTCTGAAAAACCCCAACTACAAATAAATAATAATTTTTAGAAAATTTTAATATAACAGAAAAAAGTATAAGACCTTAGCTTCGTCGTCACTAATGCTAGGGTTGATCATAGCTACATCTTCAACGAAGCTGAAGACGACTAACCATGTCTTCAGCTGTATATTATCCAGTACTCTTCGTCTGCAGGGTTACTCATATGTGGTTTTGTATATCTTAGCTGTTGTGGCCAACATTTTATTGTAATGGGTGGTTGATAGAGTGATTTATATATCAATGTCTAGTTTGATATTTGGCTGGTGTCTGATGGTATGACAAAACATATTGGAATTGTGAATTTTTTTTGGCCATGTTTGTGTGGGGTGTGGTTTGCTTGAATTCTAGTAAACAATACGTTTATTTATTCTAATGATGGTTCGTAGACCAGATAGTATGGGGGGTATGGTTTAATTGTTTTTTTTTAAATATAGGTGAAAGCATGTTGGTTGCCTGGTATGACGGGTTATAAAGGTTGGTATGGTTATATAGTAACTAATATATATTTTGCTGGTGTCTGATGGTATGGCGAACATGTTCGACTAGTAATTTTTGATGGCATATATTAGTAGGCGTGGGCTGAGGTATACTTGAATTCTAGTGAACAGTATGAGTGGTGAGTATATTTTAATCTGATTTTGGTTGGTATAATATGCTAGTTTATTTATGGGTGTTATTATATATGACTGGTGTCTGGTGGTATCACAAACATGTTGGAATTGTGATTTTTTGTAAGGTCAGTGTGGGCTGTGGTATGCTTGAGTTTTATTAAGATGTATAAGTATATTTAGTCTGCTGACGGTTAGTAGAGCAGATGGTATGGATGTTAGGTTAAGGGTTGGTCTGGGGGGTATATAATTTGCTTCGATCACTTGGGTAAACATAGATGTATCGTCGGTGATATGTCTTTTTCATTATATCTGTCTTGTGATTGTTGGTGCATGTCAAATGGTGTGGAAAGTATGTGTGTGTGTCGGCGAGTCCTGTAATGCTAAGTCATGCTTGAGTTTCAAGTGTTTGGTATGGGCAAGTCAGTATATTTTGACTGGTGTCAGATGGCATGGTGGATGGAAAGAGAATAAGTTGTCATTGGTACGGGCCGTATGCTTTGTAAAGTAAGTGTGTACAAAAGGTTGATGTATGCTATATTTATAGTGGGTGGTATGGTTGTAAGGTAAAAGCGGTGTTGGTATGTAGAACAAGTAGAATGGGTGTTAAGTTATGGGCTGGCCTCAGCTGTATAGGGCCTAGCTGCTTGGTACACCTGAGTTATAATGGATATTGTGCTTGGTGTATTGAGTAGTGCAGTTTATTACTATGAATGAATTGTACCTTTGTTATAGGAGATGGTATACTGGTTGGCCTAGTATGACTTGGGCTATAATGGATGGTTGGTTTTTATGGTGACTATTATTATATATATATATATATGCTAGTGTCTACTAGTAGAGCAGAAAGGTTAAGTAGTAAGTAAATTTTTGGTATGTCCGTGTCGACTGAATGGTTGAGGAATGCTTGAGTTATAGTAAGAGGTATGAACGATGAATATATGTATATATATAGTATATGAGCAGATGACATGCATTAGTTACAGTGGCTGGTATGGCTTGTTTATATGTGTAACTGGTGGCAGTTAGATGGGCTGAAATTGTAGTCAATATAGTTGACTGTTATGATTGATCAGTATGTCTGAGGTATGGTGGTGGATATGGCCTGTATTGTTAATAGCATGATTGAGGTATGCTTACTTTAGAGTGAATGACATGGATTTGGGCTGTATGTTTTTGGTTGGTATGGTTATCTACTATGGTGTTTAATTTGATATATTCAGATGATATAGTATGTTGGTATGCTGGAGGGCTGTCTCCTTGTATTATGTGGTTGGTGTATGATGGCAGTGATGATGTGACAGATATGCGGGGGTTATAATTTTTGGTAAATTTTCTCAAATTGATGTGGTATTATTCTTTTTTTTTTTGTAGTTTTGCAAGGTGGAGAGTTAAGGGTAGGGGTTGATGTTTAGGGTGCTGGGATGAGTGGGAGGTTAATGTGATACGTTCTTAGATTTTTTAAGGATTTTTTTTTATTTATTGAGTTTGGTACGAACGAGGTGCGAAGGTCCGTAATTATATTGGTATGGATAATAATTGCTATAATCAGGTGGTTTGTTTGGAGGGTGGTATGAGTTTTGGCTGTTGTTAGATGGTAATGATACCATGACAGACATGCTGGGGTTATGATGTTTGGTTAATTTTTTTTCTAAATTTTTGTGACAATTCTTTGTTGTGTAGAATTGGAAGTGGGTAGGTAATGTTAGGGGTTAAATATTAGGATGCTGGGATGAGTGCGATGTCAATGTGATATGATATTAGAATTGTTTTAATATTTCTTGTTATTTTTTTATTTTATTTTATGGAATTGTTAAAGTTTATTTTATAAATTTTTTAGAACTTATGTTTATTTTTTAAAATTGTTTTTAAATAATAAATTTTAGGGGGAGTTTTTGGGACCAAAGTGAATTTTTAGCGCAAAAGACTTGATTCCAAGGATATAATTACCAACTCTTAAGGGAAAAAGGGAAATATATTTCAGTAGTACGGGTTGATGTAATGAGGGAGTTTATTTTGATGGAATAGCTTTGTCTCTGAGTGTGGCGTTCCTGTTTGGCTGTTAAACAGGAGGGCAGGAGGTATGATGACTGGTGTGATGGTTAGTAAAGAAGGTCGAATTGTATTGCTTTAATATAATGTTGGCCAGAATGAAAATAATATTAATTGTATGTAGACCTAACATTGGTAGATGTGCTTTTAGAATATTTATACTCTATGACCTCTCTGCATGGTGGTTAAGGTAGGTTGTTTCGGTTATAGTTTTTTTTTTTGGATTTAACTTGTATGTTTTTGGGTGGTATGGTCTCTTGGAATGGTTGAAATTGATGGAGTAATGTGATGGTATTGACTGCCGGCATGGGCTGCCTGTATGGTTTGGTTTTTTTATAGCTTGTACGAAATAATGGTATTACCTATCAGTATGACTTAGTTCTACAGTTAGTTTCTTGTGTGGTTGGTATAATCATTATGTTTATTGGTATGGCCTGATCCATGTTCGGTTGGTTTGGCAGTATGGCAAAGGTGTATTTTCGTTTGTGTAGGGAATTAAGAGTTTAATTGTGTGATTGGTTACTAAGAGCGGATTGGTTTGATGAGATATTAGATTAATATGAGAGGGGCAGAATGATTTGCTCGTATGGATGTTTAATAAGATTGGATGACATTTTATTTTAAATTGATACGATATGGGTGTCGTAGATATTTAAATTAGTAGCATTGATCTTATGATAGCATTGTTGGAGTTTATTTGTTGGAGTTAATATTCAATTGTCTAGGCTGGTGGTATGGCATGTTTATATGTGTAACTGGTGAAGTAAGATGGGGTGAAATGGTAGTCAATATAGTGAACTGTTATGATTGATCAGTAAGTATTTTAGTGGCATGACTTAAATATGCTTGGTTTAGAGAGAATTATATGGTTTGGGTGGTATTTTTTTGGTTGGTTTGGTTATCTGCTGTGGTGATTCGGCGATATATTCAGATGGTATGTTATGTTGGTATGCTGGGTAAAATGACTTTCGACATTGCATGGCTGAGGCAAGCTATTTCATGGTAAAAGTATTTATATATCTGTTTTATAACTCACGTCCATTATGTTATAAATAGTGTTGTTAAGTATTCAGTAGACATGTTATCTGGTAGGTTTATATATAATTTATATTAATGTCTGGTATGCTGGAGGGTTGTCACCTAGTATTATTTGGTTGGTGAGATTAATGGATGGCATAGGGGTGGTATGAAATGAGTAGTAATTATGTAGCATATACAATGGAATTTTGTCATGACTGAAGTATACTGGGGTTATGGTTGGTATAGTACTCAGTACTCCTGGTCAGTAGGGGTTACTCATATTTTGTTTTCGTATGTCTGAGTTGTGGTGGCCAGCATTTTATATGTATGGATGGTTGATAGAGTGATTTTATATTAATGTCTGGTATGATATTTTTACTAGTGTCTGATGGTATGAGAAACATGTTGAACATGCGATTATTTTTTGGTAATGCTGGTGTGGGCTGAGGTCTGCTTGACTTCTAGTGAGAGGTATGAATAAATTTAGTCTGATGACAGTTGGTAGAGGAGATATTCTGAAAATTTTGCTTTAATCTCTCTATTTAATATCATCACATATATATAAGAATATAAAAAATTTAATACAAATATATACATATATTTATAATAATGTGTGAATCTGCTTCTCTGAATTACTTATTAATTCAGTTTAAATAAAATTTATGTCAGTGCATGTTATAGGAGGGCTATAGTACTTATTCTAAATGGCCAAATATAGCTGATAACTAATCATTATTGCCCTACCAGTGGATGAGTTCTTATTAATGTGAAAATATATTACTCCCTCATATTATCTTCGCAAAAATTGATCTCATGGTCACTCTTAAAGCTGACTACTGTTAGACCGGCCACTCAGAAGACTGATTATTTTCCCCTTGACCCTTGAATCTTTGACTCATAAATGACTCCAAGATGATTCTTAAATTACTCCAAAATGACTCTTAAATGACACCAAATAACTTGTAAATAATTCCAAACGAAACCAAATGACTCCTAATTGAGTCCACAATGACCCCTCGATGACACCAAATGAATCCAAATGACACCTAATGACCCCTGATGACCGCTAAATGACTCCGAAATTACTCCAAATTACTCCAACCGACTTCTTAATGTCTCCAAATGACTCATACATGACTCCTAAATGATTCCTAAATGACTCCTCAATGACTTGCTCCATAGTTCCATAGCTCCATAGATGCGCCTTTCCATATAATATTTTAAAATATAAACTCATAATTTTTAAAATGAAAAGAAAAATTATTACAAGATCTTGTGTACATAACTAGAGTTTTGTGATTAGGTTAGGTGAAGTTAGGTTAGGTTTACTTGTATTTCAAAAGTCCTGAAATGAAGTGGAACACACACAAGTATGACTAGGTTGTACAGTTAATTCCTTGTATGGTTGGTAGCTAGTATTTTGTTTGGTGTGGTCTGATCACATGTTCGGTTATTTTGGCAGTATGGAATACAGTATAGCTTATATGGTGTGAGGAGAATGGTTTAGTAGTGTGATTCGTTATTTGAAAGAGCAAAATGGTTTTAGGGGTAGTTTATTTAATTAAATGGGAGGAGCTGAATTCTTAGTTAGTAGGGTTGTTTTGTAAGAGCATAATTCTTTGATTGGAATTAAGACAATACGTATGTTATAGGCTGGCCTCAGCTGTATAGTTGCTCAAATTATGATGGATATTGTGCTTGGTGTATTTATTGTATGGTGTTGGTCAGTTAAGCTGATGGCCTACACGAGTTTGAGATGGTGAAACATTGAATGTTAACATGCCTGCTTGCAAGTATATGGGAAGCCAGGTATCAGTTATGAAGCTTAGTTTGATAGTGGAAGCCATGAAAGACACTTGGTCTCCGTTTGTGTAAGCAATTGGAATATAGTATGGAGTCAAATGTTGCTGGTTCATGATCGCCTGACGATAGCACAGTGCTATCGACTTCTTGGGATGGGACACTTGGGGCAGTGACATCGCCATCGACTTCCTGAGGCGTGACATCGACAGCGCCATCCTGCCATCAAATACTTCGCCAAGGTTTCGTAGTTGCTACTGTGACAAGGTCACATTGGCCTACAGCCAATGTGCTAGGAAGCATGAAAGAAATGCTTGTGTGAAGGGACCTTCTTGTGCTATGCAGCATTGCATCAAGTGCAAGCATCTTTTCAAACATGATGATATACTGAACAGACGGAGCAAGAACTGTAAAGGCCGAGTTTCAGCAGTTAAGAAGAAACGACCTGTACTTGCTATTGTTGAAACCACATCAAATTGTTTCTACCTAAAACAACCGGTATCCAAGGGAGTTTTAAAGGATTATGTGATTGGAAATAACATTGTAGGTACGAAAGACATTGTATGTTCCTGGACCATATTAAGCAAAGGATAATGAATCAACCTATGAAAAGCCTCAGCCTTTGGATGAAGCTATTCGTCGCCGAGCATTCAAGACAGCGAATCAAGCACTGTAAAATGTTCATAGAATCCTAGGGGCTGTAGAGGCCTTGAAAGAAAAACTTTGAAGTTAAGAAGAAGAATACATGGGCAAGGGTTCTGGTTAGATGTTTTGTAGCGTAGACTGCCTTGAGCTGCGTATAAGCAGACTATATTAATAATGTGTTGCTGCAAAGATACTATGTGAATTGTGTAAAAAAAATGCAAGGAGTTAACTTTTATGTTTGCAGTCTTAAGTATGTTAATATATATAAATAAAAAAAGTATTTAATTTCTCACAAGTGTTGGACCTAGAAGCTTATGAATTGATGATGGTTACTTCTCTAAGAGACCTACAGTGCTGAGAAGTTTATATCTGGGTTGCTGCAATTTTCATAATCGGCATAATCGGCAACTTCGTTCCTGGTTTCTTCTTGTTCCGACGTGATGACAGAGGAACCATAACATGGTCCGTAGGTACCGTGTTTGTGTAGACATCGCTGGTCGTCACATCGAGCACATCTTGTAAGTGGACCCAGAAGATATGTACAGTATGTTGCAGACATGGGAGAGGTCAACTTGTGATGTGGTGGTGTTTTGTATGTCGCGGGAAATCTGTATGTTTCTGCACATAAGTTCCTATGCAAATTGTAACCGTCTTGGTCCCCACTACATGCCCGTACAATGTGTAATGGTAATTTAGACACATTCTATATTAAGGACTATAAATCATGATTAAAAAATTAAAAACATAATAATTTATTTACTCTAATTAAAAATATATTGCTTGGCAGTTGTTTAAACCAAAATTAACGGCTGTAGTTATTAAATTATATAATAATTTCAGAGACTTTGTTGGCCTGCCTTAATTGTTATTGGGGTAGGGTTCAATGTGGTGAATTGACTATACTGTCGGTTTATAACGAGCTTGTGTTGTTTAAAAATATTTAAATTATTATAAACAATTAGATATTACTATCATACATTTTTTAAGATGACACCAAATCTCTCGAAGCTGGAAAGGAAAACATGGGAACAGATATTAATGTTTACAGCCTTGGAAGTGGCACGTAAAAAAGAAATGGGCTTTCTACAAGCCTCTAATTGTGGTATTTCAGAACGTTCAGTTTGGCATTACATATGTGCTACCATCTCGGGAGATAGAAAAACCATTACTAATCCGTAATTCGCATACTGTATTTCTGAACGTATTGCAAGGGGCTTTTTAACAGGCCCCTGTGTTGTGCCTGAAGGCTTATCAGGAGAAAACTTACTAACTAACTTAAAACCTAACTTATATTAACACAAATACATTAACTGGATTCTAACCCAGAATCTATTGCAGTCCAGATCGGCGGCGCCCCAACCGAATGCGCCACGAGAGATCGGCTATTTCTGAATGTGTTTCCTCTTTATCCTGAGATGGCATTGGATGTGTCGCGAATAGAAGGGAAATGCCGATTTGAGGGCAAGGCCTAGGGACTCCAGGTTCGAGGATCGAACATGGCTGCGGGTGTCGCCATCCTGTCTCTGTCATCTTGGCAGCCAGTACGCCGTGCCCGCCATCTTAGCAGCCAGTATTCAATTTTTCCTGCTCTATCATTCCTCATTAATTTTTCCTGCTCTATCATTCCGCCTTGATTTTTCATGCTCTCTCATTCGGTGTTGTTTTTCATTATCTATTATTCCATGGATTTTCTATAAGTTCTCCCATTTTCCTTCTATTTTACATACTTTCTTTAATTTCCCTTCTCTCTCTTTATTTCTTTTCTCTCTTTCTTTCGCTTTATTTCCTTTCTCTCTTTTCTCTCTAGTCGCCTTCTTCGCCCACCATCTACGTAGCTCGGTGGCCACCTGCCAGGGGGCTATGTTTGTCTGCCACCATCTTAGCTTCCTCCATCACCTGCCAGCAGCGCTGGTTTTTCTGCCGCCGTCTTTGGTTTATTTGTCACCCGCCAGGGGGCACTGGTATCCACCATATTGCTTGCAGAAGTTCATTGGTTCATCACCTGCCAGGAAGTGCTAGTGTGTTCACCACCATGTTGTTCTTTCCTTCATCACCTGCTAGGAAGTGCAGGTGTGCATCCACCATTTTGTTTACGGTAGTTATTATTTTATTTTGGAGATCAAAAATTCCTTTAGAAGGGGATGGGATGGAACCGCCAGATCAACACCTTAAATCATTCGTATACCAGTATACGTGTCGGAGCAATGGGTTTAAATTTAAAATATGTGAATACGTGTTTATGGAGGAAAAAAATACAAAACATTTAAATAATATATTTATCTTTTTAATTTAAATCATGCGGTATGTCTACGAACTCATATTTTCAAGAATAAATATAATATGACATCAAAACCATTAATTTGACAAATCAAAATTTTATAATATAAAACTTATATATAAAATTTTAATTCATTTAATTTTACTTTTATAAACAAGTGTGTATTACGATGTGTCTATGATTTCATATTTTCAACAAGAATTATATTATGATGTCACAGTCATCAGTTTGGTAAATCATAATTTTACAAAATAAAATTTATGTATTTCGGTTTACATTTTTTTATTTTACTTTTATTAACAACTGTAACATGCGACATGTCTACGAACTCGTATTATAAAGAATAATTCAATTATGATGTCACATCCATTGATTTGGTAAATCATATAATTTTATAAATTAAAAGTTATGTATTTTATTATATATATTTTGATTTAACTTTTATAAACAAATGTTTCAAACCACATGTATACAAACTCGTTTTTTTTTAGACAGATAAGATTATGTCGTCAGAATATATGATCAAGTGAATATGAGCAGTGCCATATGGGTTTTTATAAGGATATAAATGTATTTGTAACTATGCCAAGTTTTATATATATTCGGACTTTAGTTTTCAAATCGAATGCTAAACTAACTTTGATTATTTGTACTTTTTTTAATTGCCATATTAAATTTAGTAGTCAGAGGAGAGATTAATCTATTTTTAAATTAATTATGTTACCACTGCGATCATCAAATACAGCACAGTGGTTACCATACTGCAGACAATATTTTGATGTAATATGTCTATATCTGACACCCACGAATTTATGAACATAGTTGATAATTAGCAAACCATTGAAGTTAAACCCATCAAATTCATATCATAGGCATCATCCATGACGACGAGAAGAGTCGCAGGGTCAAGTATACTCTATGTCTATTTATAAGCATAGTTGATGTTAATATCCAAACTGTTTAAGATATAGCATCCAAATTCATAACAGGCATTACCCACAATGGCAAGAAGGGTCGCAGGGTCATGTATACTCTATTTATACTTATAATCATAGTTGACAGTAATTTCCGAACTGTTTAAGGTACAGTCATCAAATTCATAACTTAACATCACCCACTATGGCAAGAACAGACATAGCATCACGTATACACTATGTATACTTATAAGCATAGTTTACACTAATTTCCGAACTGTTTGAGCTGGAGTCACCAAATTCATAACATATGATTCACCCACATCGATGAGAAGGGTCGCAGGATCAAGTGAACCCTATGTCTACTTATAAGCATAGTTGGTTGTAATTTCCGAACTGTTTAATATGTAGTTGCTAAATACATAACATAAACACCACTCACGACGACGAGAAGCAGAACATGGCTTAGTATAACCTATGTATACTTGTAAGGATAGTTGATGGTAATTTCTGAATCATTCGATATACAGTCACAAAATTCATAACATAAGCATCACCCATGATGATGAGAAGGGTTGCAAGGTCAACGATACACTATTTCTACTTTTAAGCATAATTGATGGTCATTTCCGAACTATTTCAGTTATAGTTGCCAGATTCATAGCAAGGCATCACCCATGAAGATGAAAAGTGTCGCATTATGAAGTATACACTATGCCTGCTTATAATCATACTTGACTGTAGTTTCCGAAACATTTAAGATATACCTACCAAATTCATAACATAGGCATCATCCACGACAACGAGAAGAGTCGATGAAGAGAAGGGTCGCAGGGCCAAATATAACCTATTACTGATAACAAGCATAGTTGACAGAAATTTCCGTACTATTTGGAATGTAACTGACAAATTAACAATATAGGCTTCACCCATGATGACAAGAGGGGTAGCATTGTCAAGTATACCCTATGTCTACCAATAAACATAGTTGGCTGTAATTTTCGAACAATTTGAGGTATACTCACCAAATTCATAACATAGGCAACACCCAAAACCACAAAAAGCTTCACAGTGTCAAGTGTACCTTATGTCTATTTATAGGCATTGTTGGCTAAAATTTCTGAACTGATATAGTTGCCAAATTCATAACATAGACATTGCCCCCGACAAGAAAAAGAGTCTCAGAAACAAATATCACCTATGTGCGGGCATAAGCATAGTTGGCTATAGTTTTCAAACCATTTAAAATATAGTCATCAAATTTATATATTAGAGATCGCCCCCAATGACAAGAGTTGCAGAGACAAGTACCTACTAAGCGCACATATAAGCATATTAAGATGTAATTTCTACCCTGTTTAATATATAGTCGCCAAGTTAATAGAGCATAGTCATCACACCGGATAACGAAAAGAGTAATATAGTAAAGTATGTCCTAAGCACAATTATAGGCATAGTTGGCTATAATTTTAGAACTGTTTAAAATATAGTCACCAATTGACTACAAAGGCAACACCCCTGACAACCAAAACATTCGCAGAGGCAAGTATCATTGAAACACATTTATATGCATTGTTGGCTATTATTTCCAAACTGTTTGAGATATGGTCATCAAATTCATAACATAGATATCACCCCAAACAATGAAAAGGGTCGCATAGTCAAGTATGTCCTAAGCACACTTATGTGCATAGTTAGGTATAATTTTCTTACCATTTAAAATAGCCATTAAATTAATAACAAAGGCTTAACGCCCGACACAAAAAGGTTCACAGGGTCAAGTATGACCTAAGCGCACTCATAAGCATACCTCACTGTAATTTCCGAGCTGTTAAAATATATGAAGGACTGACAGATATGCATCAATTAACAGCTACTGTATATTGCATGAGCATTGACCATGGTAAGTTATGTTAGTAAAAAATTAAAATATCATTTTAAAGTATGGGAACGATAAGGCTAACACTGCAAACAGATAAAAAAACCACATGTAAAGGAAAATTGTTATAAACACTTACCTACAATTGTAATCACATGTGTCGGATGCAGTACGATATTTTTAACGATGCAAGACAAGAACATGTCGCCCTGGTAAGTACATCAGATTATCAAATGATGTTCACTTGAACCAAGTGAAACTAAACTGTCAACATCAGGCAACACACACATCACTAAAGCAGAATGTGTCCGCCCTGTCCCGCATTTTGCAATCAACTTATCTGTAAGGCTTATCTATAAAAGCAAATTGTACATGTGCTTATTTTCAGTATGTACCATTTATAGTGTTATAACTGTAAGCACATACGAAAGAGCATGCATTTAAACCATAGACTATAATTTGCAAGACAGATGCTAGTGCTATGTGCTAAGGCAAACAGATATCTAAAAAAAAATTATAAGTGTAAATATTTATATACATTAAACCACCTGCATATACTGCACGTGCATCGAACACTGTGGGTAATGTTAGTCTAAATAAAAATACTTTCACGAGGCTCAGAAGCACATGCGCGATAAGGTCAACATTGGTACACACTGATGAAAACAGATATAAAGGAAAATAGTTATAAGCACTTACGAAACATTGCAACCATATATTACACATGCATCGGGTACTGTATGCCGTGTTAAAACATATCAGACCAGACTAGACTGTCCTGGCCAGTACAACAGAATAGCAAACACCTTCCACACGAACCGAGTAAACGAAACCTTCAAATTCAGCTAACAATCACATTATTGACAGGATAACACGTCCGACCTGGCCTACATTGTGCGATCAACTAGCCCAGGTGGTCGGCCAGCGACACGAGCACCATGCAGGCCTCGCAAAGTCGATGTGATGATCCAGAACATTAGGCCAGAGAGAGAGAGAGAGAGAGAGAGAGAGAGAGAGACTCGTCAGGCTCCAGGGTGGCAGACCAGCCAAGTCACAAAGGACTCCTCTTTACGAAAGGAATTCAGTACAAGGTAACAATTTATTCAGTTTTAAACACTATCAATACATGTATTGCACATTGTATGGCCCTTTACGAAAGGAATGATGTACAAGACGATCGTCACAACTGCATTTATCTACTAGAATCGTGTACTCTGCTACAATACGAAGATGGGGTCAATGGTTTAAGACTTACCATCTGATTAGTAGTGTAATTAGTGGGAGTCTGGCATAATGTATTTTACATGGCAGCAGAAGCAGCTTGTGCGGCTAAGCTGCTGCGGCCATTTTCTCTCAAACTTCTCTTTTTCTCTAAAAATCAACTAAAATACCCAAAAATTTTCCCTTTTTCCTTAAAAAAAGCCCGTTTTTTCTCAAAAAAGGTAGAAGCCCCCAAAAATGATAGTGTGCAGAAAGAAGCCCTTGAAATCCAATTTTCGCCCAATTTAATTCATTTGTGGGGCTTGTGCGGCTGGATGGCTGCGGCCATATTCCCTCAAAATTTCCCTTTCCCATCTCAATTTCGACTTAATTTCCCTGTAACATTTTTCTTTGTCCCCCAAAATTTCCTTTTTTCTCTACAAAATTTCCCTTATTTTCCTACAAATTTCCTATTTTTTTCGAAGCAGGCGAGATGGACTCGTGACTCCGGCGAGGTATATCAGTGATGCAAGTTACCGGGATAAGTGACCCAGGGGTCAGAAGAACAGGTCTCAGGAGAGCTGCAATTTGCTGGGCGGCTGGTACTTCTTGGCTCGTCTCGGACGAGCTCGGCACTCTTCGACTCGACTCAGGAGGTACTCTACAATCTTCGGCTCGGGTTTGCCATACGTACCAGACGATACTCTGCAGTTACGCCCCTCTAATTCTTCAATCATGTATGTTTTTTCTGGTAGACATATTGGTTTTATAGCCATAAAG
Source organism: Dryococelus australis (assembly GCA_029891345.1). Taxonomy (NCBI): domain Eukaryota; kingdom Metazoa; phylum Arthropoda; class Insecta; order Phasmatodea; family Phasmatidae; genus Dryococelus; species Dryococelus australis. Next base: position 228,356,399 of record CM057009.1, on the reverse strand, counting down.
TATGCCTAATCCCAAAACCAGTATTTATTACTAGATTTTTAAATTTATTTTTCAAAATATCATTTATTTATTTAAAGTTGTACTGAACATGTACATCAGGTATTGTGGAAACATACAAAAGTTTGTCAACTATATGTCCAGCCCCTCTCTTGAAATCTCATTATTCACTGCCTCAACTGTTTTTCTAGGTATAAGTAAACTATTCGGAATTATTTAAATGTATTTTTAGGTGACTAAACCATTCCCATCACACTAAAAGCAACCACATGCACATTTATATTATAGTTATGATATGAAATCAGCATTTTTATAGGCTTGATTGGTGTTAATTTAAATGGCAATACTACCACGTACATCGTTCTACCTGAGGTTATATATATAATTCTCACGTCAGATATGTGTTACAATTATCACGCTAATCTATCGATTAGCATCTTCGTTTACTGTTTATCGAGTGTTTTATGTGTTTTTTTATTATTAAACGTATTTAAAAAAACTTCCTCCAATGTACAAGGGCAGATAGGGCGATAAACATTCCTGCCCTTCTCAGACACCGACCAGCTATACCTAAAGCAGCCATACCTAAACCGAGCTGCCACATGATTGCAGTTAACCAATTATATGCAGGCAATGAAATATCACACTTACAGGCATGCAGGCAGGCATTAGTTGCTAGTTCCTTGATCACATTACCTGCAGTTATATCTTCTACAGTTTCTCCAAGGAAAGTTCTTCGCTTAACTATAAATAATGGTCACACTTAAAGTAGACAACTGACTCCAGTTGTCAGACTGACCCCTACGAAGTCTGGCCCATTAACCCATGACCCAAGATCCATTGACATATGAGTCATGTCCCATTGCCCCATAATAACCCCTAAATAACCCATAAATGATGCCACCACCACGACCACAATAACCCCTACATGACCCCTAGTAACCCATTGACTCATGACCCATTGACCCATGACTCATTGATGCATGACCCATTGACCCATGACTCATTGATGCATGACCCATTGACCCAAGACCCAGTGACCCAAAGCACAACTTGGACTTTGTAATGAACAATGCTGCACCACAACAGACCACTGCCATTCATCCTAATTGGTCGACGTCACATGAAAAGACTCTTCTTACCAACCGCCCTCTCATGCCGATATACAATTTTAAACATAGGTGAAACAAATTTTTATGCCATGTATGCTTTTATAAAATTATTACTACATGATGGTTCATGATGCTGTTCGTCATGGTTGGATTGTTACCTCCATATATAAATGCCTGGCGAGCTTCAAGTATTTTGAGATGAACATTTATTGAGTACAAAAATATTTCTTGTTGGATAGTTAACTGCAATTGTAGCATGATGTGTTCGTTACATTAATATGTAGATATATAATGAACTGATTTTTAAAAATTTACATATCATTTTCTGTATTTTTTTACCTGTAAAATGATCGGAATCTCTATGGGAACAAACCTGTAATAGCGCATTCTCAAGGATGGTGTCCTGTTTCCTCAGTCGTCAGGGTATGTGAGTTACTTCAGTAGCATATGTAAACCTGACACACATCAAGTATTTGCGATAAAATAAAACAAGTTTCTCGATTTCTAACATCATCAATTGTCAAATTAAAAAAAAACAAGCAAATTTACCCCAAAATCATGCAATTTTAAGCTAAAAACAAGCAAAATTTCAATATTTTCAAAACTGACAGTGCAGGATTTTCCCTTGCTAATTTAAGCTAAAATAATGTAAATTTAAGCCAAAATCAAGCATTGGCGAGTTAAGACAAAGTACTTTATCTTAATAATTTATTTGCTTTATAAATTAAAAAAAAAATGGAATCGCTGCTCTCTTTCGAAATGGAAAATAATAAAATATTTAAGCAATGTAAAATATCCAGCAAAATATTAAACATTGAATGTTTTTACTGAAATAAACACACCAAAGATAAGCATATTAACACCTGTAAAATATGTTCCACTGAATATGACAGAAAACAGTATGGTTTAAATAAATATAAATTATTATATGAATGTGGAAAATATGTTTCTAAATCATATCTTAAAAAACATAAATTACTAAATTATACAGTAAAAAAATTAAATTAGAAACGGTTATTATTCAACTGAGACATGTGTAGTACGTAATGAGAAAAATCTATCGATTAATTTCTTCCTCATAAAGCTACATTAGATAAACAAACAACAAATTGCAAGAAAAAAAATGAATGACTGAATATTCTAAAAATAATTATGGGTAAAAAAAGAGAGAGAGAGAGTAATATGTGAATGCAGAAAATGTGTCTATAACCTACAGCTCGAAAAACACAAAAACAGGAAATTACGCAATACAGTAGTAAATATTCTAAATGAAATCCAACATGATAATTATCCAACAATGTTACATTGTACACAAAAAATAACAATAAGCAACACAAAACATATATGTGATATATGACTTAAATTTTTCACATCTCAAGAAAAATTTAATAAATATACAGAAGTCTGTTCTAAAAATGAAGCTGCAAGAATCATTCTACCCCAGGGCGATGGCGACACATATTGGTTTAAGAAATGGCAACATACAATGAAAGTTCATATTGCAATATATATGCAGATTTTGAATAAATGCTAAAGTAAATATCAACCACCAAACCTAACTCAAGAGAAATAAAACAATTCAAATAATCCAAAAATATCCAGTTTTAACAGAAGAAGATATTTATAATGTATTTTATAGAGAAGAACTGAAACAAATATATAATCTTACTAATGATCAAATAAATAACATTGATTTAAGGTTAAATGATGAATTTTACACACTGAAGCATCAGTTACATGAGGCTTCTGTTTTTGTTATAATATTGTATCTAATTATGGTGATTATAAAGAGCCAGTAGAACATTGCGGTCCAGATGTGCATAGAGTGTTTAAACAACATATGAAAAGAGAAGTAGAAGAAATTGAGGAAACATATTCACAATTTGAGCCAATGCATCTAATTACAAAAGAAGAAAGAGCAATATATAATAAATCTATAAATTATACTAAGTTAGGGCGCGAATATGGAGAAAATGGTAAAAAAAGTATGTCGCCATGAACATTTAACAGGAAAATTCATCGGCCCAGACAATAATAGTAACAACCTAGCTTTACATTTACCCAAATTTGTTTCCAAAAATTTTATGCTGTTAATGATGCTCATTTATTTATGAAAGAGCTAGGATATGGTGATAAGCAGATAGATTTAATTACAAATAATAATGAACAAAAGTTTATTACTTAAAAAAAAAAAAAAAAAAAATTTTTAAATATGATTTATAGACACCTTTAAATTTACGGCAAGCACTTAAGATAAATTATCATCTAATTTATCTAAATATCAAATGAAATATACACATAAACATTTTCGAAAATATCAAGTATATTTAGTTATCAGAATGGGTGTTTATCTATATTATTATATGAACAGTTGGGATAATTTTAAAGAAACTGAACTTCCTCTAAAGAGCGAATTTTACAATAAATAAAATTAATCTGATATAACTGACAATGATTATAGACATGTATAACGTGTATGGGATCAATTTAATATTAAAAATCTTGGTGAATATAATGATTTAAATTTAAAAAGTGATGAATTATTATTAGCAGATGTATTCGAAAACTTTAGAAATACATGTTTTAAATGCATATGATTATGACCAACTGTGGTATTTTACTGCGCCAGGTTTATCATGGAGTGCAATCTTAAAAATAACTAAACAACCTTTATATGCTTTAAGAGAATATATGATTTTAATGATAGAAAAGGCATTAGCAGAAGAATATCACAGTGTTGTAAATCTTATGTTAAAGCAAATTATAAACAATTATAAGATTTTAATCATAATCAAGAATCTAATAATTCGCATACACTGATGTTATAATTTTTATGGATGGGCAATGTCTCAATATTTACCATATGGAGGTTTTGTATGGGTTGATTATCCAGAATATGAATTAAATTGTTAGCAGAATTATTTGTTAAATCTTAAGGATGATTCATATCATGGTTGTATATTAGAAGTAGATTTAGAGTATCCACAATAACTACATAATTCACTTAAAGTTCTACCATTTTGTGCTGAAAATAAGTTAATTCCAAAAAAAAATCATTCTAAACTATTAACAACTTAACATAATAAACAAATGTATGTAATACACAATCGCATTTTTAAACAATGCCTAAATAATGGATTGAAATTTACAATAATACATAGGATATTAAAGTTGGATCAGTCTGATTGGCTGAATAAGTATATAGAATTGAATAGATTAATGAGAACTAAAGCTGCAAATTACTAATAAATGTTTTTATGAACTGTTGAATAATTCTGTGTTTTGTAAAACAGTGTAATATATTAGGTTTCGAGTGAAAAATATGTAAAAAAATTTATATGAAAATTAAATTTCAAGAAAAATATTATATCTAATGAGAATCTTCTAGTCATACATTCATTCATATGTATGACTAGAAGGGGTGTTCTCATATAGTGTAAGGTGCCTGCAGTATATGAGAGGCAGCACAAGAAATAATGAAAAAAAAGATCAAAATAAAAACCCCTTACCACCACTTAAAATAAGGCTGTCCGGGTGGTGAAGAGGGGGGTTCTCCACTGGAGTTTTGCATGAGCTAAAATAAGGCCGAAAAATTAAAAAAAAAATGGGTTATTGGCACAATAGAAATATCTGCTAACCCAATAAAATGGTCACAGGTGCGACGTAAAAGTCCATAAACTTTTGCAATTCTTTAAAATAAAAAGCTGAGCAATAAAAGTACAATAAAACGAAAGTAATATTTTATAAACCGCTTAATGTGGAAATGCCAATTTTAGTAATATCAAAAGAATTAATGAATGATTTTCATTATAATGTTATGAAACCACAATATGGTGATAAAGTTGAACTATGCCAAAAAGATACTGATTCGAACATTTATAACATAAAAAGAGAAAATTTTTATGAAGATATGGAGTCAACAATAGAACATTTTTTATGAGCGAGTATCCAAAATATAATATTTTTAACTGCTTCAAAAAAATAAAAAAGTGTTACAAAAGATGAATTATTAATGTAATGGCAAAATAATAACTGAATTTGTCAGTTTACGATTGAAAATGTATGCTTACACGGTTGGTCATAAGGAAAATAAACTATCGAAGGGTGTAAAAATGCATGGTTAATAAGAGAATAACATTTGATGACTATGAGGATTGTTTGTTTGAAGATTAAATACAATATAGTACAATGAATTTAATAAGGTGTAAAAAACAAAAAATATATATACAGTCCTAAAATAAAGAATTAAGTCATTGCGATAACAAGAGGATTATAATAGAAAATTAAATCGATAGAGTTTCATATGGATACCATAATGTATCATTATCATTTATGTGCCTCTTAATGGTGCCTGGCAAGTCACCGCTTATATATTCTAATAATAGAGTAATAATTTAAACTTCTTTAGTTTCCCAAACAATATCAATATCAGCACAATCAAAATTAATGGATTTTTCATTTTTGGCTATAATTTCTAAAACATTTGATAAAAGTTGTCATTATTTATTTTATATAAATTTGATATGTAGGTTCATAAATAACAATCTCTGAAGCCACAACATTTTTTGGTGGAAAACTAGCAATTATATGTTTCTAAACTACTAGATTCATCATATTATATAAACATAATATATGCCAAATTACAGCGAACATTAGTTGTTTTTAATGGATCGACATTAGGTAACTTAGTACCTAAAACAATTTTTTTCTTTTTCAATAAACATATTTTTTCTCAAAACCAAGAATATAAGATATTCAATCATGAAATTTAATATCAAAGTAATATCGATGTTCTATTTTTCACATTGTCTAATGTTAGTTCAATTTTATTACATGAATATTGTTCAAATGAATTTTTAGTTTCTTTTAACCTGTCAATATCAAATTGGCCTCTAGGAATAGTTATAACTTCATTTTTATCAACAATAGCACTCAACTTTACAATTGTTGTTATAGTATTGTTTTCTATTTTCCGTGTTACAATTTTAGTACCAAAACTAATCAATGTTATTGATTTATCTTTATGAATGATATAATGATGTTTACTCTTCAAAACAAGAACTATTATTTGTTAACTGAAATACTTAATTATCCATTTAGTACTACATTTTTATTTATTGTTATATAAAAAAGTTTATTGGGGTATCTGTGTTTTAATTTTCAAACAAAATACAAAGTATAAAAATAATGGCGAATTATCATCTGGTAATCTAAGTGCCATATATATAGGTCCAAGTAATTGTGGAACAATTTATTTGATAAATTTTATTTATAAGAATGGTTGGTAAAATTTTAATAAATTGTTGTTAGTTCAGAAAAATTAAATCAACTCAAATATATTCAGTAAGAAAATGAATTTGGTGTGTTACCCAAAAAGTTAAAGATAATGTGGGTTACTTTTTTTCACAATAATGATGATATGATTTTCTTAGATCATTGTGAAAATAATTCACTGGTTTTATTTAACAATGTTATTTTAGACAACCAAATATAATTCATGAATATTTACTATGGGGAAACATAAAAATGTGTAAGTAATTTAACTAGCTCAAACTTATTGTATATTGAAATAGCAAAATGTAAGGGACAATAAGAATTTTCTGCATATATTTAGACAAGATTGAACTAATTTAATACTTATTTATAAAGATTTTGTGGGTGGGGCCATGGCTTATGCGAAATTTAAAGAGATTTGTGCAAACTGTTGGAATGAAGAACATGTTAAATAACATTAGACTTGAAGAGAAAATTTATAATGGAAAGTACAGACACAAGCTTCAAGATTTTATAATGTAACTCCATCTTATGAATTGTACACATATTTTCCCTATCTTCTACCACGATTGCCACACTATCTACTAGCAACAGGAACTAAAAGTGGTTGTACAGAACTTTTATCTACTTGTGGCAGAAAAAAAAGGTGCTGCAGCTATCTCACCATCGCGCAATGAACACTTCGAACACACTACAACAAGTTTACAATTCATTACATTGTGTATCTTGCCTTATGAAACTTCTTAATCATCGCCTCATTTATCTTGTTATCATACCTCAGTTGGCAAGGCAGTTAACTTGAAAATTGTGGGTCATGGGTTCGAATTCCGGCCCATGAGGATTATATAATAGTGTGAAGGTACCCACACAATTAAATTATCACCCAAGTCCTTCAAAATATGAGCTAAAAATCATTAATTGCTCTTGCTCATACAGCAATATATTAGTATTGATGCAAATTAAATTGTACTTCTCAAGTCCCAGCAAGCTACTCTCTATAATACACTTGTAATTCAACATATGTATAGCTGGGGTGTTCTCATATAGTGTAAGGTGCCTGCAGTATATGAGAGGCAGCACAAGAAATAATGAAAAAAAAAAGATACAAATAAAAACCCCTTACCACCACTTAAAATAAGGCTGTCCGGGTGGTGAAGAGGGGGTTCTCCACTGGAGTTTTGCATGAGCTAAAATAAGGCCGAAAAATTAAAAAAAAATGGGTTATTGGCACAATAGAAATATCTGCTAACCCAATAAAATGGTCACAGGTGCGACATAAAAGTCCATAAACTTTTGCAATTCTTTAAAATAAAAAGCTGAGCAAATGTAAAATGTGCATTGAACGAATTATGAACGAATGCTGAAGGTATTTTGTGTACTTGAATGCAAATAAAATAACCAATAAGCCAATATTGATAGTGGAAATGTTTCAGTTTTTACCAAGCAATTTCAATATTTTTTTATATAAGATAGAACTTTAGCAAGTTAGTTCTGTTTGTAGAGACACCATTTTATGGTTGGTTATCCTGGTTATTAACTTATTAATGGTTATCGAAAAGGATTTTCTTTGCTTGGATTAAGTGATGATTATAAAATAAATGCTGTTTTTAATTCTTATTCGGGAAAAACTTTTATCTTATATGAAAAGTTGTTTTATGCTGAAATACATAAATGTTGTTTCTAAATGAAAGAGAATGGCCCTATTAGCAAGAATTTTCGTCATTTACCAAATATGATAGAGTCGGCTTTTAGATATACAAAAGGTTTACTGTATTTCTTTACCAATGAAACTTTCGGCGAATATAAGGAATTTACAAAGAAATTGACTAGAGATGGTAAATATAGCATTTACCTGTTTGGTATAAAGTATGAATCATGTAGATAAATTATATATCAAATGAAAGATATTGCTAATGATTTAGAAAATTTAGATATTTAAGAGCAATATAATGCAATGATTCTGGTCTATATTTAAAATTTATTTTTCTTGAATTGTTTATTTCATTATTAAATAATAATATATAAAGATTTATTACTACTCGCTAATTTCACTTGCACTAATTTCACGTAATAAAATGATGTCAATTCTAGACATAAATTAAACCAAAATTATTTACATTGGTAAACAGGTTTTTATGATTATGGATGAGGAATATAATACATGGATTAAAGGAAATGGTATTGCTGGAATTTTCGAATATTCTAATCCACACGATAAATTAAAATACCAATTTCATTAAAATATAAGAAAAATGTACCAGAAATAGGTGTGATGAAAAATTCAGCATACCTCTCGTATAATGAAGGCAAAGCAGTTTATGTTAGTGAGCATGGTTTATATGCACTTTTATTTAGTTTGCATTGTGAAGTTCCTAAGTTTTGAAGACAAGGATATTTGAAGATGTTATTCCTTCAATTGGAAAGCATGGTGAATATAAGATTCAAAAAGAAGTAATGAATTTATACAAAGGTCAATAGAGCATATAAAATTAACGCAATTGAAGTTAATCATTTGAAAGTTATAAACGAAATTATAGAAAAAACATTGGAAATTTAAGAGAGACTTTTTCTATGGCTTTAGATGTGATAGCCTGCAGAAAGGACGAGATCAGAGAAATGGCCCCTCATATTGTACAACAAACACAAAATAAAAATTAAATCCTACTTTCGTTCTTTTAAAATTATTTGATAATGATTGTGAATATGATTATTATACCATTAGAACTAAAAGAAAACATGTCCAAAGACAAATGCATAGAATTTAAGATAGGCAACCAAATTGTGAACAATTATTGAGGTTTGATTATAACCCAAATTCTACCAATTTGTATCAAAGAATGAAAGAAACATTGAATTCCCACTGTCTGTTTTCATATATATTTTAAAACTGCTAGTAATAACTATACTCAACAACAATTGATTACTGATGGTAATAATTTTCGTTAAATTCAGTAAGAAGTTAATTTTTATATTTAATATTATTACATTTTCTAGAATTAATATTCAAGTTTATAAACATATGTTTTATTAATCCAAGAGTTATATGAAATATCAAAACATAACCATTTTAATTAAATTTTATTACCTTTAGTTTTTAAGACATTTTCAAACTAATATTCATCAGTATAGTAAGGTTTTAATGTTTTGGTATATTTAAAAACCGCCTTTCATTTATTCTGCATTGATATCTTTTAGTTTGTAAGTTGGCACATCATAATTTAAAACCTCAATTATAGTAAATAATTTTGTTTTCCAATTTCATAAATTTGTTTATTTTTAATAATACAGGCAATATCTCCGACTTTATATTTCAGTTCAGTAAACTTATTCGCAAAATATTGCTGTTTTAATTTTTTTCATTTTTTATTTACTTCAATTGGTTTCATACCAATAGTTCTATGTTTTGTATTGTTGTATTCTTTTACTAAATCATCTAATATATTTACCCAATTATAATTGCCATAATAGCAAATCTCTTCCACATTTCAGTCTTCATTGTTACATTATATATATATATATATATATATATATATATATATATAATGTAACTATATATATATATATATTGACAACACTGGCTTTAATTTCGCAGCATGTAGAATAATGTTTGAAGTTAAATTTTTGAATAAGTTCTTAAAATATTTTATTATAAAATTGTAAGCCAACACCAATTTTAATATTATGTGGTTTTCTTTTTATCAATATACATGCAAAAGTATTTGCTACATTTCAGCTGTTTTATCTTTATAGGTCTTGTAATTGCATATTTTGAAAAAGAAAAACATCAATAATTGTCATAATATACTTGTATTCATTATTTATATGTGAAATGCCTTTTTAATAACCAGTGTCCATCTCAACAATATAATTTTGCCATAAGTCATCAATTCCATAAGATATTACTTTCCTTCATGAAAAATTTCTTCTCGCTGGTTTATATGCTATATTTATTATTTATTCCCTTACATTAGCCAATTTTTTTAATGGTGATTTATTAGGTATACATATAGAACATATACTTTTCTGAATTAATCGTCCATTTTTAGTTTTTCATTTTTTATACTATTAGTTTTGGTGCATTTCTTGCAACTACAAACACCAGATATTATCCATTTAATAGAAAAAATGATATCTATATTTTACGAAATTTCCTATTGTAGCAATCAGGCCATCTTATTCAGATATTTTATTTATTTTTTATTTTGAAAGTTCAAATATCGCCTGCCTTATCATCAAAAGGCCTACTATAATCAATTTTGGTAGATCCTTTATTCACAGTCATTGTATCACCAGTTAAATTAGGATTAGCAGGAATTATTTAATAAACAGAACAATATATAAAAAATTAATTTTTAGTTCCAATTTGCAATTAAATAAAATATATGTGAATTTTCTTCTTTACATTTCCCAAGTTTTCAGTTAGCGAGAGTATCACAATAATTCGAAATCCATTGGTTTAAATTTTCTAATTGATAAGATATTGTTTTATCAAAATATTTTTTATTAACTGCATCTCTTCCATCTCTAATATCAGCCATAATATTAATTCTGAGATTTTGAAGACAAAAATAACCTGTTGAATAAACTAAAAACTATACTTATCTGACCCTGTAAAGTAGAAACAATAACACTGTATTTTGATTCTACATATGTTTTTAATTCATAATCAAAACAATAATACTTTATTTTGAATATACGTCTTTTTTAATAACTGTTTTGTATTAGTTTTCCATTGTATACAATCAGCAATAATATTACCGAATTGTAATTTTGTATTTTCTTTTAAAGCATAATCAGCTAATTTATTATTAAAAAATCTTTTAACGACAGCATTTTTTCATCTCTAGGGTCATCTATATAAACAATTCTATGCCCCAAAGAGAAACATAAGATTTTGTATAATCAAATCAATCACTTGGTATACTTTGTAAAGTAGAAACACTGGAATTGCATTGTGAATCTACATATACTATTAAAGTATAATCAAACACAATAGTTTTGTATTTTTAAATCTACAATTTTTTTTTAAAGCACAATCATAAATGTAAAAAAATTTATTTAAAGATTTTACTAATGGTTTACCAAATATATCTGTCATTTAATAATAAAGAAATTATACCGTTAAAACTTAGAGTATTACAAAAAAATTTGTGAAACAAATAAACACAAATGTACGCATATAACTGAATTAAAATTCTGAATTTTATCATCATTGTAATAAACATTTAAATTTTTGAAGTAACTAGTTAAATTGGTAAAGATATTACCACTTAATGAATCAAAATAGTAATCATCCTTATTTTCTTTAAAATAGCAAACCCATTGAGTACTTTCATTTGCTGAGATGTCGAAATTAATCACAGCACATTCATTTTTGTGCATTCTAATTGGTATTACTACAATCATATTAACATTTCTTAATTTCATATACTTAATATTTTCGTTTATTTTTCAATACCAATATTAGATAATGACGATATATTCAAATTTTTTTGTCTCTCTTTTTATTGCAGCTCAACAACTTCCTGATTTTTTTTCCATTGCTAAATTATGTCACTGTTGTTGTTCTAATTATTTTTTAATTTTGTTTAGTTTATTCAACAGAATTATAAATTACAGTATCTCCGCCGACTAATGCACTAAGTGCACCTAAAAAGCAAATAAAATTGGTAAAAATCCTCCAGGATGTAAACTGGTTCCTAATTTTTCTTTTAATATATTTTTTATTGTTTGTATTGATAAAGTTAATTTGAAAGCTTTTTCTGCTTTCAATTTTTTATTTTTTCTATCAATTTGATCGTTTGTTAAAAAAAAATCTATACCCAAAACTCTTAATTGAACAATAGGCATATTCAATGTTATATTTGTTATCTTATTTATATAAAAAAATACATAATTATTAAATATTTTATCACCCCATTCTAATTTTCTTTTTGTAAACATTGTTGAAGCAACAGCAGCAGAAGCAATTTTCGCACCAACTGAGGTATTTTTATGTAACATAATTTTTTTGCTTCTTTTTGTAAAATTTTGTCAGCTTCATGTCTAGATTTTAAATCTTTATGATCTCTATAAAGAATACCATGATATTTACATGCTTCATATAATTTATTTTTTCCAATGTCTCCATTTTATAATATTTTGTTTAATATTGTTAATTGTCTGCAAAAATTTTAAGCAGACAAATTTTAATTGTTCAATGCCCAATTTATAATGCCTTTACAATGATGTTCAGAAGTCCAAAATGATTGTGGAATTACATTTAAAACTCGTATTAGATATGGAATCCTTTTGGATTATTAATAACAAAATCAGAAAATGTAATGTTCAACATATCCATTACTCTCACATTTTCATTGTTATAATTGTTATTTCCTGTATTTTCTTCGCCATGAATAATTAACAATCGATCATCCAAATTTCTAACATCGTCCATGCAGATGTATTATTTTGGTAAATTGTATTTTTTTATGCCTTCTCCATATCTAGGTGTTCTTGGAGAAATCGTTCATTTGTGCATATTTGGCACTCATCTTTAATTTGATTTTCTTGAATTTAATTTTATTAAATATTAATCATTATCTGGTTTAGTTCTATTTTCATACTTCCAACCTCTATTCGAGTTGACATTCATTTTTGGATTATATTTATGGATTGCAGCATTTGTTAATAGAATAATATCTCTATAATTTTCTAAGTCATTATCGGTGTATTCATCTTCAGATAGTTCATTTATTTTTAACGAATTAGAAATCCCTTCTCTTAATTCATATTCTATTAATTTATTATTTTCATAATTCTTAACAAATTGTTTACCATCATGAACCATTCTTTTTCTGTCCCCTAATGTAAAAATTATGGTCATCTCGTAAACCATATTGTGTTTTCATAACATTAATAGTTTTAGAAATATTTTTCCCGAGATTTATAGTAGAATCAGACGTGTGCTGCATTAAATTGTTCAATGGTATAATTCCCATGTGCTCTTCTAAATTAGGTGATATTGAGAATACTAATTCTCTTTTAAATTATTTTTTTTCTGGTGTTGGTGGATATCTACATTTTTTACTGCAATTGGAACAAATGTATTCATTAAATTTTTATTTTCTTCATTTACATCTTCTACATTTTTAGCAATATTTTGTAATTCATCAGTTAAATGTAGATTTTCTTCATATTTTTTTTTCATATTCTGCTTCATTATGTTTTTTATGATTTTTTGATTTTCTCAATGAGTAATTTGACTTGAGAAAATTCCTTTGAAACTTTGATTTGTATATAATTTTCTTTATCTAAATGTGTTATAAAAACATTGAGAGCATGGATAGACAAACTTTTCTCCTAACTGATCAAACTAGAGGGGATTTACATGATTACATTAATATAATTGAATTTGATATTCCCATAGGAGATGGTTTTCTTTTCCAAATAATGCTTATGATTATGGGCAATTTAGTTTACTAAAGAGAGGTAAAGTTGGAGATGAGGCAAAATATGATAAATTAGAGAATGTTGATGTTTGTTCAAACTTTGTTCCTTTTCAGTTTCTAGAGTAGATATTTCAAAACATGAAATATTATTAATGCTGATGATAATCTGGGCATAACAGTAACATTGATGATTGCTTCATTACGATCACCAAGTGAACAAAATTATTTAGAATTTACTGGTGTGTTAATCTTTAGCGAGAAAAGTCTGTTTCTAGTAATATAACAAATGAAGCTAAAACTGTTTCTAGTGATAAAACAAAGAAATTATGTATCCGCTGAGATTTTTGTTTGGTTTTATTCGTGATAACAATGAGATTTATTGAAGAGGTGGTTATAGAATTACTTTTTTTCGTAATTCATCAGATAACAGCTGTTTATTCTTTATAAAACTTTAGATAAAACGGTAAAGTTCAGAAATATCGTCTTGATCTTGGTAAAATTGTTATTCAAAAATTATAAATTTTGTGGTCCATTGTTGAATATGAAACTAACATAGCCGTTGAAATTAAAGAAAAAATATACAAACATCCAAAATGCATATTAGTTTTGAATATTGTCAATTGTTTAGAAAAAGTTCTTGCTGGATCAACTGTTTTCACCTATGATATACAAAATTACTTTAATAATTTACAATTTGGTATGCCCTATTTTGTAATTGTGGGTGTTCAACTTAATAGAAGAAATCATGCTGAACAGCATAAACCTGCTTCATGTTTGATCAATGTGATGTAAAAAATATCTATGTTAAAAATGGTAAAAATGAAATTTTTCCAAAAGAAAATTGGAATATAAATTTTCTAAGCTGTGTTTGTAATAAACAATATCTTGCTGACAATGTTTTTCAGAAATTCAAAACCAAACTTGATACTATATATAGAACAATGAGCTATATTTTAAACCTACTGTAGACTTTTATTGTGATATTAATTAATATTAGTTTTGGGGTCGAACACCATTATATGTTATTGTTTGATTATATAGAAAAATAATATCTGTATTTTAATATGAAACAAATATCACAATTAGTGTTGATTTTAATAAAGCTATCGAAGGAGGAACAGTTACCAATGTTGTTTTAATTTGTCAAATAAATTTAATCTATTATCATTTGAAAGAAAGATTTACTGAAGTTATATCAAATTTGAATATTAATTAATGGAGGATGGAAACGATTTTACAGAAACAACACAACATTTTGTTAGTTATTATGAATTTGGTGACTAATCTTAAATGGTTCGGAAATTACCATCAGCTATACTTATAAGTAGACATGGGGTACACTTGTCCCTGGAATGCTTCTTGTCGTAAAGATGATGTCTATGATATGAATTTGGTATCTATATCTAAAAAAGTTAGGAATATGCAGTCAACTATGCATATTAGTAGATATATGGTATACGTTACCTTGCAAACCTTCTCGCCATCGTGTTTAGATTCTATGTTATGAAATTGGCAACTAAATCTTAAATGTTTTGGAAATTAATGCTGACTTTGCTTATAATAAAACATAGGATATAATTGACCTTGCGACCCTTTCTCTTTGTCATTGGCGATGCCTGTTATATATGTGACAACTGTATCTCAAATGGTTTGGAAATAACAGCCAAATTTGCTCATAAGTTGACATATGGTACACTTGGTCCTACCACCATGATTGTCTTTATGGGCGATACCTATGATATGACTTTGATTACTATAACTTCAAAGGTTTGGAAATAATCGTCAATTATACTTATAAGTTCATGGGTGTCAGATATAGACATATTGAACTAAAAACATTACCTGTGGTAAGATAATCACTGCGTGGTATTTGATACTCGGAATGATAACATAATTAATAAAAAAAATTACAAATCTCTTCTTGTGTACTAAATGCAACATGGCGACGAAAAAATGTGATTAAGAAAAGTTCATACAGTTAGTTTATCATTCGATTTGAGAACCGATGTCGGAAAATATATAAAACTTTGCATATGTTGTAATACATTTTAATGCTTATAAAAACAGCATGAGACTGGTCATAGTCACTATATCATATATTCTGACGACATATTGTTATCTGCCTAAGAAATACGAGTTCGTAGACATCGTGTGATATAATTGTTTGTAAAAGTCAAATAAAAATAAAAATATTAAAATTTATAACTTTGATTTTATAAAATTATGATTAACCATCTCTGTGAATGTGACACCATAACCCAATTATTCTTGAAAATACGATTTCGTAGACACATTGCACGATAAACTTGTTTATGAAATTAATAGAAACATATAAACTGAAATAATAATTTTTATTTTATAAAATTATGTGTTGCCAAATCGATGGCAATTATATCATAATCTAATTCGTCCTGATAATACGGGTTCATAGACACGTCGCACGACCACTCCTCTAAAAATTTACCAGTAAAATTCAAGTTACCTTTGGAAGGATAGTAAATATGTTTTTAAATACTTCAAACATAAAATGAAAGTTCTTTTGCAATATATGCAGATTTCGGATCATTTCTAAAGAAAATATCAACAACTAAACCAAATCCAAAAGAAATATATGTATTTAAACTAATCAATAATATCCAATTTTAACGGAGGATGATATCTACAATGACTTTTATAAGGAGGAACTTAAAAAGAGAAATAAACTTACTAATTTTCATATAAATACCATTGATTTCAAGTTAAATGATGAATAATACACAATAAAATATCATATACCCGAAGCTTCTGGGTTTTCTATTATATCGTATCTAGTCATGATGATTATAAACCACCAATCATATAACGAAGACAAAATGGGCATAAGTTGTTTATACAATCAATGAAAAGGGAAGTAGAAGAAATTGGGTAAATATATTCGGAAAATGAAGCAATTCATCCTCTTACAAAAGAAGAAATGTGTTGTATAATTGATATAAAAAATGTGCTGTATGTGAATGTGAATATACAATGGTAAATAAAAAAGTACATCATCATTATCATATAACTGGAAAATTCATTAACCCAGTATGTAATAATTGTTATCTACAATAAAAATCTCCCAATTTTGTTCCAATTAGTTTTCACAGCTTAGCTGGATATGATGCTCATTTATTTATAAAATAGCTTATGTATGACGAAAAAATAGATTTAATTGCAAATAGTGAAGATAAGTTTATTACTTTTGGGAAAGAAACAGAAAATTTAGACATGAGGTTTATAGACAAAGTTAAATTTATGCCAAGTTGTTGAAATAAATTATAATTTTATTTAACTCAAGTTCTAATGATACTTACACAAAAGCATTTTCCAAAAGATCAAGTCGATTTAGTAATTAGAAAAGGGGTTTATCCATATGATTATATGGACAGTTGGAAAAAATTTGAAGAAACAGAACTTTCACCAAAAAGTGTATTTGACAATAAATTTAATGAATCTGATATAACTGATGATGATTATGATCATGCAAAATGTGTATGTGATCGATTTAATATGAAGAACCTTGGGGAATATAATGATTTATTCTTGAAAAGTGATGTGTTACTATTAACAGATGCATTTTAAAATTTAAGAGAAACATGTATAAATGCATATGATTTAGACACAGCACACTATTTTACGGCACCAGGATTATCATAGGATGTAATGTTAAACATAACTTAACAACCATTAGATTTATTACATAATTATATGATTTTAATGGAACAAAAAGGAATTAGAGGCAGAACTTGACAATGTTGTAAGAGGTAAGTAAAAGCAAATATTAAATATTTAGACAATTTTAATCATAATCAAGTGTCTAACTATTCAGGTTATCTCGATAAGAATAATTTATTGGGTAGGGAAATGTCTTAATATTTACCATATGGTGGTTTCGAATGTGTTATTTATCCATTTTTTATGTTAGATCTTTGGCAAAATTACATATTAAATATTAAGGATGATTCTGATCATGGTTACATTTTAGAAGTAGATTTAGAATATCCACAAGATCTAGATAAATTACATAAAGATCTTCCATTTTATCCAGAAAATATGATAGTTCCAGAAACAAATCAGTTACAATCATGAAAAAATCTTCTTAATAAACACAAGTATCTAATAATTCATTACAATTTGAAACAGTATCTAAATAATTGGGTAAAGGATTCAAAAATACATGGAGTATTAAAATTTATAATCAGTCTGATTGGTTAAGAAAGTATGTAGAGTTAAATCCAATGATGAGAACTAATACAGAAAAACAATATTGAAAAAGAATTTTTAATGCTCATCAATATTTCTGTTTTTGGTAAAACAACAAAAAAATTAAGATACGGAGTAGATATAACATTAAAATCAGATGCAGAAAGAAGTTAAAAATTTGTAGCAAAAGCAAATTTCAAAACAATTACCATTATAAATGAGAATCTTACAACCTTTCATTTGTATAACACATGTGTAATTTTTATTAAGCCTATTTATTTGAGTATGTCAATTATTTGACTTATCGAAAGAGTTAATGTATGATTTTCCATATAAAGTGATGAAACCATAATATGGAGGTAACATTAAATTATGCAATCAAGATACAAATTCCTAAATTGATAACTTAAAAACAGAAAATTATTTTGAAGATGTGAAGTTAGTGATACAAAAATTAGTTACAAGAGATTACCCAAGATACTATATATATATATATATATATATATATAATATATATATATAACATACCTCAAATAAATGAGAAATTTTTAGGTAAGATAACTGACGAATGGAATGGGAAAATAAAGAAGGAAAATGTAATTTTAAGAGCAAAAATATATGCATATAGAGTTGATGATAAAGAAAACAAGAAATCGAAAGGTGTAAAGAAATGTGTAGGTAATAAGAGAATAACTTTTGATAACTATAAGAATAGTTTATTTAATGAATTTAATAAGGAGTGAGAAAAATGAATTATATACAGTCGAAGTTAATAAAATGGTGTTAAGTCATTGTCATGACGAAGAACTATACAGGAAATTTAAAAAAAAGTAGATTACTACATGGACATCAAATTTTTTAATTTTAATTCTAAGATTTGAATAATTCACCAGTTGGCATGCCAAAGACTGAAATCACACAAATAATTTTTTAAACACCTGTAATTTCCAAACAATTTCAATATCAGCACCATTGAAATCAATTAGCTTATCATTTTCATCTCAAATTTCTAAAACAATATCATTTAAACATTCGTCATTTATTTTATAAAAAATTAGAAATGTGGGCTCACAAACAATATAATCCGTAAAACCAAATATAGTTTTCTGTGGAAACTAAAAATGTTATTTGTTTCTAAATAATTAGATTCATCATATTTTATGAACATCCCATATGCCAAATTTCAGTGGACATTTATTGTTTTACAATGAACAGATTAGGTAATTATATACCTACAATGTTTTTGACTTTTTAATAAGTAAATTTCTCTCAAAACCAAGAATATCTGATAATTGATCACCAGTTTATATTAAACATAGATTAATAGATATTTTTAATGTTTCACATTATCTGTTGTTAATTCAATGCTGTTTGTTGAAAATGGTTAACATGAGTTTATAGATTATTTAAATGATTCATCATATTGTCCTCTTGGAATAGTTACAACATTAATGTTTTCAATTAATGGTATAGTACTATCGGTTATATTGGACATCACAAATTTTATGCAATTATTTATCAAAGCTATAGATTTATCTTTATGAGCGATATCATAATAAAGTTTTTTCTTTAGAATAGAACTATTATTTCTTAACTTGAATACCTTATATTCTGTTTATTTAAAAAAATATTGTAATAAAAAAATCGGTTGTGTTTTTGGTGACATAATTACCAAACAAAATGCTTAAAGTGAAAAGAATGGCGAACTTTGCTTGGCAATATGTTTCATTATCGTCAAGCCTAGTAATATCTAAAAACCAACTTCATGATTAATTTTAATTTTTAAACAAGATGGTTTAATTTTAATAAATTGTATGTTGGTTCTAAAAGTTTAAATCAACTTAAATATATTTATAGTTACAAAAAGACTTTAACGTAATATCCAGCATGGTTGATGAAAGGGTATGTTTTAGCCCTGTTTTAGAGTGACATGTGGATGTAGCAAGCCCATGTGTGTCACTTCTGGGACACAAGGCCAGTGAGGCCAGGACATATCTGTGAGCTCCTGCTTGGAGCACACAGGTATGTTCTGGCCCACTCTGATTTATATTCAATTAGCACACCAAACAAATTACTTTAAATCCGATTAAATTTAATCATGCAATTTATATTAATATTGTAACAAAGTATATTATATTTCATGCATAACTGATCTCCACTTTAATCATGTGATCGACTGAAGCAAACACATGGTGATTAACCAAAATACTTTAATCGTGCAATTTATATTAATATCCACAAATGTTAATTGAAATAATTAAACAAACAAAATGCCTAGCTAACTCAATAAAACAAATAACAACTCACCATTACTATAGATCCCCCTCCTAACAAAAGTACTTCACGCTCATTGGTTCTCTAACCACATATCAAATGAGGAATGTCTTACAAAAAGGATTGAATACATTAAGAAAATAATTGTAATAGATTAGGACCCAAACAATAGGAATGATTGCACAATAAAGTGTGCATCCATTCCCCATCCAAATATTTATGAAATGAATAACACATCAAATATAATTTAAAATATTTTTATTTAGTATGAAAACAGTTTATAAAAAATTGTATTTTTTTTTTTTGGATCTTGATTCTTCACTTATGAGTTGTGTGCTTTTGAGAAACCTCTCCATCGAAACAAAGATATATATTTTATTTTCTTTTAATGATATTTTAAACCATATATATATTTGGAGAAGAAACTTTTTCAAATTCATGTTTGTAAAAACTGCCTTTTATAGGTTCTCCATTATACGTTTATAGATAATACACTCTGGGAAACAAATTTCTAACTGAAATAATTTTAAATATTTCGAATGACCAACTTACAGTGTACTTTTTCTCAAAGACAGATTTCAGCGTAGACACTCATTCATACATACCAACTTTAAAATTTGATTCTCTCTCATCAAACACTTTCACATTATTATTCACAGTTTTCATCAATCTATTTTCTATAACCTTTTTAGGGGCCATTTTGATGGTTCTATGATATCTGGAATTATACAACTTGACTACTTCAGGCAAAACATCTGCCAAATTATATGTCCCTTTCGATGGGATATGCTTGTATATTAGATGTTTCAAAATCTTGTTAAACCTCTCGACAACACTTGCTTTAAGGTCTGAATATATTACATAATGATCGATACCATAATTGTTCTTTAGTTTCTGGAAAGAAATGATAAATAACTCAGTTCCTTTGTCGGTTTGGAGTGAATTTGGGGTTCTTTCTTGCAAAACAATCTTCATTGCATCGCTAACCTTCTACCCTATCTTATTCTTGACAGGTATACCCCAACCATATTTGGAATAAACATCTATTGCAGTTAAAATATATTTGTATCCCTTATTGCATTTCGAAAGCAATGTCATTTGACACAAATTGGATTGAAAAATATCATTTAAGCCTTAAGTAATAACACTTCTTTTAGGAAAGTTTATCCTTGCAGGGCCATGGAGCTCTTGAGCAATCTTACTGAACTTCATTGGTAATATAACCACCCTCAGTCAATTCTTAAAAAATATAAACAATTTCTTTTATATGCGAATTATTCCCAGACTCTTCGGAGTAATGAGAAGTTTTAATCTAACAGCCAATTCATTGGGATTGTTCCAATATCAAGGAGACCACAGATCACCAACTTCATCTTTGTATATTCCACTTCAAACAAATATAGCTTTATAAATGTAGTTTTGGATGATTTTCATCATAATCTAAATGTTTATTTGCATTTGTGCAAAAAACTAAATCCTTATATTTCTCCAAATCGATACCGGAATAACAATTCGGAATTTTTAAAATAATAATTCAAACAATGCTTCACTAACATCAGTTATGTAATCACCTACTTGAATTACATTCTCTGCCAAAAACTTATTTACCGAATCACCCAGAAGCCATATATTTCCATGATGATATACACCAAATACTGTATCGCGAATATGCAAAGATTCTTTTATAGCTAAATAACGTTTTAATTGAGGCTTTTCCTTCATTACAGGTTCTTCCGATTTAATTCCCAGTGATGTGTCATTAAACGTAATTAGCATAAAATGTAATATATCCATTCTATTGTTACAGGTTTAAATATTTCTTCAATCAAAACATCCCCTTCCATTCAAAGATGTTTAGCTTGTAAATATTTCGCCTTAACAGTAGATACAACTTTATGTAATTCTGAAACAGATTCAGTAATTTTGTTTGTTTACATTAATTCTCCATGTTTTTAATCGTTGGTTTTTTAACAGGTGTATTAGGTCGATTATTCTGCACTTTTTCAATCTTATCGACTTTACTCAAAAGTATGTCTAATTTACTCAAAGATTTAACACTCAAATCATTACAAAAATAGTTAATTCGAGATTTCAAATCATCAATTTGCTTTTCCAAGTCCATTTGCAAAAGCTAAACCAGATGTTTTATTGAACAATTTAACACTTGCATATTGCATCATTTTGTCAATTTACATATCAATTTTTTTATAATAGCTTTTACCAATTAGTTAATTCATTTTTTTTTCCAAACATTGGTTTGTTGTAGTTTCCATATTTTGCATTATAGTCATCACATTTGTCTATATTTCCGAAATATAACTAATATTAGAAGACACTTTTTTAATAGTTTCAATTATGTTCAATAATTTCTCTTGTGTATCTATTGATTGTGATTCAAATACTGTAAGTGTAATATTGTTTAAGACTTCCACATAACGTTTATTTACTGCATCGCTATCTTTCACAGTCACACCCACATTATATAATATGTGTCCATTTAAATCACAATTCCCATTCGATTTCTCATTAAATAGGTATTGTAATGTTTGTGTTTTATACCTCTATGTCCAAAATTTGAAATACTCATTATTCTTCGTCAGGAAGTAAAAAAAAAGTCAAATCCTGACCTATATCTTTCTTTATATAGGGAAATATGTAAAATTACCAGAAAACCATACATGTTTTTCCAACAGTAAAAACACATATCTTTAAACTTCGTAAATGTCATATCACCTAAAATGTAATTATTGTAAATATGCTGCAGATTCATATTATCAATTTTAAACACAATTAACATATTTACATTATCGTACAAATTGTGTTTTGTTAAACATGCATTACTTTGCGATAGATAAAAACAAACGTAATTTCAATGTCAACAGAAAATAAAGTATTGTTGTATTTCACCCTGTGGTTTGCACCAATTATTGACAAATATAAACACAGTATTGAGTAATGCTTCATTCGGAGACAAGATATCTTCTTTATTTGTAAAATGGTAATATCACACTCCTTCAATTTACGACAAAATAGGTACTAATTGTTTATATTTCTCTTGTATGTTTTTAGAAAACACATACACATTTTCAAATTTATGTCCATTTGGATGTTCCAACAGCAACATAACAACACATGTTTTTCCACATGACGTAGGGCCACATATTATACAACATATATTTGATGTTAAAAGAATGCCATATTTCAGTTCAATTATATTTTCTTTCGTATTTGCAGTTACTGGCAGATGAACATTTTGTTTTATAACCTTTATTTCTATAGTATTAGGTAATGTACTAATGTAATAACTATAAATATAGGCCTATATATATAAGTTCGCATTCAGTTGAAAATTATGGCCCATACTAACCGTAACAAAAAAGGATGCTGAGTATTAAATACATTAATTAACAAATTACCATTTGAATTGCATTTACCAAAATATAATTATTCTGAACCTGGAGATAAGTTTGCAAAACATTTGGCACGAAATGATCAAGGAATAAATGCTTTGATAATGCTTGTAAAGAATACTATACAGTATATGATCGAAAAAACAATCTGAAAGAAAGGCATATAGCGGATACAATTCTAGCCAAAAAAGCAGCAAATAAAAGGAAGAGTTCGTCTACATCTACAGGTGAAAAGCTAGGTGCTTGGGTCGCGTGTAAAGTTATGCGGGAGAAGGAGAAAAGAGGCATGAGTGTAACATGGAAAACAATTTGAAAAACCAAGAAAGGTGTAATGTTACCATTCATATTTCTAGCATTATCAGCTCTTGGAGCTTTAATGGGAGGTGTTTCAGCTCTTGCTAAATCAAGTGGTAAAAAAGTATTTTAAACCATACAAAGTTGGTCAAGGACGAAAAACTCCAAACGTTGGAAAGAAATGGAGATAGTCCTAAATCGTCTTCCAAAATGTGCACTAACAAACAAATACATTAATATATTTGTAAAGAAACTGGATATTCCCTAAATTCCGAGGTGTGTATAAGAAACCAAACCTTCATGAATGTATGTTTGTTAATTGAGATTCGAAGCAAAATGAAGGAACACATTGGGTTGCATTAATTAAAAATGTAAACCAATCAATGTATTTTGACCATTTAATTTAATCGTCAGAATTGAAAATCTGCTCAATGGTGTTTAAATAGATCAAACATGAGATGTTGGAATTACTTCAACAATACAGAACTATCTCTCGGGAACTGTAAAGAAATCCAGGTGGAAAATATAAATTTTTTTACTTTTAAGTATGATACTTGGGTTTGCTGAGGACTATTAACATGTGATATTAAAGGCTGAACCAGATTTAGTTATTCTATTCGGTAATACACATTTGAATGCTATATATTACATGGCTAATAATGAGGAAGGCGTAACATTTGAATTAAACACTGTTGAAGGGTGATGCCACATATTGAAATTAACACTCATGAATATGTAAAGATTTTGAAATATATCGAAAGAGTGAAGAATCTAGATATTGCATTCAGATAATGGGCTTTGGAGACGTTTCCAACCATACCAACATCACAAAAAGTGGTATAGAATGTGAAATCAGGTTTCTCGCCTGAAAAACTGCTATTTGTCATTCTTTATTCAAACTAATTATGAAAACAATTTAAAAACAGATAGATAAGGTTTAGATTATTGTGATATGAAAGATATTGATGGTATTTAAACAGTAAAGCCTAGCCCTATGTGAATTTAAACATGATCTTTGGAAATGGGGAATTTCTTATTTGCTATGATATTTACTATATGTTCCAGGAAATGTATTGTAATATAATCAGCTCACCGATCCTAGAACCTGAATCATTTAAAACCAGAGGATTTTTTTTTGAACTTGATGTTAGCAAACAAGATGACACATTCATTCCAGCAAATACACAAGCTTATGCATTGATCATTCATTAGATTTCAAGCTATTTTAAACAAGATAAGATAGTTAAGATAATGACTTGAGTCAGTAAACAACAAGCCATGGTATTAACAAGATGTATTGCAATGCGCAAGGATTTCAATCTCCACAATAATTTATCATTAAAGAATTGGCTCTGACATGGAGGAACACACAACTGTATTCAGCTTCGAACCACCATTTCACTGGAAATATCTATGTCCAAAATACATCAACACAAATATATGTGTAACCAAACACCATCACGGTTTAACCAGACAAAGTGGGTGTATGGAGTATGGAAATTTTGAAGATATTTGCAAGTAATACTTAAATAATTGTGAAACACATTTTGCAAAGTGTGTGGAAGAGTAAAGTTACATATAATCAATAATAATAATATTGTCCCTTGTTTAAACAATTATGTAAAACATACAGATCTATTACAACATTCTTCTCTGGAGAGGAAAACTCTAAATTAATGCTGAAATGGTCATTGATGTCTGACTGGGGTGAAACAGACAATAATGGTACTCCCCAAGTTTCCAGTGGATATTATACGAGTAATATTGCATTATCTGGGATGAGTGGAATTTAGTATAGAAAAGTACTTGGTATGTGCAAGTAAAGATGGATCGAGATGAGAATGAGGGAATACAGAAATTAAAGTGTAAAGTGAATATTACCAAGTTCATTGCTAATTGGAGTAAACATTTTAGAAAATATTTTGGAAAGTAACAGTTTTGCTGTTTTTATAAGAAAGTTTTTATCCCCATCAACTGAAATTTGCATTTCTAGAAACTCTTGTTGTATCATTTTAAAAATTTCCATTAGAAGGTGCAAATTGTAATGAGTTAATATCTTGTTTTGATCTGTCGAAATGTTCTGTTTATCACAAAATAAATGTATTCGCACTTTCACCAATATGAATAATACTACTGCAAGACAATCAAACAGATGGATATACTACAAAAAATGGCAAAGGAAAAAAATAATATTAATGCGTGTTTTCAATATGTACTTAACAGCAAAATAAATTGTTTGAAAAAACCTTTTTGTTTTTTTACTGACTTTACATATACATTAATTGTAATATCCCCATATAGACTAATTCTAACAACAAAATGTTACATGCATTAAAAATCAAGGTTTGAAAGTGATTTAATATTTGAATGTACATTTCAAATGAATAATGTATTCCTATTGCTTCCTAGAGTTTACCTATAAATTGTTGGGACCTTTCAGTTATATTCTATACTTGGACTTGGAAGAGTATGGATGCGATGATAATTTTGCTGTTGTTTCTGCTGTGAAAATTTTACAGCTCTGAGGAACTTACGTATATATGAAAGGACAACCTGCAAGATGAACAGTTCCACTGTGAGTTTTGAATGCAAATTCTGCCAGAGGCAATTAACATGGAGCAATGATTTAAAGACATATTCTAAAACTTGTAGAATTGGTTCTCTGCAATTACAGTGTGCTCAATTGCTCCATAGCTCCAAAGCTCCATAGCTCCATAACTCCATAACTCCATTGCTTCATAGCTCCATCGCTCCATAGCTCTATAGCTCTATCACTCAATAGCTCCATCACTCCATAGCTCCATAGCAACATCACTCCATAGCTACATGGCTCCACACCTTGCTCTGCAATCAGCTCAACAGAGTCTAGCACAATTATCTCCTCCTCCTTCCTCCTACCTCCCCAAAATCGCTCCTCACTGCTCCCTTCCCTCCTCCTCCAAAAGTAGCTCCGCAATTGACCCTGCAGTAATTGAAATTTAACTCTCTACCCACTCTATTTCCTTCAAAATGACAATACCTTAATTCAGAATTGGAAAGTAAATCACTTTCTAGTTTGCCCCAGCTCAAGTATGAAAAATTATGTACAGCTTTTACAGGTAGGCTGAGAGACGCTAGGATATGTAATGATCAAGTAGATTCTGATGTAGACTTTCAAAGATTTTTTCAAGGTGTAGGAAGCCCCTTATATAATTAACTACAAGAGTGCCCCAACCAACATATCTTAGTGTAAATATAACCTCAAAATATCTGAAATCTATCACAGGAGAGGAATCCTTTGTAGAAACTTTCTATTTTCAAACTCAAGATCTCCCCATTCTACATTCTACAGATATTAGTGACCTTTATAACTTTGCTATAGTACCTTACTTAACATCAAGACTTGAAGAATTTAGTGCTCATGGAAGTGGGTAGACTTTACAACTAATATCAAAAATGGACATACACATCTCCCAATAGCAAACGTTCACCACAGCTCGGAATTAATCCAACTTAGTGTCCAAAAGAAGATATATAATCCAATACTGGTGTCTCACATCCCCCTCATCAACTCTCAAGACCGCTCAAGCATTTAAATTCCCTTCACTCTGTATAATAATAAATTCAGCTAAGCCACCTTCAATGAGTGGATCAAGCTTCCATCTGCATTAAGAATAAGTGAATCTTCTAATCTAACAGTCTATGAACCAACGATTTGTTTATAATAAAAACATGTTGCATATTAGAGAAAATAATGAGTTTGTCTTCTTGCAACATTAACTAAAATGTTAACACAACCATCGTTCCCAGATATGAACTTCACTACAGCAAAGTGTATTGCTTAAATTATTAAAAGAAGATTGCTTGCATATGTAAATAAATATTTTTAGAAGAATGTGATTTTTGTATATGTGAATAAATATTTTTGAAGAATGTGATTTCTGTATATGTAAATAAATGTTATGTTTATTTGAAAAATGGAATATGATAATTTGTATTTCAAACTGAAATTTTGTTTCATTTAACACCTAACAGACTATATAATTTAAAGAAATTAGTGAATCGTTGTTTATATAAAATATATTACTTTATCAATCTATGGTCATAACTTTACAAAATGATTGTGTGAGGATCATGTAATTTGCTTGTGGGTGTAACCTTTCTTTTTTACATATTTATCTTGAACAAGCAATACAACCTAACAAAAAATCTACCTGGTATGTATTCTGTGATCAAAATACATAATTTTCATTTACTCAGTCTAATAACAGACATAATATTTTGTTCGACCACATTCCCATATTAGATACCAATGCTCTTATAAATGATTAAAGAGTTGTGTAAATGAAGAATTGTTCACAGTTCAAGACAGTTTATTTCCTGCAACACACGCTGAAAAACATTGGAGCCATTCTTGTTTACAATTAGACCGGGACTACGGATGATAGGAGTGACCGGCGGTAGGCGAGCTGTGTCGTGCGCAGCGAGGAGGAACAGTCATGCAGAGTTAAGAGATTTACACAAACAGCCACTGAGCACCAGCTGCCGAGAGTGTTGGAGAAGCTTGCTCGTGAAAGAATGTGAAAAGAGAGAGGCCGAAACGAGCTGCATGCAACAAGTGGTGTTGCAGGCGAATAGCAAGATAAAAAAAAGGATGCGGTCCCCCATCTTTTCAGGCAGTGATCACCCCTCCGCGGTTCCACAACACAGCCCGACCACCTGTCCATGCATTCTCATTCCCCTCCAACCCTTTCCATGACTGTGCTAAGTATTGATTCAGAGAATTATTGCCACACTTCGCCGCCCTCTGGCGACTTTCAAACTTGCAGGGTGATATGACTACTGTCGACCATCACACGACAGTTCACATCACAGCAGGCATTTCACACATGGTCTTCGCACTTCGTAACAAAGCTATTGGACTGTGTTTACAACACATTCAATACTTTTATTTTGACTAGCAAAAATGATTTTTTAAGACAAAACTTTAACTACTAATTTTAAAAAATTATTTGTTAATTGGTCCATCAAAAAATAAAACTAGTGTACACCATCAAGAAATACTTTACACCATAAAAATTATGACCCATTCACCATCGAAAATAAAACTAGTGTACACTATGAAAAAGTTATTACACCATAAACAATGAATTAATTAAAGTTACACAATCAAAAAATATGTTCCAGGGTACACCATAAAAATCATTTCCACAATAAAAATATTATTACATGGTTAAACTTTTTTATAACTTTAATAACGATTTTTTATCTAGAAAGTTTTTGCAAGGGAAATTAACCTTTCGCTACACATTTAAATCACTTTTTGAAATTCTTCAAAATCACTTAAATCGTTTATAAAATTTTGACATTTACATCTAAATTACATACTTAAAACTTCTCACCCCATCGCATACATTCAACATTCGCTAGAGTTACTCAAGGCTCATCCATCTATCACATAGACATCCTTCACTGAAACAACACATTCAGAACTGTGTCAGGCAGGGATTTGCACCCTCCTGACTTGCTTGACATAGCCAGGCTTAGTTCCTTCTTCGTTTTTCTCAATTCCATAATTCACACCCAAACACACAACAGCCCACCCTTGAAACAAAAACAAAATATTTTCTATCAGAGTACTTGGTCTTGTATTCTAAAAGTATTTCCACATAGTTAGCGAACATTTCAACAGTGAAGAGGGGCTGCATGTGAGTGTTATTGACACATATCCCTATTCCAATAGATGAAGCTTTGCATCTACTAGCAGTCTACCTCTCCCCATCAGCTCTGTTAAAGACACTTAAACTACATGAAAAATTATGTCTGGAATAAAATTCACATAATTTTCCCCCTGCACTTAAACCTACCTAAATAAAAATTTCTCAGAGTGCTTGGTCATACATTCTAGATGCTTTTTCACATAGTTTGCGAATATTTACATAGTGAAGAAAGGCTGAAGGTGAGCATTATTTACACGTCTCCCTATTCCAGTAAGAGCAAGTATGCTTGAACCTCTCCTCTCGGCATATTTGTAAAAAAACTCATCAATATGCCAAAATATTACATAAAGAATTAATATTCACATAGCTTTCCCCTTACATTTATATTGTTCAACAGCTACTTACTAATATGTAAAACTAACAAAATTATAAACATTTTAGGAAAATCCGAACAAAATGTACCCATTTCGCAGAGAAATTCTGAAAGTTAATCGATTCACGAAGAAATTCTAAAAGCTAATCGATTTGCGAAGGAAATCTAAAAGCTAAAACTATTTAATATAAAAGTCTGAGTAAGTTTCATTCAAATTTAATAAATCGGGAAGAAAGTGTGTGATGGGCTGGACCTCTTCGCTATAATCACCCATTCCCATTATCATTAAATAAACCTAAATTTACAGTGTACCTCACTCTGTTGGTTTGTGTGCATCATCCAAGCCCCTCTCTCCTATCCTCACCCCTCTACTGGAGACAATGCCAGGGAGGTAAGTGTGACTGATGCTCTGTGTTCTCCTAGTACAAAATAAACTTTATAATAAGCCTAACTAAACTAAAGGGAACTAACTTCCAATTTGTATGGAAGTTCTAAAAGGAACTATCCACACTATTTTTCACTGACAAATGCAAGCAGTTCTAACAAGAACTGCTCGCCAGCAGTAAACTGAAGTGAAATGCATTGTAGTTCCTCTCCTCGCTGGCTAGCACTGTGGCAGCAGGCCAGCGGCGGTCACTCCGGCAATGAGCAGAGCAACCCGCACCCCATGGCGGTTGAAATAAGAATGGCGTCCAGCGCTCCTGCCTGCTAATATATAAGGCTGGCTCCTCCTTCCTTCCTACCAGGGGAACCTACCCGAACAAGGCAAAATGTCGGATTTGATAATAAAATGTAATTGTAAAAAAGGATTTGTAATTTAAAAGTGAAACTGAATGATTTAAAGACGAATAAAAATATTCTGACATGTTTTCTAAATGTTACCATGTATAAATATACAGATTTGTAAATAGTCTTACTTTAGAATAAAGCATATTTTTTACTAATGGAAATATGATTTAATAGGCGAAATAATATTTTTTAACATGTTAATGAATTTTGTGGTTTACAATTGTATTGCTATGGCGATTTAATGTGAAATATGCATATTTATTCGGTTTTAGCTTTTACATTTGTTTACTGATTTCATACGTATTTTATTATGTGATATGATTCTGATGTCACTTTTTGTATTTGTAATGCAGCATGTACAGTGTTTTAAATATGTATTAATTGTAATTATATAACTAGTTATCAAGCATTATACATTTTAGTGTCCCGTCCATTATTGTGTAATATTATGAAGTATATTACCTGGGAATCGAACCCATATCTTACCTGCGAATCGAATGCAGCTTTTAATATCTGGGAATCGAAGCCATGTCTTGCCTGGGATTCGATCTCAGAATGTATATTTGAAGAGCCATGCCTTATCTGGGATTCGACCCAGGAACTGCACAATGTAGCGTCAACCAATTACGTTATGGAGGCTGGCGATGTAACACAACAACTTTTGTGTATTTGTATTGTGTTAGAACTCCGTTAGCGGGTCTATGTGAACAAGGACGGGAATTGTGTAAAGTTACTCTCGCTTTAAGTTTTTCAAAAGGTATTTTATGCTCTCGATTGGCTGGGGCCGGGAAGACAGAGGAGGGTTAGGTAGTTGGAAGCTTAGGGTAGGACACGGACAAAAAAATATTTTTCCCAGCTCTGCTCTCGCCCTAGAATGCAATGAGCTGCTCGCACATCAGTGTTTCTTTGAAATATTATTTTTTATAGATACAGTTTTAATAATAGTATTTCACATGTCTTCAAATATATTTTAACATCAGGAAGTATGTTAAACCTATAAGGTAGTAATTCTTAGAATTTTTTAAAGTAACTGAAGTTTGGTTGTTCCTAATTTAGAGGTCTTATCTTGTAGTTGAGAGAGAAAGAGAGAGAGAGAGAGAGAGAGAGAGAGAGAGAGATAGACAGAGAGAGAGATGAAATCTGTGTTTAAAATTGTTGATAGCCAGTTAAATGCTATGAAGATGTCTCGTAATTTTTTTTTATACAATGCCTTAAAAGTAATGTAGTAAAAATTGTTTTAAGCTGTATGGTTAAGACCTTATGTTTAACCTTGTTTATCATTACCCTATAGAATTGTTATACAGAATTTCTACTTTCTTGTTAAGGACAGTATGATTTTTTTTGAAAGTACACTTCATTCAGCTGTGAAATTGCCTTAGTATATTTTCTTGAAATTGGGATTGACTATATATTTTTTACTCTTAAGACACAATTTTGTTTTATCTAGATAACAACTATCAAATCACTTATTACTCTCATAGTTTAAATGATTTTTAATAGTGACTAAACTTCACAAGAATCAAGCCCTATTTTTCTCTCTGTTTATAATCAAAATAATAACTGATAATCTTACTTGAGGGCATTTGTAAAATCATATTTAATTTTCGTGAATACGAAGATTGGTTTAATTACTTTTAGAGAATATACGCACATGTACAATTAAGCACCTTAGTAGGTAAACTGTTTTTTAAAGACTGAAAACCTGATTTTTTTCAAATATTTATGTTTGTTAATTAAACAACGTAATGCGTGCATCATTGTTTAGAATTGTCTCAAATCGGATTGTTTCAGTAAAAGTTTCCTGAACTTTTGAAGGAGTTAATGTAGTGTGCTGGGAACATGAAATTTACCTCCCTGGGCCAAGGCTTGTTTGGTAGATGACTTTTGTGGGTTGGAAGAGCTGGTTTCCTATGAGAAAGGGAGTGGATTCTTTTGTTATTATCGAGAGGTTCGTTGGGGGAATTGGTGAACAAAAGCCATGTTATTCAATGCAGGTTGGGGGAGTGTGGCTTTTGTTAAGTAAGCGATGCCGAACGTATTGTTGTGCATGGCTTGGCTTGTCGGGGAGGGGGAAAGCATAACTATAGAGCCAGTGTTTAGTGCGGGCGGACGTCTCCATGCTGTGAAAGGGGAAGCAGAGTAAGGGGATGGCGAAGAAGCACGCAAATGAGTAATACTGGAAACATCGAGGGAGCCGATCTCTGTGGTGAAGCAAGGGTAACAGTTTGGCTTTCGTGCCTCAGATATTGCTTGGTCCTGCATTTTATCGGTGGCGTGAATGCAAAACTTTGAAATGTCTTGTTGGGTTTTGTAATACATTAAACACTTATCAAATTAGTTTATCTTTAAGTTTTGTTTTCGATTTGGTGATACAATTAATTTTTTTGTGTAATACATTCCTTGCTTGATATGTGTTTAGAGAGCCGATGAGGGTAAAGCTCATTTGTTAAGAGGGGAACTTTATCAGGAGAGGGGGATCTGGAGTAATGGTGAGTTGTTATTTGTTTTATTGTGATAGCTGGGTGTTTTGTTTGTTTAATGATTTCAGTTAGCATTTGTGGATATTAATATAAACCACATGATTAAAGCTTTTTGGTTAATGAACAGATCTTTGCTTCTGACGATTACATGATTAAAGTGGATATCAGTTATGTTTGAAAAATAATATATATTTTGTATGTAATTAATATAAATTGAATGATTAAAATGAATCAGATTAAAAGTAATTCGTTCGGTATGATAATTGAATATAAATCGTAGTGGGCCAGATCATACCCATGTGCTACTGCTCCATCCACACCTCACTTGCCTTGTGTCCCAGAAATGACACACATGGGGTCACACCATTCACATGTCATTCTACAAGTCGGCTAAAACATACCTGCATGTGTTCGTTCCACTCACAAACAAGAAAACTATGTGATGTCCTTTATACCACTCTTGCACCATCATGTAAATACTATATAAACAATTGCAACATGCTCCTCTGGTCAGTCAGTCTCAGGAACTTACACTGAACACATTGAAGCTGCTTCACTAATGTGACACCTATGACATGAATAAATTATAATCATTCTTTAATATGAAAAATTACATTAAATTAATTAAATTCTTTATATTAAAATTATTGAATGAATCGATTTATCAATTTAATCAATCAACTAATCAATATAATTAATTATGCTACTAATGAAACAATTAATTAACCTAATTTGCATTACATGATCCAAAACTTAACCCACTTTTGCACTAAATGTTACTAAGGCCACTCTTGCACTAGGTAGGCCAGAATATACATGCCCCTACTACTACAATGCATAATTAAGGCTAAGTAATTCGAACATTTAACATATATCTTTCATGTCTTCAAGTATATTTACTGGTAGGAAAACTACATCAACCCCAGTGTTGTTCATTTATTAAACATGTACAGCGAACTACCATGACAAATGATAAAGAATCATTGACGTTGAGATTCACACATCATATAGTTGAGATTTATTATTTTGTAATATCATGCAATGCAAGGCGTAATAGGTCTCCAAACTGTTGTTATTGTATAAATACATTTGTGGGCATAATGATGCATTATTATGGAAAAAGTACAAGGTAAACATGTCAATTAGTGATTATTATAGTTACGTATTTTAGTTTGCTAATATATGATTTAAAATGCAACACTTCCGTTAGAATATAACATCCATATCTGAAGTAAATAATGTCGTAAATGTACAAAATTATTATATATATTTGAATGCTTATTGTTATTATTGTATATCTATACAATTCATTAAAGCGCAATTATAAACCTATGTCATAAATAGAAGAACATTTTATTTGGTATTATGTAAGTTTCGTGAAATTCTTATAACTATAATGCCAAACATATAAATTCAAATCATTTATTGTTTTAACAATTCGGAGCTCACTTGACTGAAAGAAATGGAGTGTGTGTATCATACAATTTTTAAACTAACAATAGTATCGACTAATCGATGAAATAGCCTTGTACTGAGAAACAAACTAAGAAACTAAGGTAGTATAAAATTGCAGTACTGGAACAACAGGCGTCAGGCTGCGGACTGGTGGACAGCCTCCAGCAAATTAAGGAGCCTTCACACACCTTGAAAATTTCCTTTTTTTTTCCCCACTTCCCAGTACCAAATAAACGATTTCATGTACAAAAACTTTATATTTTCCCGAAAAATTCTCTAAATTCCCCTCCCATTGAAAGTGGCCAACTTGGCAGCCAGTGCCGGCAGCCATTTTTGGCCGTAATAAGAATAATCCAGAGGATGTCTCCTCAAGATGGTAAATGACTAAATGTGTATGTGGATGAGGGATTTCCACCACCACTCAGGTTCTGCTCTTGCATTCTGGTCGTTTTTCTCTGGATGATCCCAACACATGTTCTTTTCGCGGAAACAATTCTTGCTGTGGCCATCTTGACGAACGTTCATTTCGGATCACTTGCACCACTGCTTCCTCCTGAAGTCTTTATATATAACTTTTATAAGCATAGTTGGCTGTAATTTCCGATCTCTTTAATATCTAGGTGTCGAATTCATAATATAGGCATCAGCTGTGACTATGAGTAGTTTCGTGGGATCAAGTATGGCATTTGTCTACTTATTAGCATAAATGGCTGTAATTTCTTAACTGTTTATGTTATAGGTGTCAAATTCATAACAGAGGCAATCTATTCTGTCTATGAGAAGGGTCCCAATATCAAGTATGGTGTATGTCTCCTTATAAGCATAGATTGCTGTAATTACCGAACCATTGGAGATACAACTACTAAATTCATAACATATCCATCAACCCCAACTAATATAAGAGTCTCGGGGTCAAGTATGGCCTATGTCTATGATTAGAGAAGTGTGCTTTAAGTTCCAAACAATTTAAATCATAGTCATCAAATTCATAACAAAGATATCGCAAAAGAAAATAAACAGGATCAAGGGGTCATGTATGGCCTATGTCTACATATAAGCATTGTTGGTTATAATTTCAGAACCATGTAAGTTATAATTGCCAAATTCATAACATGAGCATCGCCCTAGAACACGTGAAGAGATGATTGGTCAAGTATGGCATATGCATACTTATAAGGATAGTAGACTATAATTTCCGACCTTTTTAAGTTATATTCATCAAATTCATAACATATGAATCGCCCCAGACAATGAGAAGAGTCGTGAGGCCAATGTTGCCCTATGTCACCTTATAAGCATAGTTGGTTCTAATATCCTAACCATTTAAGTTATACTCATCAAATTTATAAAATGGGCTTCGTCCCAGACGATGGGAAGAGACGAGTGGTAAAGTATGCTCTATGACGACATATAATCATATATGGCTGCAATTTCTGAACCATTTAAGTTATAGTCATCAAATTAATAACATAGGCATCGCCCCTGACAATGAAAAAAGTTAGAGGGTTCAAGTATGACTTATATCTACTTATAAGAATAAATAGTTATAATTTCCAAACCATGTAACTTATAGTTGTCAAATCCATAACATGGGCATTTCTGAAAACGAGGAGAAGAAACATGTGGTCAAGTATTACCCATCTCGACATATAAGCATAGTTGGCTGTTATTACCGAACGATTTAAGTTATAGTCATCAAATTCATACTTTGCCATTTCCCCAGATGAGAAGAGACAAATGGTCACGTATTGCCTTTGTCGATTTATAAGCATTGTTGGCTGTAATTTCCAAACTGTGTAAGTTATAGATGCAAAATACTGAAAAAGGACATCATCCAAGATGACAAGAAGAGTCGGGTGATTAAGTATGCCTATGTCGACTTATAAGCATAGTTGGCTGAAATTTCAGAACCATGTTAGATACAACTACCAAATTCATAAAATAGACATCAACCCAGACAACAAGAAGGCTTGCAATGGCAAGTGGATGTCATATGACTATGTACAAGCGTAGTTGGATGAATTTATCTGAACCAGTCACAATATAGTAGCCAAATGCATAAAATGGGTATCACTCCAGAAGACTCACAAGATCAAGTATTTCTCTAGTTCACCAAAATGCATAGTTGGCTGTAATTTCCGAACCAATAATGATATAGTTGTCAAATGCATAACATAGCCATGACTCCAGAAGACAAGAAGGGTAAAGTAATTCCTATGTTGCTTTACAGGCATAGTTGGCTGTAAGCTCTGAACCTTTTAAGATACATATTGGTCTAAATCATAACATAGGCAACCACACCACCTCAGACACCAAAAAGGAAGCAAGGGGTCAGGTATGACACATCTACTTATAAGCATAGTCATCTGTAATTTCCGAACCAGTTAAGATATTGTGTCCAAAACCATAACCTAGTACCCACCATCAATCCAGTCAATGAAAAAGGGGTTAAATTTGACCCATAGCTATGCATAAGCATAGTTGGTCGTAATTACCGAACCATTTGAGATACAACTACAATTACATAGACATTGGTCCAGACAACAAGAAGAACTGAAGGGTCAAGTACGGCCTATGAGTATAAATGCAAGCATGGTTCACGATTAATAAATCACCAGCTTCTGAAATACACTTAATGAAAGTAATCACACATTGTAATATCTAGTATATATACAGGGGAGTTGTTGTTTCTGTCGCTACCGTATTGTGTATATATATCAGCATTGTTGGCAAGTAAGCTATATTTTTACCAAAAGCTCAAATAAAGTATTATAAATGTAACTGTTAATCTGGTAGACACACACATTCATTTATTAAATCATTTTTTATCTCCAACCTGTACTGGTGTACCGAAGCAGGTAATCATTACAGACAGTCACACCCAAACTTTAATGTGTGTACTTACTTCCAGACAGTCAGTTACTACCACCCCATTAGGCTCCAGGGGGACAGGCCTGGCACTCGTGTGTCATCGATTTGTACCAAGACTTCAATGCATGTAGGTAATTAGATGCCACTCAATACATTGCAACACAGTCAGCGCTAGACAACCAACTCCTACACATACAACAATACACACTAGAATGATAAGGTTCCTATTACGAAAATAATTACCCTGGGGTGTAAGTAATGAGGAGGTATCACAACACACACACCCACACATGTACATAAAGAGCAACAGAGGAGTACCTTGCACACATGTAAGAGGATGGACTTCGCCAGATATGTGTGCCAAAGCCAATGACGTCCTCGACTGACATTGCATGGTTACAATAAGTAAATGCTAGCATGGACCATCATCCTCACCAAAAAACTATGCTTCTACTTGTGTTACCAGTCCGATGCCTTGTCCACCACCATTGCATGAGATGTGTGTTCGGAGATGAAATAGCATACATATCGTTTCTACACATGCAACAGTCATTGTTCTGGTAGGATAAGAAATACATGCATATTGCAAAAAAGAATTACCCACGAACCGCTTATACCATGCAGATGACAGGTTTATTTTCTTACCTTAACTGGTATAGCAGTTAATACCTGAAGGGTCACAAGCACATTTCGTCATCGATGTGATCTCACTGGAAGCGGAAACCGCAGTGACTAGTCTGCCTGTCTGTGCATGGTAGATATATTACAGACCAAGTACTGCATCCCTACTACATCCCCTTGACAAAACACATACTTACTTACTGGTATACTATTGAAAAGAACTAATGTATGTACCCTGAAGGCAGTGGAGACAGTGAACTAACCTTGAAGTATCACAGTTTCGATTCCCATAGAGAGTGGTAATAATAATAATACACATCACCATAAAAGTGGCCATTGCATGTTCGCCAACAAGACAATCGTTTGTTCGTTCGTTTGTTCCTCGAGTAGAAGCAAGGCGGCCCACGCTGCTGTAAAAAACCCTCACTAAGAGAGTATCTGTGACATTGGCTACAACAACTGTGTTTATAATTACAGACAGACCCCAACTTGCACTCGCATACCAAGCCCAACCACCCCCACCCCCCCACACACACACATTCACCATTAGAGATAGTCATATGCTTGCTCTGTATGAGCTTTCTCTAGACGCCCACTAGAGTGCACAAAAGGAAATACCTACCAATGTGCACATATTGCACAAGCGACAGCTAGACAAGACCATACATTGTATGTAATTCGACAAAAAAAGCTATGTAATTCCATCACTTATAGAAATTGTCGAGTTGGCCGAGTGGCCTAAGGCACCTGCTTTAAGCTCTGATTCTAGAAAAGAGAGCAAGGGTTTGAATCCCCATACCTGACACATTTTGGTATGTTCAGTAATATATTGGGTTCCTGTAAAGGGAACGCTGCTTAGCTAGTCGGAATTAGGAAAAATTACAAATATATGTAATGTATGTATTTCCATGTTTAACCGAATCTTACTTATATACATATATCTATTATATCATTAAATAAAGCCTCTTGCCCTTAGTTCATCAATAATTGAATTTATCTCTCCGATAACAGAAAGATATCCACTGCTCTGCTATGAAACCAACAACCATAGTCTATAAATTAGGTCATTGGAGTCCTCAGAACCATGTGTACACCTTCGCTTGGCAAATGTCGGTACTACATCAGCATCAGTAGAATATGCATCATCACCAGCAACAGGTTTATATTTTTGATTTGCAGTTGTCGACACATCACCGTCATCAATAGAAGACACAACGGAATCAACAGCAGACTTGGAGGTCACACATTCGTTGTCGGTGTCCTGTGTAGGATCTTCGGTTTTCATTTCGAATGTTAACTGTGCAGGGCTAATATTTACTCCTCTTGACGATCTGTCTGGTTCATGCTCTGCAGCACTCATATTTCCTTCTTTGCACACTGGTTTGGAACACCACATAGGCCCGCATAATGAGATGGGTGCTCGAACGAATGGTAGTTTACGTGACGAACCAATAGGAATGCAAGCCTTGTCGTACGACAATGCATGGTGCATCGTGTCAAGCAAAGG
Source organism: Dryococelus australis (assembly GCA_029891345.1). Lineage (NCBI taxonomy): Eukaryota > Metazoa > Arthropoda > Insecta > Phasmatodea > Phasmatidae > Dryococelus > Dryococelus australis. Next base: position 228,316,592 of record CM057009.1, on the reverse strand, counting down.
TGAATTACCTTTGCAAGTACCAGTGTGCCTTTGGAGGGTATCACCTCTAACCAATGTTGCACCAACATATCACATGTTAGTAGTTGTCTAGAGGTCGGTGCCTTTGTTCACTCGCTCTGTTCATGACGACGTGAATTGTATATTATACTGAAGATCTTGCCGCAGAAACTTCAATATTTACCGCATAGTTGTTGATCGATAATCGAAGTTCCACTAATAGTTGCACCCGACGGCCCACCCTCAGTGGGTGGCATCATCTTCAAGCTCTGAGTCCACACTGCTGACTCCACACAGCTGATGCCACAAACTGCTGACTCCTTACTCACGGTTTAACAACTGTGAGAGAAGTCTGCTCTAGCAGTAATTTTAGCCCATTCGATGAAGCTTTGTGCTGTCATGCGCTCAGTATGGGAGGGAAAAAATCAATGTGTGTACATATTTGCTAAGTGGAGAGTACCCATTCGTCCTCAACTCTAGATGTTTTACCAAAGCCAGGGTCCAACCCGAACTCTTGAACAACACACCTTCATCATATCTTGATATAATATGACATATCTTGATATAATATATACCAAAGCATCTTCTGCTGCAGATGAATGACACACAGCTACACTCGGAGTCTTGAAAGTTCTGGTACAATACTCATCATCGCGAGGCTCTGGTTTCTTATAGCACAAGTCCAGCCACATATTATATTTGACAGCACCATGTAGTTCTACCTCATCGATAATTTTGTTTTTTAATTAAGGCGCCTGCCTCTCAGGAATGACCAAACAGTGTGCAGAGTAGGTGGCATTCGGTGTAACAAAATCTTTACAAAGCCCTTTGAATGCAGTTTAGTGGTTGGAGATGTCAAAGTTTCGTCAGTCTTTGTATCTTCTCATTTGCAGCATTTCAAATGTCTCTTTAAATCATCATTATGTACAACCTTCTTACTCACATATCACATCGATATGTTATGCAATATTACTTGTGTGAGGAATGCCGTACGTATGTCGTCTAATGCCGCGTGTACATGTCAACATCTTGTTCCAATTGTTACATGAAGCAAGGCTCTCAACGTGTTAACCTGCATGGGTATTTGGCAATCACCGCCTAACCCTAACACAATCCAGTAAGTCTTCTAAAGTTGCCACATTGGACAACCTGCGAGTTACACTTTTCACATGCAAACATACTACGCTCTGGATTCTGGCAGCAACCATTTTCATGCTGTCCATAGCTTAAGGCCTTCGTACAGTAGGAGCAGAAACAACAACTTTCCTGTTCCATCATCATGCATGGAATCCACAGCCACCAGTCTCTCTTCGCGGTCTGAACAGCAACTCTGTGGCCAACCTGTTATGTCCCAACCACTACAGTGTGAATCCAACACGAGGTTTGACTTACAAATATTTCCAATGATACTGTTTTAAATCGTCAAGATGCACATACGTTCTTCTATAATTATCATGCCAGATAGTGCAGGGTTTCACTTTGCAAGATGACTTCTCAAGTCATCACATCGGGCAAAAAGTGATGTACATGTTTCGCATGCGAACACAATACACTCTTTATTATGACAGCTGGCATCATGCTGTCTGCAGCTGGTTATTTCAGAAAAAGGTCAGCATACAGTAGCAGTACAAATAAATGTCCTGTTCCATTATCATCACTGAGCATGTTATCCACAGACGACGTTCAATCTCTGTGGTCAGATCTGCAACTGAGCCGGTCAATCTATTCCGACATGTATTAAACCACTTTGTATGTGAATCTTACATGAGTATAAGCATGATAGAAAGTGGTTGACTTGTCTAGTCTTACACACAGCACTGTGCTCCAAACCCTGGGCTCATTCGTACAATTGACAAGTGATTAATTTCAAAGTGGCCTATACGAATTTGTTCTCAACTGGAGATAATCTATCATATATAAATTTTAACCAGAACCTTTTCCCGTGTACTCTTCTTCCTCATTGCAAATATTCTGTATACCAGCTTCTACATGAGCTTCGATGTCGTGTGTTTTACATAGAGGCACATTCATTGTCTTGAAGGCTTTCTGACCATATTCATTCTTATGTGGTTCTGGTTTGGTATATATACATTCTAACCATGTATTATACTTTAAAGCACCATATTTTTCAAACTCATCTGTAAGTTGATCTATGATACTCTACTTCATTTGCTTAAGGCATGTGAAAATATCCTTCGTCATGCCCGATGCAACATATGTCTTCATTAGATCACAGGAAGCAGATTATTTCAGAATGAACCCATTATCATTGTGTAAGCTTCCAGCAGGTGGTGTTGTAGTAGCGTATTTTTCATATGTACAACTCTTCATATAGTTGTTAATAGCATCATGATATAGTTAGTCCTGACAGTTATGTATTTTGCTTCGTGCTTGGTCCAGACTGTCTCCAGTTGCTTGATAACACGTGAATTCATGTTTGAACATATAACACTGGTGAGTTGAGAGGTCTCAGATTTACTTAAAAGAACATTGTCCAGGATTCTCATGTTAACATGCACTGGATATTTTACTAAAGGTCGTTCCACAGTAGCACCAAAGTACCTTGATGCATGTGGGTAACTCTACATATCCAGGATCGGTGTTGCCCATGGCGATGGTGCATGAGTATCCACTATAGCAGGTGCAGTCCATACTCTCGATGTCTGTGGAGAATTGTCTGCAATGTTCAGGTCCTTTGGTTGTCGTGCGCCAGTATCCAGCAGTTAGGAGGCACAGGAGAGAGTCCATCACACATTGCAAAATGTCTTTTTAAGCTATCATAGCATCCAAATTCAGACTTGTATTGTTTACAAACTTGTACTTTTTACATGTTAATGCAGAACACTTCGTGTTCATAGCACACACAGTCTCATGTCGATGTGTATTGTAGATGTTGGAAAATGGCTTCTTGCAGAACCAGCACAAATAGTCGTCTGAAGTAGTTTCCATCGTCACTCAAGTCGATGTTCACTCTTCAAATAACAACAACACACAAACGTTTCCACCAATCCCACATGTTGTATATATACATATTTTTCATATTCCATCAAAGGGAGTTAAGATTTTGTAGACATGTCGTATTTCTTTCACTACACTGACACGCAGCTACAAGTTCGCTTCGAAATTTCATATCATGAGAAGTTTTTCAACACTGACCTATTTCCAAGAGAGACACATCTATCATGTCGATGTGCAAAGTTATTGCTACTAAGGAGATTACTACAATAACGACATTGTACCTCCACTTAAGTCAGTCTTATATGCTATTACCTGTGGTATTTTATTCCTCTTTGACTCAGTTACTTTGTGTCGCGGTGTGGGAATTGGAACGCAGTCGTGCTGTCTAAAACCCCAATCCAAATTTGTGACATGGTGTCGATCACTGGCATTAGGAGAAGGTGCTATATATTGTCTTTTTGTACTAGATGCCATTGATTTAATGTCTCATGATGGCTATTACAAATGACAAGCTATATCTTGGCCTGCGATACCTAGATTATGATTGTCTAATTGAATCCTGTTTTATAATTTGTTAACTTTTCTAAATTCTAACTATACATATATTTGCTTCAAAGGAGTAAATTTTCTGATACTTATACACATTTTTATCATACTCTGAAAGCTTTGCTGAAACTATACACATGTTTTGTTTTACCTTAATTACTGTTCTAATAAATACATATGTTTATTCTACATTGTAAAACATTTATGATAACTTAGACTCTATTTTGGAAAATGGTTATATCCATATATATTATATTGGATTTTAATTGGTTATTGTCTGGCCAGCTCTAATTCTTTGGTTTAACAGTTTAGAGGGGACCCCGGGGTATATTTAGTACTATGTGAAGCTTCGTACTTCTGATGCTATTATTGCACTGGAGTAGCAGGTTATCACCCACATGGGAGTTGACTTGACGATTTGCGTGCCGCCTTTTCGGCCTACTGCGAGCTGCTGTGGCGTTCCACCACCCTGTGAGACTACTGTAACAACACTTTTGCCGGTGTTTACCTTTCTAGTACTTACGTTATAAAAATATTTATTTTGACATAATAGGAACTGCTTACTGCTTGCGGATGTGGTGGCCCTTGTTGGCTCTGCGATTTCGTGCCTGTTCCACCAATCCTGTTGTTGACTCTATAACCCCTCTAGCGTGCATGTACGTCTGCCTTAGTGAAAGTGGCATTGCACGTATTTCGAAGAAGGGGGGGGTTGCTTTGTAGAAAAATGTTTTCACGGTAATGGTAGTCAAAGCTCTGCTGAGTAATATGTATATTTGTATCAACTTAACGTAAACTGTGCCTAGGGCTACTGTAAGTACGGCAATTATGTTTCCGCTGACATAGTTGTAATGGATTTGTTCTATAAAATTGAAAACTTTATTTCTTTCTAAACTTTGTGTGTTATTCACTGTTATAGAACTTGGGAGGAGCTGAAGGTTTATATGGTTTATTTTCCATTCCGTATTCAGTGTTTGTGTTATGTTGTGGAAGTGTATTCCGTCGTCTAAATGCAGTCAGTTTATATCGAATCCATTGTCTTTGATCCAGTTGATCGGTATTAAGGAGTGAATGTTAATTTGTTCAGGTGATCCCATGTCGCAGATGTGGGTTGCCGCTACTATAACTTTCTTATTATTGACTAGTTGGTAGCCACATGGTAACTGTAGTTTTATGCTGCCGATGTTGTCAACTGGAATGCTTTTCTTTAAAGTCGAATTTATTCAAATTATTCGTAATGGTATTGGCACGTATGTAAGCACATACTGGTGTGGGAACACCATAGTTACCATGAACAGTATATCGTTATTGCAAGTAAATTTGCATTTCACCAGGAGTGTGGCGATGTTATCAAGGTTGATGGCCGCTAGTATACAATCGTGTTTATCGCTATAGACAGTTTCTTTTGGAATGTAAAATAAGTTGTTTGTTTTCGCTCATTTTGGGTACTGCCTTAATTAGTTTTGATTGTTGCTCGATTGCAATGTATGAATTGTGCGTATTGTTCGTACAGGTTTCGTTTTTGTAACTGTATGGTGTGTTTATAATTTGAAATATATTCAATTTGTCTCGTGTCGTTCTGAGCAGTATTTGTACTTTGATGAGTACCTGGGATTCTGTTAGGGTGCACTGCGTAATTGGCTTTGTGTAGTATGTTTCTACGTTCGCGATTGGTATAGAAAGTTGTAAGTTAAGGGGTTTAATTTGCTTTTGTAATAGCTGGAGATATTTGCTTAATTGTGCCCGAGTTATTAGTTGGAGTGGCAGACGATTGGCTTGTCAATGTGCAATGTTTGTCAAAATTGGTAGTTTATTTGCCATATTGTTTATAATGTGTAAAATGAATTTGGTTGTCAATTGTTGTAATATTATTGCAGGTTACGATACGCTTGTACATTTCCTGTCGCCATTTAAACTGTTAGTTGTCGAGTTCATGGCTTTAGTTAGTTCATTAATTCAATTTTCTGTTTGTGAACTGGATTGTAGCATGGCTGCGATCGTTTGATTTATTTTGGTTGGACGTAGTTACCATGATTGTTAGTTGATACATTTGCATCTGCAATTGTTGGTCGTTCGATAGTAACACATCAAGTGTTTGTTTGTGAGAAAATTGCAGCACCATGAACCTATGTCGCTTTGTATCTGCAATCCTCTGTGTTGGCTAGTGGGCAATGTGATTTCATTTTGGAATTGTTGAAGGATATTCTCGTGAAGTGTACTGGCTTGTTTATGTATGACATTATCATTTTCACAAATATTTGTTAAATTTACGTCGCACGACTTGTGGAGCAAGGTGTCCAGGCTTTGCAGTATGGTTAGTTTTTGTATTGGCACTACGTATGTAAGCAGAACTGTTCCCTCATAATAAAATTCAGTTTCCACCCATATCCAATACAACCCTGCGTTGGTTCTATATATTGCGTTTGTTAAGCCCACAATGTAGAACAGAGAAAACAGGGCGAATGCTCTTCTTTGCTGCAGCAACATCGTGCTGCTTGGACAACTGAAAAAAATATAAATTATTAATTAACACACGCCATTTTAATATTGTGTCTATTTATGTTATTGTATTTGTAGTTTCCTGTTTTGCCTGTTCTTATCTGTATCGTGGACGGGCTCATTATGTTTTTGACATAGTAGCCCCTAGAGCTTTTTGTCGTTCATGGTTACGAACAACCCAGACCCAGTCACCGATTTATTCTTTGTTCTTTCTTTTACTGTTGTGCTAACATTAGGTCTATTTTAGCTTACTCTCTGTCTTTTAGTAGTTTTCACACCATTTGTTTCCGCATACTGAATATTTGTCAGCTAACATGTGCATTGGTTGCGTGGCTTCGATCCTGTGTAGTAAATAGAAGGGAGTGAATTTTGTACTGCAATTGATTGACGTATTGTGGTTAAAAATGATAAATTATGTATTGTCCCAGCTTGCGGGGTCTTCGTGGGTGCATGCCATCAGCTGTTGCCCAAATAATGTGATGAAAGCCTCCACTAAACCGTTGCAAGTTGGGTTGTATGCTGTTGTTTGTAGTTTTTTGATTTGTAGTTTCTTTAACAGTTCGGAAATGAGTTCGTTGTTGAACGATGTCCCGCTGTCAGTTAATATTTGTTGAGGGCATCCGCATTTGCAGAATGTGGTGCGTGTTACTGTGTCGATGGCATGAACTGATTTAGCAATGACATAGCGACTAGCATATTCCATCATAGCTAAGATGTATTTATTTCCTCTTCTTGACGTCAGGAGCGGCCCTTTCGCATGAAGAGCCCATACATTCAAGATTTGTGGTGGCTCGATGGGTTGTAGTTTCCCCATCAGCTTCTGTGTTAGTATTTATTTTTCTGGCAAGTGGGACCATTTTTATGTAATTCTTAATGTCCTTATTTATATTGTCCCAGTAGTTAACTTCTTTTATTTTGTTGAGTGTTCTAAAAGGCCCAAAGTGGCTACCACCTAACAGTGTGCCGTGATGTTCGAAATGATCTGATTTATGTAATACTGAGGCATGAGTGTGAGCTTTTTGACCATTATGTCTATTGATTTTAAGTTATATTTCGCATTTGGATGCTATTCCTTAGCATCTGGCTAACTTGGTATACCTGGGTTCGGCCTTAGTTGAGTCAGTGAGGGTGACTTTTAACTTTTAAAGTTGGGGGTCATGTTCATTTTCCCCTGTGAATGGTGAATCTGTTGTGTTTTGTTGTATGGGACACATAATTAGTTCATAATAATTTTCTATTTGTATGTATTCTTGCTCATGTCTATATGTTGGTATATAGTAAGTAGTGACTTTAAATTTGTGTACAATATTCTCACATTTAAGGACTTGGTACGTACTCGTGGCTTGGAAGTTTTTGATTGCATTTTCTTGGATACTTTTTACAGTGACTTGGAAAATATGTGCCACAATTATGGTATTATTTATAATGGGATATTGTAACCTTTTATTGTTATCTTGCTTACTTGTGTTTGTTTTTCTGTTTTGTTCTCAGTTTTTCAAGAGTTTTTTATGTCTGTCCAATTATTTGTGATATATTTATAAATAATGTTTTGGATTCCTATATCTTTCAGCGGACTTTGATATAAACATTGAGCTAGTGCTGTGTAAATGTTATTGTAGTGTATTGCCTCAGGTTAGATGTTATATTTAACATTGGTTATATGAATAGTTTCAAGGTTTTCGTTTGGTGTTATGGGTATCCTGCTCACATCATCCGCTAACTATTATTGGTTCGAATTCGTACCTACCAGAGCGATTGCCACCTTTAGAATTATTATGTTATGCTATGCCATTGTTTTAAGGTATCGGAGACTTGCGTGGCATGTTTCTATAATGAAGTGCCTACCGTAAAGGTATTATCGAAAATAGTTGCAGAAATATTTTATAGTTCCTAGCTCTCATTCTGTTGTAGACCAACATGATTCATCCAGTGCTAGGCATTTTGAAGCGAATGCCACTATGGTACTTTGTTTGTTGTCCTGTTGTTCTTGCATCAGTACTACCCCAATGGCCATTTGTGATGCATTGCGTGCCAGTATGGTTAGTTTGTTACCATCGAACTTGTGTATTATGGGAGCATGTTGTGTCGCCTTTTTTATTTCTAGGAATGCCATGTGCTCTTTTTCGCCCCAGGTATATTGTGTTGTCTGCTTAGTGAGTTCAACGAGTGGTTCTGTTATGCTGGTGTAATTGTGTATGTATCTTCTTAGATATTAGGTTATCTCTAGGAAGTGCGCAGTTCTTTAATGTTCACTGGTAATGCCATTTGTTATATTACTTTTACCTTTTCAGGGTCAGTTACTATCACTTAGGGAGTGACGTAATGCCCCAAAATCTTTATTTCGTGATGGGCAAAAGAGCATTTTTTTTCACTTACCTTTATGTTAAATGGCTGTAATCTTTTAAATACCTTACAGATGTTAGCTACGTGTTCTCGAAAGGTGTTTCCTACAATGAAAATATTGTCTATATACGTGAGAGCCATGTTCCACCTCAGGGGACCAAACAATATATCTATGAATTGTTGGAAGTATTGCGGTGAAGTGCAAAGGCCCATTGACATTATTTTGTACTGGAAAAGCATTAAACCATTAACCATGAATGCTAATTTGTGTTTGCCCTGTTTTCTAACTGGGATGGTGTAGAATCCTGAAAAAAGTTTTTGTAATGTTATGTATTTTGTGTTCTGTAGTGTGTTCAGTATGTCTTCAGTTCTAGGGAGGGGTACTGGAATCTTGTCAAGTACTGATTTTGCTTCCAAAAATCCGTAAGGAACTGAATACCTCCTGACTTTTTTATAATAATTAAGGATGGTGCGGCATATGCTGAGTTCGATGCTTCGATAATGTCGGCCTTCTCCATATTTTATATTTGTTCTACTAGTTTGTCATTAACCTTAGTGTTGATTCTGTAAGGCCGCATAAAATGGGCTTATATGTTTGCAACTCATGTTTAATTAGTTGTTTTTGGGCCTCTGTTAACTCTCGCATATTGGTCCCGAACCTGTCTTTGTATTATGATATGACTTTTTCTAACTCCTGCTTTTGGTACGAATCCAGGTTTTAATTAATTTTGCTTCTAATGTCCTCGCATGTGGGGTCCTCTAATTTTCAATTTTGTTAATACAACAAATAGCTGGGGCATGTTTCTGTAAAAAAAAATGTTTGATGTTGGTTCGTGAAATGTGGGTTTTGCATAGTTACTGTCATATGTATGTTGGTTAGGTATACACGACCTGCAATGGTTATCTTGTTGTGTATTAAATATTGCAATCTCTGCATAAGTTCTTTGGGGTGTGTATTTGGAAAATATGGCTCTACATGCATTTTGTACTTTTGTGTTTTTGGGGGCTGCACAATTTTTGCTTTCAAAGCCCCTACTCTTTCCATCGCTTCTATATGCACCTCTGTAATGATGTCTGTTCTGTTACTTCTTTGGGTGGTGCAGCCTTATCTGTATTGGTGTAATCCTGTGTTGGTAACGTGTCTCTGTGGGACTTATCGTGTATTGCCATGTTTTGGTGTAATTTTGGACTTTATTTGCTTTATGTCTATGTGGTGTCATGTTATTTATTTCTAGTATTATTTTGGGTAACTGTTCATTTGTGTCGCAATTTCCTCCTGCAGTTTTGTTTTTTCTTTGTCTCGGGCGTGAGTTTCCTTTCCTTGTTTACATCGTACTATTCCTGTTGCATTGGTTTTTATGTTTTGTGTCAGTTGCCCGAGTGTGTTGTTCTGTAATGGTATTCATTCTTCGGCAACTGTTGGCAACAACTATTTCCAAATGATTCTGACAAGCTCGGCCTCTGGCAAGTGTGGATCGCCTTTACTTTAGTAGAAAATTAGGTCTTCTACATGAGCCTGGCAATTTTAATTTTCTTGTTGTGTTTTGGTGTGGATCAGCTTTCTGTATCATTCAGTGTTGTCAATTGGTGTAAATGTTGTTATGAGTTTGTTTTCATTGTGTTGCCATGTTATGTCTGGTCCATTTGTGTAGTAGACATTCTCATATACTCCTTTGGCTGTGCCCTGTAAATACAATTCCATGTGTCTGCATTTATCTAGTTCTCTCAATTCATGAATGTCACTGGCTGTGTTATATATGTCTAAGAAGTCTTCCACATTTTTCATTTAACTAACCTGCAAATGTGGGAATGTGTTCCAGCTGTTTTACCACAATCTTAACCGGTTGAGATGTGTTTGGTCTGTCTTGTGTGTCAGTGTCAGATTTACATTCTGATACATATGTGCAGGAATGTGGGTCTGGTGTGCGGGGATAGTGACTGGGAATGTGTCGCTTACTTGCAAGTTGTGTAGAGAATGTGGTCTGAGGTAACATTCCCTTTCCTCAGCTGTGCATGTTTGAGTGTATTTTGTAAGGTGTAGTCTGTGTTGTTATGAAATGAGTAATCTAATACCTCCTTCTGCTGTGACGTAATGGCCTTATTGTTTAATTTGGTTTGGTCTTCCAATTTTTGTTCTAATGCCCGCTTTGCATCAGTTAAATCTATTGTGACTGTTTTTACTATTTTCTTGGCCGATGATACGATTGACTTGTCTCTGTTGTTCATTGCTGTTTTAAAGTTTCAGTATGCCCTGCATATATATTATTGTGGTGTATCATTGGGTTCAAATTTTGTGTGACATATTGTGTTCAATGTGTGAGACACTATGGTGTTATTTAACAAGAAATATTCCCTTAATAGCCATGCATTTACAATACTGCAATGCAAAATTTCTTGGCTGCAATCTATTGGATCCGAAGTGCATTTCCAGCATGCATTAATGTTACAAGCTAAAAGCTTCTACAAGTCTGAGTGTTTGGGGCTACAGTGGAATTATGACATGCAGCGATTCTCCGATGTTGCTGACTACACAAGGTTGCCTGCGTGCTAAGTTCACTGCTGGCGAACATATAGTTTACTATGGCTTACACTCGGAGCCTCTGTCGTAGTAAGACGGCTTTTAATCTGTTTGCTGATTCCGTGGTTTAGAACGGTACTAGTACTACGCAATTTATGAAGTGCAGAACTATTCATTTGCAATTGTGCTGCAGTTTTAAATACAATGCCTGCAATACTGTTTACACGTTTTAATCATTATAACTGTTGTATACTTATTGTTTCACTTGCTGTGGGGGTTGTCGAAGGCTGGTGCCTCTACTAGTGTTATGTTCACTTAAGGGGAATGCACCTAAACTATAGGGTCAAAGGGGATGACGTACTCAGTGAAACTCAACAGTAACATCAATATAGTTCTTTACTATGTCAGAATGAATTACAAGTTGTTTGACATGCAGCGATTAGTAGTTACATTATGTTTAACTCATTTCTACAGCAATACAAATATCACGATTTTTTTAACACTTTTATACAGCAATGCTATATTATGTTACATTACTATTTTGACTTCTTGCAACCTTGAGGTATGCTAATTGAAAAATGTTAAGCTCAGAAATATAGCAACTATTATGACTCTAATAAAGTGTCTAATTTATCTTGACACATTTACCTGAGGAGCCTCTCTCATGCTGAAGTGACATCACTTACCACTGGGAAGTTTGCAACTCTTGACCAGAAGAATGCTCTGGGCACTGCACAGACTTTGTCATGGACCTGGCTGGCATTGTGGCAGCCTGGTGACATCTCTCTCTGACCTTGTGATGGCACCCTTTATATACTGGCCCCACTGGCTACCTTTCGCATTCCAACCCTCTGTGTTTAATGCTACTTAACCAAACACCGCATGTCGCCCTGGATTCCTCGTTCTGGAACCCGAAGCAGCTCTCCTCGGCATGTATCTTATTTGCAACCACAAATATGTGAAAAGTGTAAATCGCTGTTTATACGATGTGGCAACTTGAGATGACAACCTGGATTGTGTAAGGGTCTTAGGTGGAGATTGCCAAATACACATGTAGGTTCACATGTTGAGAGCATTGCATTATGCAACTATTGTGAAAATATGTTAACATGTTCATATGATGTTAGAAGACATGATAAAAAGTACGTATGTGGGGAACACAGATCGTAGAACATATAGATGTGATAAATGTCTAAGAAAGTATGTACATGATGATGAGATAAAGATACATTTGCAATGATGCAACAGAGAGGATACAAAGACTGACGATACTAGGACATCTCCGACCGCTAATTATTTTTTCCCTGCTGCGATCTGCATTAACAGCTTTGTAAAGGATTTGTTGCTCCGAATATGTCAACTACACTGTACACCATTTGCTCATTTCTGACAGGAATGGCGCCAAATTTAATAAACCAAATTATCGATGAGGTAGAACTACATTTTGCTGTCAAATATAATATATGGCTGGACTCTGGCTATACGAAACCAAAGCCTCAGGATGATGAGTATATCCGCATTTGCAAGACTTCGACTGTAGCTGTGTGTCATTCATCTGCAGCAGAAGATGCGATTGTAGATAGTATATGCATGATATGACAAGAGGTAGAAGAAGACGTGATGTCCAAGTGTTCGGGTTGGACCCTGGCTTGGTATACCATTTAGAGTTGAGGACGAATAGGTAATCTCCACTTAGAAAATAGGTACACACACTGATTTTTTTCGCTCCACTACTGAGCAGATGACAGCACATCGCTTCATTGAAGGGGGTATAAATAAATGCCAAAACATATTTCACACACATTTGTTAAACCATGAATGTAGAGTCAGCAGTATGTAGTCAGAAGTGTGTGGAGTCAGAAGTGTGGAGTCACCAGTGTGTGGAGTCAGTGGTGTGAAGTCAGTATTTGAAAATGGTGCCATCCACTGAGAGTGTGCCACCTGGTGCGACCACATGAGGAACTTCGGCGATCGATCAACTGTAACTATGTGGTAAAAAATGCAGTTAATGTGCCAAGGTCTTCAGTAAAAGTCACAATGCACATAGACATGGGCACAGTGAGTGTACCAAGGCACCGGCCTCTAGACTTATACTAACAGTTGATTTGTGTGGTGCAATATACGGTACAGGTGATACCCTCAAAAGAGACACTGGTGTGTGTAAACATAAGGCTCCTTTGCTTGAAACGAGGCACTATGCATTGTCGCACGACAAGGCTAGCCTTCCTGCTGATTTATCATGTAAACTACCATTCGTTGTAGCGCATATATTATTACGTGGGCCTGTGTGGTGTTCCAAACCAGTTTGCGAAGAAGGAACTACAATTGCTGCAGAGTATGAACCAGACAGATCGTTAGAAGTGGTAAATATTAGCCCTGCACCGCTAACATGAGAAGTGAAAACCGAAGATGCTACCCACAACAACGACAACGAATCTGTTACCTCCTAGTCTGTTGGTGATGCCGATGTGTCTTCTACTGATGACGATGATGTGTCGACAACTGCGAAGAACAAGTGTATATATGTAGCTAGCGATGATGCATATTCTACTGATGACGATGCAGTGCCGACATTTACAAAGCGAAGGTCTACACATGATTCTGAAGACTTTAATGGCCTAGTTGAGATACTATGGTTGTTGGTTTCATCACAGAGATGTGGATATCTTTCTATAATGGGAGATATAAATTCAATTATTGACGAACTCAGAGCCAGAGGCTTTATTAAATGATATAATAGATATATGTATTTATGCATATATGTTTGGTTATACATATAAACACATACGTTTACAATACATTTGTTTTATTTTTCTTAAATCCTACTGGCTAAGCAGTGGTCCCTTTACATGTACTCATTATACATTATATGACTGAACATAAATAAAATGTGTCAGGTGTCGGGATTCAAACCTCTGCTCCCTTTACTGGAACCAGAGCTTAAATAAGGCATCATTGGTCACTCGGCCAACCCGAAAATTTGTATTAGTGTTGGAATAATATGGCTTTTTTTGTCGAATGTCATATGATGTATGGTCTTGTCTAGCCATTGCTTGTGCAGCACACACAGGTTGATAGGCATTTACTTTCGTGCACTCTAGCATGCGACTGGAGAAAGCTCACACAGATCAAGCATATGACTCTCTCTCTCTTTGTGTGTGTATGTGAGTGCGCATTGGGATTGGAAAGCGAGTGCAAGTCTGGTACTGTATGTAATTACGAACACTGTTCTTGTAGCCAATGGCACAGACACTCTCTTTGTGACATTATTTTGGCAGCAGTGTGGGCCCCCTTGATTCCCCTCGATGAACGAACAAACTATTGTTAAGTGGGCGAACATACAATAGCCACTTTTATGGAGACATATATTATTATTAATACCACTCTCTACAGGAATCGAACCTGTGATACCTCAAGAATAGTTCACTGTCTCCACTGACTTCATGGTACATTAATTAGTTGATTTCAATAGTATACCAGTAAGTACGGTTTGATGTCAAGGGGTTTTGGTAGGAATTCAGTACTTGGTCAGTAATATATCTACTGTGGATGGACAGGTGGAGCAGTTAGTGTGGTCTCCACTTCTAGCGAGGTAACTTCGACGACGAAATGTGCTCGCGGCCTACAGGTATTAACTGCTGCAAAAGTTAATGTAAAAAAATTTAACCTCTCCTCTGCACGGTATTAGAGGTTCGTGGGTAATTCATTTTTGTATTGTGCATGTGTTTGTGCTCCTACTAGCACAATGACTGTCGCATGCATAGAAACTATATGTGCACTGTTTTATCTCCGAACACACATCTCATGCAATGGTGGTGGTCAAGGCATTGGACTGGTAACACAAGTGGAAGCCAGCCCCCGCACCTCCTCCTGTATAATGGTTTTTTTTGCGAAGGTTTCAGTCCATATGAGTATTTACTTATTGTAACCATGCAATATCTGTCGAGGATGTCATTGGCTTTGACACACATATAACTGGTGAAGCCCATACTCTTACCCATGTGCAAGGTAATCCTCTGTTGCCATTATGCTAATGTGTGTGTGTGTTGTGATACCTCCTCGTTACTTGCATTACAGGGTAATTCGTTTCATAATAGGAAACTTATAATTCTAACATGTTTTGCTGTATGTGTAGGACTCGATTGTCTAGCGCTGACTGCATTACGATGTACCAAGTGGAATCTCTTTACCCACATACAGTGAAGTCTCGGTACACATCGACGATGCACGAGTGCCATGCAGGTCCCCCTGGACCTTTGTAGGGTGGTCCTAACGAATTGTCTGGAAGTAAGTACACACATTGAAGCTTCAGGCATGACTGCCTGTAATTAATACCTGCTTCGGTACATGAGTACACATTGGGGATTTAAATGGTTTTAATAAATTTCTGTGTGTATAACAGCTTAACAGTTACATTTAAAGGACTTTTTTGGGCTGTTGGCAGAAAATATTGCTTCATTACTGACATGGCTGGAAGCATGATATATATTTCAGTAATATTAGGGCCTGTGGGATTCTTTTACATCAAGTGTATTTCAGAAGCTGGTGTTTAATTGTGAACTATGCTTGTATGTGTACTTGTTGGTCATACTTGGTCCTTCATTTCTTCTCATCGTCTGTGTCGATGCTGCATTATGGTAGTTGTTTTCTTAAATGGTTCAGTTATTATGACCAACTATGCTTATGCAAATCCAAGAGTCAACCTTAACCCCTTTTTCATTGTCTGGAGTGGTGGTGGAGCCTATGTTATGGTTTTGGACAATATATATTAACTGTATTGGAAACTACATACCACTATGCTTATAAGTAGACATGCATTATACTTAACACCGAGCTTCCCTTTTTACTGTCGGAAATGGTGTAGTTGCCTATGTAAAGATTTCGACCACTATATACCTTAAGTGGTTCGGAACTTACAGCCAACTATGCTTGTACATCGACATAGAGTTTATTGACCCTTTTTGTCTTCTGGGGTGGTGTATATGTTATGAATTTGACAATTATATCATCGTTGTTCGGAAATTATGGCAAACTATGCGTATTTGTTAGACATAGGAAATACTTGACCTTGTGTGTCTTCTGGGGTGATGCCCATTTTATGCATTTGGCTACTTTATGGCGAACAGTTCAGATATTACTGCCAACTATGCTTATAAGACGACATGTTCTGGGGTGATGCCCATTTTAAACATTTGGCTACTATATTTCGAATGGTTCGTATATTGCAGTTAACTATGCTTATATGTACCCATAGGACACATATTTGCCATTGTGAGTCTTCTTGGCCTCTGCGGTGATGCCTATGGTATGAATTTGGTAGTTGTATCTCACTTGGTTCGGAAATTACAGCCAATTATACTTGTAAGACGACATAAAGAGTACTTGACCACTTGACTTTTCTCGTCATCAAGGACAATGTCCATGTTCTGAATTTGACGACTCTAACATACAGTTCGGAAATTACAGCCAACTATGCTTATAATTCAACATAAAGCATACTTGACCATTCGACTCTTCTCGTCGTCAAGGATGGTATCCATGTTCTGAATTTGGCGACTATAACTTACACAGTTCGGAAATTACAGACAACAATTCTTATAAGTCGACATATACATACTTGACCACTCGTCTCTTCTCCTTGTCGATGCTTATGTTATGATTTTGATGACTGTTACTTAAATGGGTAGGAAATTACAACCAATTATGCTTATTAGTTGACTTAGTGCATACTTGACCACTCCTCTCTTCTCGTCATCTGAGGAAATGGTCATATTATAAATTTGGCAACTATAAATTAAATGGTTCGGAAGTTGCAGTCAACTATGCTTATATTTAGACATATGCCAACTTGACCCCTTGATCCTGTTTGTTGTCTGGGGAGATGTCTGTCGTATGGAATTGACGACTATTACTTAAATGGTTCGGATCTTACAGCACATTATGCCTATACAGATATATAGGCCATACTTGAACCCACGAACCTTTTCATAGTCGGTATTGGTTGATATGTTATGAATTTGGTAGTTGTATATCCAATGGTTCGGAAAATACAGCCATATATTCTTATAAGTATACATAGGACATACATGACCTTACGACCCTTCTCTTAGTCGGGGTTGTTGCCTATGTTATGAATTTGACACCAATAACTCAAACGGTTGGGAAATTACGGCCAACTATGCTTATAAGTGTTCTGTACGCAGACTTCAGGAGTAGGAAGTGGTGCAAGTGATCCGAAATGAACGTTCGTCAAGATGGCCAAAGCAGAATTTGTTTCCGCGAAACGAAAATGTGTTTGGGTCATCCAGACAAAACCGATCGGAATGCAAGAGCAGCACCTGAGTGGTGGTGGAAATTCCTCCTCCACCACCACATTGAGTCATTTGCTGCTCTGAGGAGTCATTCTCTGGTTATGCTAATTAGGGAAAAAACGGCTGCCGGAATTGGCTGCCTAGATGGCCGCCATCGGTGAGAGGGAAATTCGGGAAGTTTTGCGGAAAAAAAAGGAAAAATGAATTTTTTGTACCCAAAATCGTCTGTTTTGTACGGGGGAAAGGAAAAAAACCAAAGGGGGGAAATTTTCAAGCTGTGTGAAGGGGCCTTAATTTTCTGGAGGCAGTCCTCCATACCACAGCCTGACGAGTCTTTTTCCAGAACTGCCAGTTTTAAATTAAAATCGGAAGCTTGTATTATGTATAGTCGATTCCCGATTGGATGTGACATATGTAAATCTACCTTTGAAAAAACACTCTAGGCGTAACATGTCGACCTATTTTTTTCAATAACCTTTATTCCACAAATATATAACACTGTGGTTAACTTCAGGGTACTGTATTATTGAATAAATCAACCTATGCCTTGATATCTTCTATAACTTGTAATATTTATTTATTTATTTTTTAAATATGAATTAACAACTGCGAGTTCACCGACCGGTAAGAAATAATTCACATATTATTTTAACCTCAGTTTTTTAGTATACTATTTATAAATGAAACGGTGCTTATGGAAATATTTAAATATTTAAGTAGCCCCGATGGCAACACATCTCATAAAATAACAGCAGAAAATATCGCGAGTAGCTCGTAATGGTACAGTATTGTTTTATCGAGCGAGAAAGCAATTGAAAAACTGTCTGTTGGCGCGGATTGTCGCACTCTTTCTCTTTCACACTCGGAGAAATTTCACTTCGCTAGTATATAACGAAATTATACATGTTTTTAATTGTAGCATTTTTAAAAATACTTAGTACAGCAAAATAATGATTTGTGAATTTGTAATTGACAACTGAAAAGAGATTTTTATGTTTGAATACGTACTTTGATATACTTAGATATTATGGAGGGGCAGTTACCTAGTGAAGTTGGCAGACGTGGCTAGCCATGACATGGCGTGTTGTTTATTGTCAAACAAAACGTTATTCTTACTCCGAAAAATACTTCGAATTAATACATCACGTTTGTAGGCGTGTTTTTTAAACCTACCTAGGCAAGTTACGATGTTGTGATATATCTGTGTTTCCACGGCAGTAATAAATATACTGTGATGTGTGTTTCGTTAATCATTGCGTCTGTGAAATGGCGTGCCTTTGTGCATCATGGTCGATACGCTGGCCCTGTGTGTGCGTGATTTCGAATGTTTGATTACCACAACTTATACGTTTTAAATGTGAACTGTTTTTATAATGATGTTATTTATTTACATCCACGTCTGTTTATTTATCGCAATGTTGTATCTTTGCCCTAAGGGGTTTGAAACACAGTTGTGTAACGTAATTTGCCACAATCCCAGAAGAAAAATACTAAGCCCAGCCCTATAAATTTCAATAAACCTAATAAACAGTAAGTAGCAATACCTAGAAATATGAGCGGAATAAAAGTGATCGTAGGCTTATTTGTGTGCTTGTTCACCGCTATCTTTTAAAGATTGTATGACAATAATGAGCAACACGAGTTGCGTGCATGAATTTAATGTGCATTTTTCACTGGTTGTTCCTTCGTTTTAATATTAATTCCAGCTGAGGCCGTTCTTATAGAGAAATGACCCAACACATATCAATAACAAAAGGATAGTTACAATTAGTAACAGTGTTACTACGCAGTTGGAACAGAGTTAAACACAGTCGCGGCAAAATACTAACGTGTATTACATTTATTGAGCTACGTCATGGAAACAAAATATGTTATAGGCTGTTCACGGTAAAGTGAGCACTTCTTAAGGCCCTTCTAACTTTCCTTTCATCCAATTTCCATCATCCTCCTGCTTTTTAATATAAACATTGCAATGTGACAAACGCAGTATATATATTTCACCACCCTCAAAATTTAATGTCTGAGTTATATTTATTAGTGGTTTTGTTGGGAGGGCCCTAAAAAGTGCTCACTTTTCCGTGAACAGCCTATAGTGTTAAATAACCTTAATGACTGTCTTCAATTCAGGCGTTTTTAAAACATCATAAAGCTGACTTAAATAATGTTAGAGGCCTTAACTGTGAATATTCACACTGAATGGTTTTTGGAATATGACAGAATTCTTTGAAAAGCTGTAAACAGTAAACAACTCATTTGACTGGTTTAAAAGTAGAAGTCACGTTTCAATGATTATTTTTAGGTGTAGCGAAAGTATAAGAACATATGTACACGCACAATGGAATGTAAACATTGATTCTGACAGATGCTACATGGCAGTCACATGGCATTGGCGGAAGGATACGAAACGGGCCTGCAAGTAGATATTTAGCAGGGCTCCGAGAAAGTTGCTTCCATTGGGGAATGGACTATAGTTGGTTTTATCACTCTGTTTATGAATATTCATTGACAATTAAAGAAATGTCCAATTTAGTTTATGAACTCGATGTGTAGGTACTTATGATTATGGCTAGCTCTAAGTTGAAAGTAAACACAATGAAGTAGTCCACTATATTTCAAACATTTCATCTATGTTTCAGAAGTAAGACGTTGTAAACCAGGTAATTTCAATGAGATATATAATTGAAACAATTAATACATTTACATTCGTATAATATGAAAGAATATGTGTTCCACATCCTAACCGTATGTGCATGCATTTGTAATCATTAAATGCATGGTGTACATGTACATAAATATATTATACGTAAATATGCCCATATACGCACACGTGGGGTGAATTACACACAGTTAATCTATTAAAAAATGTGTTGCTATTATGTTGCCAAGAAAATAAATTATGCCATTTAATGATTATTAGCGTATCGCACAACTAGTGAAACGCGACAAATTGTTACGCGCCCTTCTAAAAAGTAGACTACATGCCGGAAAAAATAAGTATCAGAAATGTTTTACCATCTACCATATTTGCAACTCTTTCGCAATTTTTTAATATTATCGATCTTATTTGCGTGGAATAATTACATATTATAGTCTGTTTTTAGGTTTCCTTACATAAAATTGCCGTATACGTTTCCAAAAATGTGAAACATGGTGGGAATGTTTAGTACTAGCGCTATATTGAAATCCCGAAATATGTAATTCGCAATAACAGCTGAAACATGAAGTGGACGAAGAAAAAAGTTTACGGGAAAGTAATCTCCCTTTTCCTTGAATAAGCAGTTCGGTTACTCGTTATTTTGCATACATGAATAGTACCCATACATAGAAAACAAAATAAGTGCAGTCTTGACGGAGAAGGAACCAATCGTCGTACGTTGTGGATGCACCACAAAGCGCTTACATATAACATTTGGTTGCATTTGTACCCCTGTCCCCTCCGTGTTGTTTTGCCTGCCATTTACAAGTTTCTGTTAGCACTTTACCTAACTTATAAGTATGAACGGATGCTTTCTTTCTTCCCTTCTGGTATAGAAATTTTTATGCCTTCTGTTGTGCCCATGAGTATAACATAAACTTACAAATATTGGGTATCGTGTAAGGCAGGCTTAAACAACTCACGTCTCTCGCAGAATTTATGCACTAGACACTTCTTAAATCCTTTTATAAATATCGGAAGAAAAACTGTTTTGAAAATATGATAAACCACATACTGCTAGTTATCTATAGACATATTACAATTAGCATTGTTAAGTGGTAGGGACGTGCTTGTAAAAGGGAGAAAATACCCACGATAAAGGAATCGAAACTACATTTGCTGTATGAAATAATTCTCCTCGTTATGAAGATGATCGTACATGTTAAAATATATATTTCGTTACTATAGTATACTCGCGCAAACAAGATGAGTGGTCGTTAATGAAAAAAGTATTTATTCATTCAACCAACCATGGGGCATACAGAACGTAACTAATTTAAAGAAAAGTAAATTGAAATTATGTAAATGTGCTACAAAGTGAACACACAAAAATGACCCTACTGTCACAAATAATTCCAATGTTTACATAATGTTCGTAAATTGTTGTGATTATCCATTTGTAGGCTAGGGAGCACAAACATTGCAGAACACGCGAAAAACTTTTGACACAGTCGAGATATTTAATAATATTTATGTTATTCTTGGTAACAACTGTACACTATGAACCAAGAAATATATTTATTCCACCGCGTTTAAACACACATGCACACCGTAATGCAGCGTAAGCTGCGACATCTGCAGTAATGCTGGGTATACCATAGAAATATTTAAGCATTATATTATAATTTAAGATGTGTGCAAAAGAAACAGATGTATTTTCTCTGATGTGGTGGACCCCATTGCAACTTCAGGTCGTGTGCGTTGGTGCGATTTCCTTAATTATTGAAGAAACTGTTGTATTTTATATATTCAGAATAAATCTTGAGGCTACGGCCAATCAGTACAAATCAGTCGGCGTTGTTGGCTGGAAACGGTTATTTACAGTAATGAAAGGATAAAACAATATGACAAAGGCGTGTGTATTCACACATTGAAGATTAAATTTGTTCACAAATAATAAGCTTCTCTGATAGCAAATGTCGGCTTTGAAGAATGACCTGCTTCAATATGATGGATTTATACGAGGTTATGTTAGGAACAGAAGTAAACATGACAGCCTTGTTGCCTGTCTCCATTCGCTGGAATTAAATATTAAAAAAATAATGGAAAACTGCAAATACAGAAGACTTAATCCCGTATGACAGATCAGCGACCACTGCATTATTCTAAATGAATTAGTTTTTGTATTGTAAACGTAGACCATGTCTGAAATGGTGGATTGAGTTGACAAAATGATCACGTGACCCGATTTTGTATACAAACATTGTGAGGTATTTGGTAAATTGATACTTCGTATCTTGTATATATAGGTGTTAGAATAAATATAAAATTACAAAATCAGCGCCATATTGGTATTGACATTCATAATATATGCGCGAATGCGTACTTAAAACATATTTCAAAACAAATAATTGTTTATAAAGTACACTAGACATGTTTTAAAAAGCAAGTAAATGTTTGTGTTTTGTTTATATAATTCCTAACACTTGTTTTCTAAGTCCTTATTGTAGATCATATTATTTTCTTGTTTATTAATATATTTGCAGCATTCCAGTGATGATTGTAGAAACATTACGTTCATTAAAAGTATTCAATTTATATAAATCAAATTTTCACTGTTAATATAAGAATGTGTTGCCGCGAGTGAAAACTTACGAAATGACAAATTACAAAATAACGAATTTGTCCTTTCAGATACGGCCTTAGCTTGACTATTAGTGGTTGGCATCAAGTCATCATTACATTCAACAGAAGTTTAGTGTGTGTTATTATATATATATATATAATATATATATATATATATATATATATATATATATATATATATATATATATATATATTCAAATGTACGCAGTCTGAAGTAGAATATTACGATTATATTTGTTATGTCTAGTTTTCATGCGTTAGTTAGTGTAAACATTACTGATATACACTTCAGAAGAAGGGGTGTAAGCGTTTCAACTCACTAGGCGAGGAACGATGTCTTGGGCAATATTGCAATGATTACCCCAAACATTCATAGTCCCATAAGAATAGCCTGGGAAGGGATATCATCTCACTTGCTCCACCTGCTCCACTTGATCCACCTGTTTCACCTGTTCCACTTTCTCTACTTACCTACACCCCATCCCTCTCCTCTTCTACCTCCTTCACAATGAGCTATGTTGTGATTAGTTAGGGTTAGGTCGTGTCTCTGCTGCGAGATTCTAGGCTCTCCTCTCCTATGCTCCTATGCTTATCAAGACCCAATGCCACATAAACTAACACCCCACTACACCTTTCACCTACCACCACCTCCTACCCCCTCCTCATCCAACTTCCTCCCTCACAACGAACTATGCTGTAATTATGTAAGGAATTAATTGTATGCATGCTGCGAGACTCTAGACTCTCCTCTCCAGGGGTTATCTACACCTGTTTCATGATAGACTCACACCCCTCTCCACACATTCACATACCTATACCCACACCCCTCCCCTCATCATCCTCCTTCGAAACAAGATACTCTGTAATTAATTCACGGATTACTGCTGCCAGACCTCAGACTCTCCAACCTCCTCTCCACAGATATGGTTACCACCCTCCCCACACCTCCCCACTACACTGATATATTGTGACGGGACACAAGGAGTTTTTTTCACACAAAAAGTAAAATTAAAAATATCTCATTGTTTTATTTCACAAGAAATACTCAGGACTCTACACATTGGTTAACATCACCGTTTGAAAAATGATCATATTAAAAATACTACACTTTAAAAGTAATTTCTCGGGCGCCGTTATGCGGCCAAGCAAAGCCGAGAGCGAAATAAAATTCTAGAAATGTAACTTTAAAATGGAATAAACATGATTTCTCTAAAGCAGCACAGTACCATATTCTTTTTTTCTGGGAATTCTAATAATTCACAAGGTATGTTTGAATAAATTTCATACTTGAAAAATTTAACTCCACAGTTGGGGAATTGTTTAAAAACATTGGAGTGGGTCTTGAAAAAAACAAGAGTTATGTTTACTGGAATACTCTAAAAGACTCATTAAAAAACAAATAGTGAATCGGGGCGCCATAGCATACCAAAGCCCGATCACTTAAAAACCATTGATTGAGATTACTGAAACTTGTACACATCTAAAAGAATATTTTAAAGTTATTCCACATTTTATTTTACTTTCTGGCCAAGTTAAAATATGAGACTGAAGGAATGATTAAAAAAGGAAAGGTGGGTTACCGGAAAAAAATTTAAACCAAGGGGACACGAAGTGGTGCAACCCCCATCTTACTGTCATCAACTTTACAGTCACTCGTGAATTGCTCAAAAATTTACTATACTATAAAAATACTTCCAAGCCAGACAAAAAGTTAACTATGGTAGCGGGCTCCACACCAATATAACTTAAAGCCAAAAGGAATTTATAATACAAAATCAAACTAAATTTTGAATGCAAGCTAAGAACACTCTCAAACCACAATTAAGTTTCTACGTTACTTCAAAAGCCAAACCCACCTCAAACGTTCGCTGCCCACAACAATACTGCATATCAGCTCACACTATCAATCATATTTCATAGTCCTGAAAGGACCTCGCAGCATAGCTTAATACCAGAAAGGTATTGTCAGGAAGACGAGCAGACTTGAAGTGGCAGAGTCCTGCGCGGATGCAAAGCTTGCCGATCCAGAATAATTCTTACAACCAATAAAAATGATTTAAAGCGTGCATGCGCAGGAGGGAGGGGTAAGACAAGTAGGTTGAGGGGAAGTAGGAAGGGGAGGTCTCCAAAGCACACGGGAACGAGGATGTCGCAAATCAATTGAAAAAAAAACGAGCGCCATAAATACTGGCCAGCACAGTGCACGGCGCAATCCACATTGCGCGGCGTAAAGTCCACATACTGCGCAATATCACCCCCCTCCCCAATACACCACGCACTCCTTCCTAACGAGGCCGGTTGTGTTCAGTTATATACATACTTGCTTGTTAGGCAAATATTATGTCATCATCGGTCGCCACCCTAGTTGTAGAGTTGCTCGTTAGATGGCGAACAAGTTCGATCAATCGATACGTCAAATTCTCGCAATGGCGGCTAGGTAGTGCGCGAGACGCTCGCCCCCCAAGAGCCAATCTCGCGTATTGATGTTATTTATTGATAGGAGCACTGGGGTAGTCTGTAAGCTTAAGACAATTTTTTTTCCATCCCATGTGTACTGCTTTAGTACCTGGTGGATTTGAATGAGGGAACCCCTAGGTCCTAAGTCGACTGACTGATGCCTTTACCTTCTTAACCACGAGAACTTGGATTCCAATGGAACATTTAATATGATATAAAAAAGAAACGCCTACGAACATATAAATTAAAACTAATTCATAGTATATATCACGATTGAAAATATTATTAGTTAAACTGTAATTATATATATAAGTTTTATTTTTTAGTATAATTTTGTATAAAACACTTTAAAATTGTCAAACATTAATGTATGAAAATATTTTATACGAACTCGTATTTACAGGAGATTTCGTTTATGGGAACACAACCTTCGATTTTATAAAATACAATTTTATGTTAAAAGTTATGTGATTAAATTAAAAATATATTTACTAAACTTATACAAATGAGTGTATAGAGGTATTATGTAAAGATTCATATTTTTTTAACAGATATGTATTTGTCATTTTTATTTAAAAATTATTTATGTATCCACACCGAGCATTAAATACAACGCATCGCCTAACATTCAACAGGGCATTTTTGTCTTACGACCTTTCTGATAAGGTCAATTATGCATTTAAACCCTTGTGTAAATGTAGTCATAATTTCCGAATTATTGAACATATGGTGATCAAATTCATAACATGGGCATTGTATCCAATATCCATCATATCGTTAAGGTAATTTAGGTTCTAAACATTTCTAACAATATCAATTATGCATTTAAGACTTTTTGTAAATGTACTCATAATTTCTGAATTGCTAAATATATAGCAATCAAATGCATAACATAGAAATCATTCCTGATATCCATCACGGTGGTTAGGTCATTTAGGTTTAATTTAGGTTAAACACTTTCTAACAATGTCAATTATGTGTTTAAAACCTCTTCTAAACATAGTTAATAATAAACTCACCACGTGTATACTAATCAATGACATATTACCCGACATTATATTATTTTATTTTCGATTTTAACCAATTTTTTTTTTGCGAGTTGGATAGCTAAGACGCTTACTTCAAGTGATGTTAATTTCGGCTTTGAGTTCGATTCTTGCTCAGGGCACGTAATATTATTTCATTTTCAATTTCACACAAATTTATTTATGAGTTGGATATATACTAGGCTTACTTAAAGTAATGTTAACTTCGGAATTGGGTTCGATTCCTGCTGAGAGCATCTAATGATATTTCATTTCCAATTACAACCACATTTTATTTGTGAGTTGGGTTGGTACTGGGCATACTTTAAGAAATGTATGTTTTCGGATTTGTGTTATATTCTCATGCAGGGAATGTAATATGATTCGATGTACAATTTTTACCGAGTTTTATTTGTGAGTTGGGTAGGTACTAGGCTTACATGAAGTAATTTTCACTTCGGATTTGGGTTCGAATCTCATGCAGGGCATGAAATATTATTTTATTTCCGATTTTAATCAAATTTTATTTGTGAGTTGGATAGGTGCCAGGCTTACTTAAAGTAATGTTAATTTCGGATTTGGGCCCAATACTTGCTGAGGCCACATAACGTTATTTTATTTCCGATTTTAACAAGACTTTATTTGTGAGTTGGGTAGATACTAGGTTTACTTAATGTAATGTTAATTTTGGATCATCAAGTTCGAGTCTGTCAGAACACCTGATATTATTTTATATCCGAATTTAACAAAAAAAATTGTCTTGATTTATATTCCTGCTTAGAGCAATTAAAGTAATGTTGTTTTCGTATTTGGGTTCGATTCTTGGGCAGAACACGTATTAATGTTATTATAATTTTGAACATAGCAAAAATGTATTTTTGCTTTTTATTCCTGCTTATCGTAATTATGTATTACTAAGTTCAATTCCCAGGCGACTCAATTCAAAAAAATAATAATTGGGAAATGCATCCTTAGATATTTACTTACGCTCAATGTCTATCATATTACTTTATCTGTGTCTACTGCTCAACTAGATTGTTACATTTTCGATGTCAGCTGTTGAAGGTCGAGAATGGTGAAGGGAAATGCAGTTATATTATGTAATCGTTTAATGATGTAATTGTATAATTAATGTAACAGTGCAAATCCTTACATGCATAAACATGCCATGATTATTTACTAGGTGTGCATGTATCCACATGAATAATTAACTACTAAACATTCGTCAAAGTAATATGTCCTCTCAGGAAAACAGCCAGACTTGAACTGTCATATACATTTTCATTTGTTTGAGAATTTGTAATCATTGTTAAAATTAATATTACTATGCAGTTTTATGATGTAATCGGGTAATTATGTAATCGTGTAATTAACAAAATCATGCAATGAATATTTACTAGGTATGCATTTATACACATGAATAATTAACAAATAAAGAGTCACCAAAGTAATATGTGCTCTCAGTAAAATAGCCAGACTTCAAGTGCTATACATTTTCATTTGTTTCAGAATTTGTAATAATATTATGATTGGGAATGGAATCACAATTCAAGGCATTTATTTAACAAAACAGAGCATATAAACATTCATAAAACATTCAATTGTCGGGCACGAAGTGAGTTCACACTGTGATAATATTTAACTTTAATCTGGTTGGGTAGCAGTAATATTTGTGTATGTCACAATGGATACTTAATTACAATGAACGTCAAATCATCTTCACATGCCAGAACCAGCACTTACGAAGTTCATTTCCTTTAACTGCACCCCAGCACGCAATAATCAGAATTTGGTTATAATGATAATTCATAATATAGCACCAAAGTACGCACACATAACTAGAGAACTCAATAAATAAGAGTAAATAATTAATAACAAATGTATAAATTTAATTCAAGATTCTATATGATTTGGCCAATTTAAATGATTGATGAGGTCACTAATACTTTTAATATAAGGCCTTCTCAAGTATGCAACACTTTCCTTCACTGTGAACCAATATCACAGCCTAAAATTATATTCCAGCTAAACATAAAAACTCATTTACTGGAAAAACCCATGAAAAACCAGAGCATTTGAAGTCACGTAAAATATATATTAAATTAATAATCCTAAACTATGCTCCTTAAAATCTACATGACTAGATTATTTAATGCAAACACAAAGCACTCATTATTAGGTATGTTTAATGCACCTTTATAAAACAGTAGGCTGCAAAACCATTCGCTTGGACAAATTGCCTAAAATACTGATATGCCCAAAACTAACTTTATAGTTTGACATTCCATACCAAAAATATATTCATAAATTGCGTTCATCAGGGTTTGATTCAAATAACGAATAGTACAAAAATGCTAATGAGCAACAGCCTCGTAAGAAAATCACTACAGGGCTGATGAATAAAACTGATTATAAATTCCTAGCTAAATATAATGTTAAAGAAAGATGAACACTGATTAGGAGGCAGTTAGTATTTGATTCCTATATATAATTTATACTCCTAATCATAAAATATTTTACATTTCTTCTCAAACACATTCACTTAAATTGGCGTGTGTCCATGGCGACAAAATCAGCATGGCCAAAGCAAAATAAAACAGGTGCCTCGCCAGTGGCATTAAACTATACAAAGAGTAAAAAAACCCCAATCAAGGTTGATAATTCAAACAGGTAAAACAAAAAAGAATTTTGATTATGCTGTCTAAATTATGCTCCAAAAAAGGTAACGGGACTTATTTTTAGCACATATAATGATAATTAATGGTTATGCACAGCATATAATCTCAATACTCCGGGAAAAGACAATTGGAATAGTCCACCACTTACAGTGTCAGTCCCTCTTGTCTGCTAACAGAAATAACTAATTTGATTAATCTTTGCATTACTGCAGCAGATTCCGACATTATATACACTCAAAGAATACATGGTGCCTCCGAGTTGAGAATAAAATCGTTGTACATGTCGACCCGAAGTACCACATTGTCGGCCCAGGCAGCTAATATGTAGATGGTAACAGTAGGCAGGCCGAGCAGTGAGTGGCAAGTAGGCCTGTTGCAATAAAAACATTCGCCGCCTGATGGGGTGAGGAATGGGAGAAGGGAAGAAGAACGGATGAAGTGGCCCGAGCGGCCAGAGTTTTCAAGGCGGCGCTTCACACAGCGGGGATTCGGTGAACTAAAGCCTCGCACTGGTGCGGCAGCATATTGGGACCTACACCTCTAGATTTGCTCATATCGGAATTCCACAATGCAAGAGCACCCCGGCAGCCAGTTACACAAGTGACATCCCCAATACAGTCCAGAAAACACTCAGAAGATGAAGTTGGAGCACAGAGAAGGAAATAAAGGGAACAATCCCGAGATATAGTTTTTATATCACATAGTAAACACATGAACAACAGGCCAATTATTATTCTCTTGAAAAGGCTGCAACTAGGATTATCCCAGGATGCCATATCTTTGGGCAGGCAGGAAGCCAATGCCAATGTAGGGCCTCTTCTCGAGTGCTCTCCAGGAGGGTATGCAAATGCACTGACAAATGCTCGGCACCATCAGCGAGTACACAGGAGTCTTCACGCTGCAGGATCCTAGAAGCTGCAGTCTAGTCCAGCTAGGGGGGGATGATGGACACTGCCATAATAGGAGATGATTAGATTGATTCAAATTACATAAAAAAGGGAAAGGAAAAGTTAATAAGGAAGTAAAGGTGTATGAATTCACAAAATACATATAAACAATGAAAACTGTCAGAATCATCATCTAAGGTCTGGGATTATAACCCTTTAGTTGGCACATGCACGCCTTCCTATAAACTTTACCAGGCGAGAGGTCACTAAATTTACAGAATTCACTCAAAAAAAATTCAGATCAGGAAGGGTTCCAGAAATTTTGGTAACAATTTACTAGATAAATCGGCACCCAGATCGGCCAGATGACAACTGCGATAGAGAACTATATCCCAACTCTAATACTGTGCCATGGTTCTATATTTACTCAAACGTTCATTCACAGACTCCTTTACCACACCTAACTGCCTGTGCACCTTGCTAAACAACCGATCCCGAGATGAGTCATCCAAGGGAGAGGGAATATGTGGAATATTCCAGAGATTGAGCAGCAAATGACTAAGGGGACGACCAAAAAAGGGGACCATGGTTCGACCTTGTCGAACCATGAACAGCACTATTAATAAAGCCAAAATTTATGAGATCTATATCCCGATCCCATAATGTGTTGATTGTAGAAGATCGTAAGATGTGCCTTCAGGTAATTATTGATCCTTTCCACTTGGTTCCCCTTAGGAAAGTACGGACTTGAAGTGAAATGCTTCACTGCCCATCTGAAACACATATCTCTAAAAACCACGGATGTAAAATACCACGCATTGACGATAAGAATCTCTATAGGTGCACTCAAGATCTTCCACGCCTGTTCGCTGAGAGGTAAATATCATGCTCCATAAGGGCAAAATCATCATAAATTTTAAAAAGGTGTCCAGCAAAATCAATATGCAAATATTTCCTTTCTTACATTGGAGGAGAGATCCAAAGACATTGTTATGGACGGTCTCCCAAGGCACCTCAGGTAACTGCACAACACGTCCCAGATTGGCCTGGCGAGCCTGCTTGAACCTTTGACACTCATCGCCAGTGCACACAAACTCTGCTATTTCTGATTTTAAGATAGACGAGGCAAAATGTGAGGCGATCTTCTGGAAGGTTTTGCTAATGGCCTGATGGCCTACGAACACTGAATAATGGAAATATGATATGACAATCGGTCACAGAAACGAGGGAACAACGATTTTGAATGCACACCCATTTTTGCCATTAAAGTAAAGAATACCCTCCTTCAGGATATAAGGTAATGCTTTGCCAGACTTTAAGTAGCCTACCACCTTGGAAAACAAGTTGTCCTCATGCTGCCCCTGTCTCAGCTTGACGAATAATTCTGGAAAGCCTTGGATTAAACTCAATGTATCCAGCGGTGTCTCTTCCCAAATGGTCTCAAACTCTTCAACGTCGAACATACGTCAGAGGGCATCTACCACATGACTTTCAGATCCTAGCACATGATTAAATTTCAATCGGAACCTTGGTAACTGCAGGACCAACACCCCAGTTTTTGGAACTGATGTGGATGACCCAAAACCCAGCTAGGTGCCTGGTTGTCAGTAAAAATATAGCATTCATCATGTTCAATGTAAGTGGTCATTTTCCCAAACCCAAATATGCAGGCTAAAGTCTCTTTTTTCATAAACCCCCCAATTGTGTTCGATCTCTGAATGGCTCTGGCTCGTAAACACAATAGGGGCTAAACCACGCTAACTTTTTTGGCTGAGAACAGCGCCCAAGGCCAGAGAGGACGCATCTAACTGCACAATAAAATGCCTGGAGAAGT
The DNA here is from genome assembly GCA_029891345.1 of Dryococelus australis. NCBI lineage: Eukaryota > Metazoa > Arthropoda > Insecta > Phasmatodea > Phasmatidae > Dryococelus > Dryococelus australis. Next base: position 228,285,260 of record CM057009.1, on the reverse strand, counting down.
CCGGCAAATGAAGTGCTGGAGGCGGCGATAAAATTTCCTTTAAGGTGTTGAATGCAGATTCTTGCTCAGGGCCCGCTTAAAATAAACAACTTTCATTTTAAGATGGTTCAAGGGCATGGTTATCTCTAAATAACAATTGATAAATCTGATATAATAGCCCATGATCCCCAGAAATGTTTGGACCCATCTCAGAGTCTTTGGTTGCAGAAATCCCAAAATGTGTGCGGCACGATCTGGGTCTATCAAAAGGCGTCCCTCAGAAAGTAGATAGACGAAAAATTTAACTCTCTTGGAACCCAAAGTCACCTTCTCAAGGTTGACGGTTAGGCCAACTTCGCATATGCGGTCGAAAACTTGCCACAAATGTGTCAGGTGCGACTCCAGGATGTCACTATAGACTATTATGTCATCGACATAATTTTACACGAATTTCAACTTAAATCCCGAAAGAACATCATCAAGCATGCGGGAAAGAGCTTGACTACCAAAATTTGACCCTATATGTAATCTAATAAATTCAAGTTAGCTCCATCACATGCTGAAGGCTGTGTACTTCTGGCAAGACAGGTCAAACAAACTCTGATGGATGATATGATTTAAATCAAGAACAGAAAATATTCGAGCTTTGCCCAGATGTTGAAGGGCACAATCGATCAAAGGCACAGGAAAAGGGTCCCGGTGAATTTTCTTGTTCACTAAGAAATGATTGAGAACAAGTTGGTATTTGTCACCATCTTTTTTTTACTAAGAATCCAGGTGAGCAATAGTCAGAGGTTGATGGAACTATTACTCCAGCCGTCAAGAGATTATCGATGATATCTCTGTAATCTTGAAGATTGGGTGGTGGGCACCTAAAATGTATATCCAATACGGGTATATCATTGTCAGCACGAATTTATAAGGAAGCACATCACATCTCCTTGTGCACGAAGTTATTACATCACTAAATTCCCTTTTAAGTTATTAAAGCCTTTGCTTAAAATCGACTTCACTCTGAGCCTCCTGAGCTAAGGAAGTAAAGATGGTGGTCACATCAACAACATATAGACAAATATAAATATTCGAAGCAAAACCGAAGCAAAGGTGACAAGTGTCCAAACTAACCAAGGCCCTGGTTTTTTTCCAAAATCTTCAAACACAGGATTAAGTCTCGGGAAAGCTGCGGGATTTCCCAAAATTGGAATCTCCAGGCAAAACGGACGATTTTTAAATGGAGATCCACCACGACATCAGATTTCACTATGCCACTGTTTGCCATGCACAGGCATTTCTCCCTGGCAATGCTCACCTGCCCTTTAGATATTACCCTTAATTGAAGCAGTTGTTTGACAAATGCCTTTCTGATAACGCAGTGCAGTTTCCCTTGGCTATTCCGCTCCCGCTTCCAGTCAGTCAACTATCGCTTCCCGCACATTTGCAAACACATTACAAGAGTCCTTACTCACCGCAACGAAAACATCGTCGCTCGGCGAGAGTGCACTATTCTTCAATGCAACAGGCCGCCATTTGCCCCCTACGACCACAATTGGCGCAACACACAGCAGATTCCAACTGCTTGGTACTATGTAAAGGCATTATAATTTTTGACATACGTAACATCGGCTCATTACGAGTACGCATGAGTGGCAGGTAACTGGTCTGGTATTGAGCTAATGCATTAATGCTGCCCTCAACTTCTGCTGCAAACAGTCTAAACTAATTGAAATTCCGTGGGGTTAATAGCATTATGCAATGAACTGTAATGTGGGTAGTGAAATTGCCTGCAATGATACGCATCAGCTTGTATTCACTCATGGCCTTATATAATGCATCACGATGCGCACATACTGAGTCTATGAAATAAAAAAGTGACTCATCGGATTTTTGAAACCTGAAAACAAACTCCGTTTAGCAACGATGCCTAAGGCATAGTGGAAAAAAGGCTTTGAATACACAAGGCTTAAATTCCAAGAAGGTTCCCCCTTCTAAGGTGGCTAATTCCTCGTGCAACAAATGAAGGATAAAACCTTCCAGCTTAATAGCTATTGCCTTTAGCAAATTCTATTTCGATTACTCGCTCAAGCTAGCTTACATGGCCTTTGAAATTAAAAAAAAAACTGTAGAATTAACACTGGTTCCAAAAAAGCTAAGCGAAGCGAACTTATCCAAGGAAAAGTAAAAAAGCTTATTTACAGTAGTAGTAGGTACCTGACTCACCGCCGGGTTCGGCTGCGCAGCGGGCTGCTGCATAGTACTGCTTTCGGCATTCAAAACACGGATTCATTGGACTGCCAACCATTGTAATTTCACAACCATGTTGCCTTTCTCAAACTCTACATCTAGATCTTGGAGCAGACCTATCAGCTGATCCCTGGTTAACCCGTACACGAACCCCATGCGCATGTTGATCGATACGGAGGTGGCCATGAAACAAGAATACAATTGTACTATTACAAGCACAGTAGGAGCGCAGTTTTGTACAGGTTACGCAAATTTTGTACAGGTTTGCAAAACTGAAAACTAAAGAAAATCATTTCAAGGCATTTAGTTAACAAAACAGAGCATATAAACATTCATAAACATTCAATAGTCGGGTACAAAGTGAGTTCACACTGTGATAATATTTAACTTCATTCTGGTTGGATAGCAGTTATATGTGTTTATGTCACAATGGATACTTAATTCCAATGAACAGCAAATCATCTCCACATGCTACAACCAACATTTACCAAGCTAATTTCCTTTAGCTGCACTACAACCCGCAATAATCAGAATTTGGCTGCAATGATAATTCATAATATAGCACCAACGTAGGCGTTTATAACTAGAGAACACAATAAATAAGAGTAAATCATTAATAACAAATGTATAAATTTTAATTCAAGATTGTATATAATTTGGCCCATTAAAATGACTGATGATGTCACTAATACTTTCAATACAAGGTCTTTTCAAGTATGAAACCCTTTCCTTCAGTGTGAACCTATATGACAGCCTTAATTTATATTCCAGCTAAACATATAAACTCACTAACTGGGAAAAAACCCATTATAAACCGGAACATTTGAATTCATATAAAATACCTATTTAATTAATTTCCTAAAATATGCCCCTTAAAAAATACATGACTAAATTATTTAATGAAAACACGAAGCACTCAGTATTACATAGGTATAATGAACATTGATAACACAGTGGGCTGCAAAAACATTCGCTTCGACAAATTGCCTAAAATACTTGTATGCCCACAACTACCTTTATTTTTTGACATTCCACACGAAAAATTATTCATAATCTGCATTTAACATGGTATGATTCAAATAACAAGTCGTACAAAAACTATAATGAGCAACAGCCTCAAAAGAAAAACACTACAGGGCTGATTAATAAAACTGATTTTAATATCTAAGTAAAAATTAATTTTTAAAAAAAGATTAGCACTAATTAGGAGGCAGCTAAGATTTGATTCGTATATCCCAATAAAGCTCCTAATCATAAAATAGTTAACATTCCTTCCAAACACATACACTTAAAATGGTGGACACCCACAGCGACAAAATCAGCAGTGCCGAAGCAGAATAAAACAGGGGCACCTGTGGCATTAAACAATACAAAGATTAAACAACACCCAATCATGGTTGATAATTCAAACAGGTGAATCTAAAAATAATTTTGATTAGGGTATCGTGATGGACGATGCCGTTGGTCGGCGGGTTTTATCGGAGTTCTCTCGTTCCCCGCCCTTTCATTCCGGTGTCGCTCCACACTCACCTCAATTACCCTCATCGGCTCTGAAGACCTCGATGTTACGAGCCGTCCAAATCTCATTACTCACTCACTCGAAACACAAAATGATATTGTAAATTTGAGTAACTTAAACGATCGTTAATTACGTTGCAAGTAGTAGGTATATAGTATTCAAAATTAACTGCTTTTAAGTATGAAGTAAACTCAAGTAATAAACGAGGAAGAAAAACCAGTGCTTAATAAAGCAAATTCACAACAATACAGATGGAAAAATACATTTTAGTGCGAATGAAATGTAACAAGGAGAATTCTAGTTTGCAGTAAAATATATCAACATTAATGACCGAAAAAATTCATGGTAGTGTAATCATGAATGCTGGACAATAACAATGCTCCTAGTATTTATCGGCCGCTTGAGTATAAAACAAGTGTATCAAACGAAATATAGGAAATAGCGAATTTAAAAACAGGTTATACAAAATAGAAAACATTGTCCGTTGTTAAGTCGCAACTTAATAATATTTAGAGATGATACAAAACAGAGCCGACCTACTTCCTGTGGCGCAGTCGGTTGTTGCGCCACTGATCTGGGGTACGGGAGGCTCTGAGTTCGAATCCCGGGTAACGGAATGGGTGTTAATTAAGTTAGGTTATAAGTTGGTCTGTAAGCCGTCCTCTGCTAAGCTTTCAAGCATAAAACCGGATGGCGTTAAAAAGCACTTAAAAAAACAATACAAAACAGAAAACATTTTCTGTTGTAAAGTTGCTCGTTGACAATATTTATGAAATAGTTTTCATTAAATAAAAACTTACAGATTCTCATAAAACTATTTTTATACAGGCGCATGACACAGAAAACTGATTGTTGTCGAATAACGTTAGCAAGCTGTCTTCATTCTTTGCGGTAATGCCCACGTTATTTGTGTATGTTCTCTCGAAACATACTGTTTTGAAAATATAATTTTTCGATTTCGCAGAACGTTGTTAATCTGAAACTCTTGTTCAATTTAAGGAGTTCCGTAGTAAAACTGCCCATGTTTACCCTCTGTGGTCTTGACAACACTAATCCCAGAAATGTGAACACGACCTCCATCTGCGTTACTGAAAACATCCTTCGCTTCAAGGCTTTCAGCCGGAAAATTCAATTCCAAAATGTCAGCGTAGTACATTTCGCGGACATCGAAGTTTTTCCCACGATTCTTTGCCTGTTTCATTATAGTCACATAATTGTCCAGGCTTATAAATAAGAAAAACTCTTTTGGAATGTTTCTCTGGATGCTCAACTACAGAATGAACAGCAGCGCCCTCATTTTTGATGTGCCCCGTTAAGCAAAACTTGTACGTGATTGAGAAGATTTTTCTAGTACTGACCCAGCGCATATGTACAAATAAAAAATATATTAATTTTGTCTTACCTCACGTAATTATAACTAAAAAATACAACGTCCAATCTGGTAGAAGCTTTTGGATTTAGAGTTTCCAAATAATGCCATTAACACAAACCAATTTCGTTAGCTCTTCTGTTTGCGAAGCCTTCTTGCCATACGAATACGGCTGCTTGAATGGACTGCAACTCAAGCACAGGAAAATTTTACACAGTCAATTTTGATACAATGTAGAAGGATGAGGATTCGCCTTGTAGATATTGAAATTTAGATTGAAAAACATATAGAGTTTTGTCATAACACATTTTATCACTTTATTTTTCGAGCATACAAAGTTCCTTTTCTTCTGTATGTTTATTGTGTTGCTTTCGAAGTGTAATATTTTCTTTTTCTGTGGAGTTGCAGAATCCTCCACAGAAGCCAACAAGGTCTTTTTTTTGTACTTGAGAAGAAGTGATGATCCCGTCTTTGAAAATGGTTGCATATATCATGTAGTTTACATGTACTTCTTTGACACTTCACGCAATTTCGTATAATCGTGGTGCAGGTTGGCGATGGTTTTCCCACCTCCTATACACTCTTTCATCTAAACAGGTCGACAATAGGGACTTGCCTTTTTTTGTGTAGATTAAATATGGTTTCTAATGTCATCTTTCATATAATGTTATGCAGTTGCATTGTTGCCATGTTTACAATGCTAGTACCTGCACTTTGGTCATATGGTGGTCATGCAAGACGCTGTAAACACTCGATTCTGGATATTTGCCATTTCCAAATAATAGTTGAATATTTTTTTACGCTGTGCTTCAGATATGTGTGTTGAACAAGGTGATATTTGTCACTGTTTCAAGTTTCGCTTCCCTAGACACTAATACTTTCTCCAGTGTTCTGTCAAAATTTTTAATAGGAGAGGAATTTATTACACCGTTGTTACTTAGCCATTTTTAACCCTACTCTCCGAAGTAAAGAAAGGCTTATGATATCAATTTTACCCCTGTGTGTCTGTTCCTGTTGCGGTGCACCCCCCCCCCCCCCCCAATACACACTGGGACATATTTTCAATTTTTAAATGCGCCAATGCGTTAACCGAATATCACCAAACTCTGTACACATATAGTTCTTAGTAAGGAAATATAACTTTTATAATTTTTAACATCACGCTCTTACTTTCGAAATGGCAATCATTTTAAAATTTTGGTCGATGTCATATTTCTGGAGCCGTTCTACCGATTAACAAATATTGTGTAATGTCGATATGGCCTACATTAAATAAGCATTGAATTTAGAAATTAATATTTTTGTTTGTTGGCCATTTTGGAAGATAGCACAACATGTAAGAATGTTTTATCTTATATCTCTAAAACTACTCAACATATTTTTGTCAAATTTGGCACGTAAGTAATAATATGGTAGGCCATAACTAGCGAACACATAAAAATATTAAGGTTATTTTATATATCTACCAAACCCTTGCAATGATATGGACTACATCTTGTATGCTGAAACTATCTATTACATGCATCAATTTGCCGTCATGTAGCCACTTTTCTCCGCCATTTTGTAAGTTAGCGCCCCACGATTAACTAAAGGCTTTATTGCATATGTCGGAAACAATTGAACGATTCCTACCTTATTTGACAAACAAGGAGTACTACAGGAGATGGTGTAAATTTCATATTTAAGTAGGCGAGGATCGTAGCGTCAAAATGTCGGTTATATAAATATTTTAGCGTTTTGTTTTTTATTTATGAAACAAATTTTAAAATAACTTTGTATGCTGGCAGTATCTATTACCCCCATAAAATTTGTATATACAGAGACTCATTTAACTGCCATTTTGAAAGATAGCATAACATGAAAAAATTAATTATTTATCATATTTCTGGGAACAATCAACCTATTGTTACCAAATTTGGCGAAGAAATTGTACTGTGGTAGGCAATATATATCAATATGTTATAAGTCTGGCAAGGCATTTATTTTCAGAATGGCGGCTATAAAAATATGTTACTTTCGTTTGCTTTATCTACGAAACTATGTAACCGATTTAAATTTTGCTTTGTATACAGGTAGTATCTATGACAGTAATCAAATATGCCAATACACAATTTTTATCCTCCATTTAAGAAGATCGTCATATGAACAAATATGGCGATTTTCTGCCATTCGAAGACCATTTAACAGATTCCCACCAAATGTTACACACAAGTACTAATACACAATCTTATGAAAACTGACATGTTTAAGTGTGATAGTTCTTTGGTATGGTGTTAATATAAAATACATTATATTTGAAAAAATATATATGTATAATAAAAACTCAACAAATCTCAACCAAATCTTGTACATAACTGTATTAATTAGAAGCATGAATCATGTATACTGTGATTCTGTGTTACCAATCTTTTTGAAAAATAGTGCAAGAAGAAAAATTAAACATTTTGCCCTATATCTGAAACAAGTCAACTAGTTTTCAGAAATTGCGCAAACCATTAGTTGTACAGAATTTCATGTAAGCTTGCATGATTTATGTGGGCCAGACTACGATGTTCAAATTGTTGGCTTTATAACATTTTTTAGATAATTTTGTCATTAATATTAAACAATTGAACCAAATTCAAACTAATTTTTTATGCTGACAGTATAAATTAGAAGAAACGGTAACATAGCCTTTTTTTGGGCAGTTATGTATGAAAGTATCAAATAATAATATTATGTTTTAATGCCATATCTCGCGAAACTAACAACATAGTTTCACTAAATTGCTCTCAAAAGTAGCGCTTAATTATGCCATGTAAACTTATGTGATTTAAGTTTCTCAAATTCTTGTTTTCATAGTGACGGCTTTGTAAATATTTGAGGTTAGTAAATTCTATCAAAAGACATTGTATTAATTACATCCTAAGTTGAAGTTACGAATCCTATCTTCATAATTCAACTTATTGCACAATAGATTATGGTACAAGTTTTTTTTTTTTAGTTCAATACCCAGTAAGGGCATGTGTGTATTAACTAATGGTCTCATTACTGTTGAACACGTTTCTGGTTCATCTTTAATGACAGTGCTTTCAATGAGATGTCAATTCCTCTGCCCACTATCAATGTTTATAATTAGAGATTGGTTATACGAATGTAGGAGAAACCAAATCAGGCATCCATGAATACCAACCATACGAGCAAACCATATATACAAACATTACCAGTTCAAAATAAGAAACCGCGATAACAATAAAAAACCCAAACGAAATGAGCCATCCATAGCAAGTGACCATTCCTGCCATCCAATTACCATCAAGCTCAGCCAAACATAACAACTGCTAATGCCGGCCAGGCGAACAGTCACACAGATTGTCCAATACTATAAATTAACCACCCTAATACAAATCTCTGTATTTATCTCTTCGTGCAAAATCTTCGCAAATATCTGCAAAATTTGGCAAAATGGAGTACCTATAGCTAACCACACCAAAGGAATATACCAGTCGACCTGACGATCAGCACAACCAAACCAACCATGAGTTACAATACAAATCATCCATGCCAGCCAATCATACCAAACACCTACACTAGACAAACATACGAATCATTCATACAAAAACACCCATTGCACCCAACCAAGCCAACAGCCCAACAAGACCTACTGGAAACCTCCATATGAACCAACCATGTCAGTCCTACGATCCGATCATTCGACCCAGCTATACAAAGGGACCATACGAACAATCCATACAGACAAACAATGCGAAAAATCAATACTAACCATCCCCTTGAAACAGTCATACCAAGCAACCATATAAGACTGTTCATTCTAGCTAGCCATACGAACTAACTATACAGGCCATCCACAAGAACCAATCATACAAGACAACAGTACAAGTTTAAAATATGGTACAGATATGACAGTCAACTAAACCTCCAAACCATTCGATCTGCCCATACGAAAAGGACGTTCCATCGTTTCAGTCTAGCGACCATGAACATCAGCCAAACTTAACATCAAATAATGCCGACCAGTCATGCAAACTGACCATCAGAAGCAGATCACATCTAATGGCCATAATAAAGGAATCTACCAGCCAACCAGACCAACAATTCATACCGACCATACTGACTACACCCAAGACTGACGCCAATAACAAATGGCCCCTGGAAAGACCAATTCCAGCCAAACTGCCCAGAAAAATGACAAGACCATCCACCTGTACGAACAGATGATGACCCATCTCAAAAAAGTATACTTATGTGTATCTCGTAGTAATATATTCATGCCAAATCGTCGTAAAACATTTCACATAAACCTAATCTTGCCAAAGTACCTCACAGGCGTCCATATCATCCATACAGACTGATCATTACTAGTGCCCATACCAAATGTTTGTACCAGCCATCGATGCCATCCAACCATCCAATTAGACCAGCCAACCACATCCACCAACCACGAAGCCCAAAGACTGCCTCTACACAAGACTGAGGAAGAGGTGGATTGAGGAGGATTGGTGTCACCACATGCACCACAAATAGCACTACATGTGACACAATTAGCATCATACACAACACACACACACCACAATTCGCATCACACATGCCACAATTAGAACCATACATTCCAATAAGCACTAAATGAACCACAATCAGCACCACATGCACCAGTCTAGCTCCACACACACACACTGGAATTAGCACTGCATGCACTGCTGTTAGCACTGCATGCACTGCTGACAGCACTGTATGCAACTTCTTCTCCAGGATCAGCAGAACACACCTCAATCAGCAGTATGTGCACCACAATCAGCACCACTCATGCCACAAGCACCACTTGCAGCGCAGTCAGCACCATATGCACCACAATAAGCACCAAAATTATCAGCGTATGCACTACCTGCTCCACAATCAGCACATACACTCCACAACTGCTCCACGATTGCTCTATAATTGATCCACCTTCTCCATAATCAGCGCCCTATGCTCTGCAATCTCTTAACAAACCTTCCACAACTGTTCTGCTTGCTCCTCAATCAGAACTATATGCTCTGTAATCAGCACCATATAATTCGTAATGGCTTCATGATGGATCTGCAATTGTTCTGCCTGCTCATCAAGCAGCACCACACACAAAACAGTATCACAACAGAAAGAGCAAATAGCACTGCACACATAATTTAGCACCACGTGTACCACAGTTAGCACACAATCCCATTGGATGAAGATTTTTTTAAATAAAAATATTATAATTAAAAAACATTGTCTCTAATGAAATTGAAGATGGAGGCATCGTTAACTTTCACCTATCAGGCATAATGTTTTTTTGTGGTGAAGAAGTTACTCTCCCACACGCCGACCCACCCTCGACATGCATAGCTTCATGAATTTGGCTTGCGAAATGGTGCAAAGACTACCCATCCGATACTACACATATGCCAGGTGTGGTGATGAAGTCAAAAGACTCGGTGTTTTTTCTGCAGCGAAGTCTTATACTCATTGGGAAAGTGCAATTTTTCAGAGTGATTTGATGCCTTTCATTTACACTACATTATGGCTTTCTCCATGTCACGGTGGCACAGAAAGGCTCTGGGTTATGTGTGAATTATGCTTGAAATTGTGGCTCTTGTGTGGGATTAGAATTATAGCAATCATTTTGGCAAAACAATCAAAATATAAATTGAAGTCATCTTAATGAATTTTTCTGTCCCTCTGTTATGACGACTTGTGTGCTCGATGCAGATCATTTAACATTCATGGAAAATGAGCACAAGGAGGACCTACAATAAAGTGATGAATGTGAAGCCTCCATTTTCAGCTTCATTGGAGACGTAGCTGAGGCTTCTTTTTTTGTGATATAAATATTATTTATTAATCTGTATTGCTGTGTGTGCAGTGCTATTTTCGGTACGTGCAGTACTGATTGCAAATATGGCGGAGCAAGAAGAGTGACTGCAGAGTGTGTGAGCTGCTTTCAGGACAGGAAGTGCATGTAGTACTAATTGTGGTGCTGGGTGTAGTGCATGTGCTGCTCACTGTGGTGCATGCAGTCCTTGTGGCGTGTGTGGTGCTGATTGCGATGTATTTGGTGCTGACTGTAGTGCACATGCATCTGATTGTGGTGCATGGTGCATGTGTTACTGATTACAGAGTAGGTGGTGCATGCAGTGCTAACTGTGGTGCATGTGGGGATAATTACAGTGCATGTGGTGTTAACTGTTGTGTGTGGTTCTGATTGCTGTGAATTGTGTGCTGAGTGTGGTGCATTTGGTGCTAATTGTGTTGCATGTGGTGCATGTGATGCAGATTGTGGTGTGTTGTGCTAATTGTGGTGCATGTATTGCCACCAATCCTCAGCAATCCCCTTCCTGGTCAGTCTTGCATGGGGTCATTCCTTGGCCAGTATGTTTGGCAGATGTGGTTGGCTGGTATAGTTGGTTGGTTGGGTCGTCTCGATGGCTGGTACGAACATCTGGCATGGGTGGCTAGTAATGATAAGTCTCTATGGTTGGTCTGTTTGCCTGTATGGTCCTTTGGTATTGACAGCTGTAGGTGATACGTTTGCGAATAATTTTCACAAAGAGCTTATTATGAGATTTGTATTATTCGACTATTTTCGAGGATGGCAGTCATCGTCTGTTGGTACAGATGGATGGTCTTGTCCATTTTTCTAGACAGTTTGGCAGAAATTGTTCTTGTCATGAGTTCTTCTTGACTTGATTTAGTCATGGGTTCAGTCAGTCATTAAGTAGTATGGATGGTCGATACATATTGTCAGTAATAATTGTTGGTCTGGTCGGCTGGTATGATCCTTTAGTATGGTCCTTATTTATGGTCTGCTGGTAATGGTCAGCTTGTATGACCGGTCGGCATTAAAATATGTTATTTTTGGTTGAACATGATGGTCGCTAGACAGAACATATGGAATGGTCGTTTGGTGTGGATCGAATGGTCTGGAGGTGTGTTTGACTAACTTCTCTGTTACATTTTTTTTAAGCTTGTAGTGTTGTCTTGTATGGTTGGCTAATATGGTTGGTTTTCATGGATGTCAGGTATGATTGCTTTGTAAGTCTAGCTAGTATGATCGGTAAATGTTGATATTTGGTATGACTGTTTCTAGTAGATGGTTCGTATGGGTTATTTGTATGGCTCGTCTGTATATATTGTTCATATGGTCCCTTCGTATGGCTGGGTGAAATTGTCGGATTTTATGGCTGGTATGGTTGGTTCCTATGGACAGTCTTGCCCATTGGTGTCTCCAGTTTGTCTTGTTAGGCTGTCATCTGGTTGGGTGGAATGGTTTTTTGGTATTAACGAATCGTATGTTCGGTTGGTATAATTTGTTCGTATGTTCGGCTGGTGTTTGTTGGTCTCGCTCAATGCTCTAGGCAGTTTGGCAGGAGTTGGTCTCGGCAGAAGTCTCAATTTTGTAGTGTTATTTTCGGGTGGGGTCAGTCGTTTGCCGAGATTGTTGGTCGGTATGGTTGGCTGGTAGTGTCGTTTAGTATGGACAGTTGTGGGTAAAATTATTTGCAGAATTTTGCGAAGATCTGTGAATCTATTGTGAAGATTAGCTAAGCAATTATGTAGTAAAGTCTCTTCTGGAAACTATTGGGGTTTTTTCTGTAAAAGGGGTTGAGAGTCGTGGGTTTGGTTGATAGCAAAGTTGAATGGAGAAGGGGGTGAGATAAGGCGAGTTATTTGTTAGAGGGTTTGATGGCATTCATGGATGTTGATGGCAGCTGAGGTATGGTATCTAAATGATTAGGGAGTAAAGCAATGAGAATTTTTTCGATGTGTGGGTGTATGTGGGGATATGTGTTACAGGGTCAGTTATTAACTTTGGGGGTAGTAAGATTGATCTCATAGTTACAGCTAATTAATTATGGAGTTGGGGCTTCAGTTGGCTGATGACCATCATGCCATGTCATGATTACAAGAATCGAACTTCTTGTCTCACACACTTACGACTTGGTTTTTATTAGTCGGTATGTAATATTTTCCTTGTTTTTTGCATACATTTTCAATTTTTGATTATTTTTTTTAGTTCAAGGTTATTGGGATTCAAGGTCAGTGATGTAATACGTTGCTAAATTATTACAATTTCATTCAATTTTTAATTTTTTTTCTTGGCTTATCGAGTTCAAAGTCAGTGCCATAGTTGTCATCAACCAATGTGGTGGTCGGAGTAATCAATGTAATATTCTTCTCGAATTTTATAATTTATTTTCTTCATTTTTTAGGGAGTTTTCTCTAAATATTATTATTGGGAATTGGTAGGTCTGTGGCAGGTGTATTTGGTGAGGGCGATGCGATCGTGTATGAAGAGGGTAGATTAGTATAATATATTCTTCAATTTTTAAATTTACTTTATAATGTTTCATAAATTTTATATATTTTTTTTCTGATTGGGATGGTGGGGTGAGCAGTGGCAATGATGGTTAAATTTTTGGGGTGTGCAGGAGAGAAAGGTGAAATAAGGGATACGTTCTTCGATTATTAATTAGTTTTGATTAGGCGTGGGTAGTGACGGCAAAGGTGTTTTGGTTGGGGTGGTTGTATTAGATGAACAGAAGAGTATGGTAACATTGTATGTTCCTTAACTTTTAGAAACAATTTTCAATTTTTTTGCTATCATTCTCGATATTTTGACTGGATGGGCGTTGGTGAGGGTGAATATGTTAGTTAAGGTGGTTTGTGACGATGGTGGAATATCGAGGACCCCAAGATTTAATTTACCCCCTTATTTTGAATTTTTATTTTTATTTTATGTCTGGGCAGGTTGTGGATAACTTTGACAGTGTTCTTTTGGGGGGGGGTGTGATCAGGCATGTAATGTTACATGTTCCTCGATTTTTATTTTTTTGTAGGTAGGGGGTGGTGTTGGCATGGTAGCTGTGTTGTGTAGAGAGAGGGATTGTGAAGGGCTGTAGTGATGGTTGATGAAGGGGAAAGGGGTGGGTGTGGTAGTGAGGCATTGGTTTTTGTTGATGGTTGGGGAAGGGTGAGTGCCTTGGTGTGATTGGGTGGAGGTGTAGATCTGTGGGATGTGTCAGGTTTAAATAATTTGTATTTATTTAATCAAATTTTTTTTGATGAATTTCTTACAAACATTTTATTGATAAATATTTATTGAAATAATTTCTAGGTATATGATTTGCCAGATGGTGGTAAGGGACAAACATCCAGTATGTCCACTGGCTGCGACCCTGGTTGCGATACCAACCAAGATTGTAGATGAATCCTACCTCCTATTCTCTTATACATGTTCCCAGACCTGCTACACCATACTACTGAGAAAGAAGATGTAAAACTTTTTCTGATGAAAATTTAGGATCTTCGGCATAATCATCTACGTCAGATAAAGTAGGTGAGCTGGACGAAGGTGAGATAATGAACTAGTTGAGCTGAATGTGCAAGTTCTTTTCACATGAAAATAGATAGGAACATGGGCTCCGAGGACAAAGGCCGGGGGCTGAGGATTGGAGGATTGACTGCCATATTGGATTATGCGATATTTTGTCCCTGACCTTGACCCTTGCCGGCCATCTGGCTTCCAGTCACCATTTTGCTAGGACCAGCTCCTGCGAGGGTAGCTTAGCATCGCGCTGCGGAGAGGCGCGGTACGACCTCGGCCAGCTGAAACTCTGTTTTTAATAACAGACGCCGGGGGATCGAGCACAAGGTCAGAGGGGTTGTATATAACCTCAGGGAGCTGGAGGCTCTCGGAACCATCCTGCATGCTGCCACCAGAGGCGCTGCCCATGAGACGCCCAGACGAGGGGACCACAGCCCGAGGTCCACCATCGACGACCGATGAGAGCCCATCGTCGAGAGAGCTGTGCTAACGTGACGAGACCTTGGGTAAATACTGAATCCCTGGTAGGGCGATGTAAGGCACTGTAGGGCGCGAGACTCGTGACAGCGGAAGCTCCTCACGAGCACTGATTAGCCACAATTACTTTAAACTCTTCCAGGCTTAATTATGGGTATCAGCGCCCTGTTGAACTATAGCTGCTACATACGACTTCCTTGTCGATTTATTGTATAATTGCTATCTGATTGTGAAGCCGACTTGAGGCTTGCTTGTAATTGAGTTAGTATTTTATTAATATAATATCTGTATCCGAGTGCTATCCTTTGAGCTACGTTTGATCCCCCTTGTTAATGCATAGCGCTGTCCACCTGCCTTTGGGGTTCGAATTCCCTTGCGTAGATCGGGTCAATGTATCCGGAGTAGTAAACGCTATAAGAAATAATAAGCACTCATTCACATCAGCGTTTTTGTCTCAGTCAGCATCTTATTCGTGGCCGCACCAGAGCACGCAGGCCAGATTTGCCACTCATTCACACCAGCATTGTTGTCTCAGTCAGCACCTAATTCGCTGCCACACCAGAACATGCAGGTTAGAGTTGCCGCGTTGCGAAAAGCTGCCAGGCCGAACAGTCGCCCAGTTTTTATGCCTTAGAATAAGTGTGTGCACGTGCTTAAATACATAAACGCATGTTTGAAAAATGGATTAGCTGTTCGGACTGTTATTTCCTTTCGGATTTTGCAAATTTTCACAACTGTGGTGTATACGTGGAAATAATAGAGAATACAAAATGCTTACCTTCAATATTGAGTTCTATAACACACATGTTACACAGAATACACTACACTACTCTAACATGGAAGCATGAGCAAACGAGGCATATCAACCTCAAAGAACCTAACACAATTCATTAAAACTCTAATAATTAGCACGAGTGAAGCCAAGCGCGCATTATAAACAAAACAAAATGAATTAACAAGACAAGTTACAACACTATCTCAACATTTGAACATAGCATCTACACAACAAACATCGGCACTCGATTATTCCTTCTCAGACACCAGTGAATATATATTTTACCAAACAAGCACGAGCGGGTATCTGCGACCCCGCCCATTACAAATACTACAGACAACACAGCCATTTTTAATTTCAATTCCACCAACAGAACATGTCTACGTGAACTTAAATGAAAACCCAGAACACCACTACGTGAATGCCGCAGGCGAAACGACACACTCCCCTCAACCACCCAGCATTAATGATACTATAGACGTGCCACAATTACCACCACCCCCTGAAATACAACAGTCACCTGAAATATATATATAAAGTTTGCTGAAGCCATACCAACATTTACAGGGGACAATGAGGAAGACATTAACGAATTTCTGAACACATAACTAAGCAAGTGACATAAATGGGTGGTTATAAATCGACAAATGCAGGCGTATTGCAATCTACTATCGAGGAACTGCTAAATGAACATTCGAAAACCTGTACTACTCTCACACAGGAGATTTAACATGGCCGCAAGAAGAGAACAAATTAAAATCAGTTGTTACATCCATTAATTAAACTGACAGATACGCCAAATTACTCCACAACACAAAACAAAAACCAGGACAAAGCTCTTAAGCCCATGTAGAAAACCTCTCATTTTATAAAAATTAATATAAGCTTAACATGCCAGAGGACGAGTTCATAAAATCATTTGCAGATCCACACTACCACAAATTGCAGATAAACTGACGCCACTCCAGAACAACACACTGGAACAGCTGCTCCAGAATGCGAAAAATGTCGAGTTTGAGCTACACAATCACAACCAACTTATGGAGAACAGGAACACAGACATTGAACATACGACACTTCAAACAGAAAAAAAACTTAGAAAATTCAATTAGCCACAATAAAACAAGAATTCACCAAACAGAACATTGACATGATAGTACAAGAGGACTCTCACACATACGTAAATAATTTTCAAGGACAATACAATCACCCCACCCATGGCATTATGCCAATTCATGTCAGAAACAAGCCTCACACAACTATACAGGCCACAGAGAAATGATAATTACAGAAGACAAACATGCCACAACCATTCCCCATACACATCACACAAACAGACAGGCTCCTTAAGGGCACAAATACAACAATCGTGGAAACACCGCATGTAACATTTCCAGGTATGCAAAAGTCAGGCAGGGCCCTTAAGAGGTGCACGAGAAATTCAGGACTGCCCATGGGGTGAAGCACGTCTGGAAAAAACCGTTTCTCCCGACTTGAAAGTAAGACATGTAATTAACGCATGCGAGACGCGTTTTAGTAAAAGAGTTCTGATGCATTTGTATGCGGAAATCACCACATTTAATTCACGTCCAGAGAAATATCAACAGCCTCAGGGACATAAAAGTCCAGTTAAACAGCAAAGAGACAAACACGATATCATTGAAAGTCGGTCAGCAGGCATCACCTTCAAATCTCAAAAATACAGGTCACAGGGAAAAGAAGGGAATCCCGACACCATACAGAAGGTAACTGCAGCACATCGTCCAAACACAGCGCCCCTGAAAGCCGACATGGTAGACACCACGGAAGCGGCACAGAAAGCCGAGTTCGGACCCGTGGAATGCACGCATCATCGCGATCCTGAAGTCAGCGCACATGTAGCCTTCGTCGGCCCACTGTCGCTGGCAGCCATGACATGTGTATTGTGTATTGTATTACAAATCAAATAATTCTATAGACTATAACATTAACAAAATTAAAGCTCTAGACAACACAAGCGAAACAAATCTAAACGAATCATAAATGAGAAATTGCCCGCACATATGAGAGATAAATTACGGGAAGTTATTGACTCATATAAAGATCGGTTCACAAGCAAAATTACAGAATTAACTGAAACAAAAGACTATGTGATACAGTTATAATCAACAACAACCAAACATATCCATAACAGGCCATATAGGATCAACCCCCAACTATGTGAACAAGTGCTAGAACAAATGCAGCAAATGCTCGACACGAAAATAATCACTCCTTCTGAGTCACCTTTCGCCGCACCAAGCCTTGAAATAAAGAAACGCCAGTCCAGCATAAGATTCCTTACGGATTTTAAGTTACTAAATCAATAACTTATAAAGGTTCAATACCCCATCCCTAGAACCGAAGACATTTTTAATAATTTGCAAACTTCAAAATACATCTCATCCATAAATATGTTTAGCAGTTTTTATGCTATTCGAGTAAGGGAACAGGATAGAGAAAATCTCGCTTTTAGTGTGGGCGGCATCGGTTTATATGAGTACGTAGGCCCATATGCCAATGGGACTGGCCCCAAGCCCAAACTAAATTAAAAAATTTTGTGGACATCATGTTCGGGCCCCTCCGCTGGAACAGAGGGGTAGCATACATAGACAACATTTTACTGTAGCAAATTCTTTTCAAGAACACGTAGATAATATTCAAAACGTCATGCAAATATTTTCTTCATTTAAGGTCAAAATTAATGCAAAATAATGTCACTTTGCGGAACAAGAGATAAAAATATTAGGGCACTATATAACACCAGAAGGGATATGAACGGACCCCAATAAAATCGAGGCAATAAAACAAATTGCCCCACCCGAAAACCTTAAACAATTACGCACGTTTTAGGGTTCACATTATACCTACGAAGGTGCATACTCAATTATGCCAAATTAGGGGAACCATTTACAGATCTCATAAAAGACTCAAGACCATTCATATGGAAAATCGAACACCAGACAGCATTTAGTAATATAAAAACTGCCCTATTAAATCTGCCAATAATAGCAAAGTTTTAGGATGATCATCATACTATACTGGCGTGCGACGCGTCACAGACAGTTATTGGTGCAGTACTGATACAAGAGATTTCAGGGTCCAAAGAGCGCAATAATAGCATTCGCTGAACGAAAATAATTGGTCAGAAATGGAACGCGAGCTTTCGGCCATTAAATATTTTGTAATATATTTGAAAATGTATTTATATGGTAGAAATTCAATATCTAAATGGACCATGCCAGCTGTCGATACCTGAAAACAATTGCCGAACATAATGTACGGATACAAAAATGGTGAATGAATTAACGGAGTATGAATTCGATCCCAGAATAGACAAAGGGAAGCTAAATAAACTGGCCGTCGCCATGAGTAGAATCTCCATGACAGGTAAAGCAGATATCACTCACATTAAGGTAGACAATCAACACTATCCATCATATTACAAAGCTCTCACTGAAACTCTACTACAAAATCCACACAAAGCTAAAGAAGTAAAGAATAATATAGCTAAATATATAACCAATAATTGGAAGGAAATAAAGCATCTGATTAAACCAGAAATCGCGACGACTGACAAAAGCTACGCAACAAAGATAATTATAAATGGATAATACCTACCTCTAGAAACAATAGCAAAATTAACAATGGCAATGTACCAAGTCAATTTTGAAATTACAAGAGAAGGCGACACAAAAGTAATTAATTCAACCTGTTTCCACCAAGACTACATTGTAATATCGTCATCTCTGTAAAGAATGCGCAACCCATATACCACCCCATTTACATATATGACTAAGAATAAATTAAGGTCGAAGAAGACACTCACCTATTCTTGGCCCCTACCACACAAACACAATTGTCACCATTCTTAACAGAATATGCCAAGGACTCATATATAGCTCAACTCAAATTGGCACTTACTGAACCGCAGAAGGTAATGCCCAAATATTTGAGATTAGCATGATGGTACGAAGTAAATGGCAATGGCGAAATATTTTACGAAGCCCATACCCCCATGGGGAAAAGATACTAACGTTAGTAGCCCACTACTATGTACCTGAAATCAATACGGCATACCACGACGCCTTACCAGGAGGGGGACACTTTGGCCAAAATAAGCAATAGAAAAAACAAGAAATCAGTACCATTGGGACACAATGGCCAAAGATGTCAAGGACTATATTAAAAATTGCTCCAACTGACAAAAAGTTAAACATAGCAATCAAAAACCAGTCGGCCTTATGACTCCAATTAAAGCACCCCCCCCCCCCCCCCATTTTCCATTTTTAGGGCCTAGATGCGAAAGGTCCACTTCAAACAGCAAAATCTGGAAACAAATATATATTAGTAATGACTGAATTCTTCACACGATATGTAGTGGCAAGATCAGTAAAAACTATAGATGCTAACACGTGCGCGATGTTTATCAAATATGTCATCTTGACTTACAGATTTCCTAAATCCATCCTCACAGAACGTGAAACATCTTTCAATAACGAGCTCATTGTGGGGCTACTTCAAAAATTGCAAGTCAAATAGCTGCAAACAACAGCATACAACTTGTCATCCAACGGAATGACGGAAAAAGTAAATAAAGTCCTGTCGCAGCAACTTACAGCATGTGCAAACAAGGACCAAGCTCACTGGGACGAATATATACAATATATAGTTTTTAATTACAATTCAACCGTAAATATAAGCACAAATATTCCCCATTCATTTTAGTACTCGGTGTCGAGGCCATTTAGCCAAGCCACGTCATTGCTCACACATTCTCACAACGCGAAGATAATAAAGTTGACTGGTAAATGTATATATTGAACTATGTTCATGTAAATGAGAATAAATTTTGTACCTTACAAATGACAAAACAAATCACGCAAAGTGATAAGAAAAATGCTTAACAAGTGTAACATATGATTACAGTTATTTCCACCACTTGTAAATAGCAATTTCCCCTGTGCCATATCAGCACTGAACAAAATGTAACAAAAGTAGTTTCGCATTGCCATCGGCTGCCACTAACGTAATGCAAGCCCGACCCTACGTGCCTAACACCACAAGGGAGTCGTCAAAAGAGGAGGGTTTCCACATCCTTCAGTTAAACACAGCTACAAACTACCACCACGCTTCACATCAGCTCTTTCCGATGGGCTGTACCACCTCACCGAAGCAGAGCTACACCGCTCCAAGGCTTAACTATCTGAACTGACCAGAGCTGACCTGGCCGATCCCCTGCACTGTACCACCCGTACCCCAGACAAGGGCATCTGGACGCTCGAAAGAGAGGGGGCCATGCTCGGACCAGCTCCTGCGAGGGTAGCCCAGTGTCGCGCTGCGCCGCGGCGTGGGTTGACTTCGGCCAGCTGAAAGTCTGTTTTTAATAACAGACGTCGGGGGATCGAGCACAAGGTCAGAGGGGTTGTATATAACCTCAGGGCGCTGGTGGCTCTGGGCACCATCGTGCCTGCTGCCGCAGGAGGCGCTGCCTGTGCGATGCCCAGACGAGGGGACCACAACCCAAGGTCCGCCATCGACGACCGACGAGAGCCCGTCGTCGAGAGAGCTGTGCTACTGCGACGAGACATTGGGTAAATACTGAATCCCTGGTAGGGCGACGTAAGGCACTGTAGGGCGCGGGACTCGCGACGGCGTAAGCTCCTCACGAACACTGTTTAGCCGCAATTACTTAAAACTATTTCAGGCTTAATCAAGGGCATCAGCGCCCTGTTGAATTGTTGCTGCTATATACGACTTCCTTATCGATTTATTGTATAATTGCTATCTGATTTTGAAGCCGACTTTGAGGCTTGCTTGTAATTGAGTTAGTATTTAATAAATGTAATATCTGTATCCGAGTGCTATCCTTTGAGCTACGTTAGATCCCCCTTGTTAATATGTGGCCTGCTCCCTAAGGAGAGGTCACAGCAATTTGGTTTCCGGTCGCCATGTTGGTTCGGGTCACTATCTTCTTTCCTTCTGCCATCTTGTTTCTAGGATTTTTCACTTGATGCTCTATCATTACATCTAGGTTTTTATACAGTAATTCCATCTTTTTTTCCTGCATTGTTATTCTTTATATTTTTCCATGCAATGTCATTCCATCTTGTTTTTTCATGCTCTGTCATTTCATATTGTCTCTCTGCCATTCCATCATATCTATCTATAATTACTTTCTTTCACCTGTTTTTATTCTCTCTCTTTAATTTTTTTTTTGCCATCTTAGATGCCGTCTGCTGTACTTCCCTCGCCGCCTGCAAGGTGCGCTGGTGTCCTCCATTTTGGATTCTTCTGCTATTGTTTCCCCCGCGACCATCGTTAGACTGCTGCCTGCTAAGGGACGCTGGAGTCGTCCGTGATTTATTCTAGAAATTTAATTAGCTGAATGACAACCAAGAGCACTCTTATTTAATTTTGCGCAGATATCAAAAAATCCTTTGGAGCGATGCAGGATCGAACTGCCAAAACCTGTAGTTGCTGGTATGAGTGATGTCCTAAACACCTGAGCTCTCAGGACATGTGTTGGAGCAAGGGTTTAAATGAAGTATATGTTTGTTTATGTATATTAGGGAAAAAATTACAAAAAATTTAAAAAGTTTATTGTACATACAAATTTTTTTAAATATATTTAATAAAGTAATTGATATATTTTAAAAGAAACCCTACATGTCCTATTTTAGCAAACAAAATGATTAGATGTATCTATGCGTGTATATATATATATACTCATTAATACTTTACAAAATCCATTATCGTTATATATTTCATATTTTAATATAGCAATTAAATATTATGTTACCTAACTTCCCAATAACATAACGAATAAGCTTGATGAAGCCTGCTCATATTTTCATGGGGTATTAGACTACTGTCGAGACAATGTGTAACGAGATGTAAACAACAAGCTTAAATGTAAGTATCAAGTTCGCTGACGCGTTGGATGGGGGTGGGGTTTCATGCATTGAACTAGTTTTAAGTCGAGTAGTAACTGGTTAGAACAGGACCTTGAGACACATGGGAAGAAAATTTAAAAAAGAAATTGCTAGTTTTTTTGTTAAATAAATGATAGATAATAAAAAATTTAGATAATCAAATTTTTGGACATAGAATATAAATAAAAATATAGTTAGTAGGTGTGAACCTACATGTAAATATTGTCCCACTGTTCTCCATTATAAATTGCATAATATAAAACCTTATGTTATACAGTATTTCAGATATACAAAATAAATTCAAAACCAATATGATAACCCAATGGAATAGTTTAAACGGGGGAAACGTTTTAATGTACTGCAATGATTGATCAGTATAAAATTTTTTATAAAATTACATTTGCAAAATATTTTAACTGCAAACTTTGGTAATGTAACAGTGTGCATACTTTAATTGATGCACACTTACCTGTAAAAACATTCGTGTGCAACAAATAAAAATATTTATGAGATACTTGCTAATACAGTAGTTGGAAATAAATTTCAAAAGGAGAACACAGAAAAACGTGGTTTACAAGAATGCGACGGGACGTGGCTTAACTACGTGGAATACATAATATATACCTCGGAAAAAACTATGTTGGCAGCAAACCAATCAATGAGTATATACTATAAAGGTGTATTACAAAGAGCAGTTAATCATGGGGTTAGCGTTTGGGAAAACCTGAGTACGAATAGTGGTCCAGTCATCCAGATTACAGTTTCTTCCGTGGTTTCCCGAAGTCAGACCTGGTAAATGCTGGGATGGTTCCTTCCAAGTTGTTGCTTCTCTCGAAAATTGCTCTGTATCTTAATTACCTCGCTATCTACAGTATATTAATCCCTACCTACCACCTACCGACCCACCTACCTACCTACCCACCTAACGAATGTCTTGTTTCGTACCCTAAGAACATTTGATGGGGGGAAAACAATATACTATCATAATGATAATTATTATTTCACTTCAGAATAGCATAATAAAGAAGCTTGAAGGAGAATGCTCATATTTTACATGGCGTGCTGTATAACGTCAGAGAAAATTCATAAAAGGTAAAAAACAATGTGAATGCATGTATTTATAATGTCAATTTCGTTTAAATGTGGGCGGGGGCGAAACTTCGAGCAATATAATAGGTCAAAGTCCTACTGTGACTGATTAGGGCAGGAAATTTCTTCATAAGAAAAGACATTCCAAAAAATGTTAGTAGTGTGTTTAATAAATGATACATAACAATAACAAACCTGAGGAAAGCATAGGTAGTGTCATGGAGCACAATAAAATATATTGTTTTTAGAGATGAACTAGTGGGACATATACGTAAAAATTGTTCTGAATCTCTCCACTAGAAATTGATTAATAAAATCGCTTATATTAGATGTGATACAGACATATTTATTTTTAAAATAATAATGTTAACGCTAGATAATAGTTTTGGCTGGTGAAAGAACCCAATGCATTGCAATTACAGATCAGTTACTAAAATATAACAAATATATTGACTAGATATTAAAAATCGGGACATTTATAGAATATTATTTTATGTATAAAATGTTTGGATACATTAATAATAGAAAGGATATATAATTTTAAGCCCCCAAAACGAATCTTTGTTTTCTCTTCAAAAATTTAATTTTTAAATATATATGCAAAGTACTTACACAAAGAAACACAGCTAGCAGCACAATTCACTCAACTGGCCGGACGGTTCGCTTGTATCTGCCGACCCATCATAGCTGCGATGTGCCTACTGTGAATTGTTGTTGGGGGTGGTGCGAGTTCCAATAATGTGTGGGTCCCCATGCAGCCTCAGCATTATGTTGTTGCAGTGCCTACAACTTTTGTGCCTTACGCTGCAGCAAGAACGGACGTGTGCGTTTACCACAGATTTTTAAAAATGACATGGGTTAGTACAGCATTTTAAAATTCCTTTACTCTAGATTTAGTATGTGTACATGCTTCATGTGGAGGGGATACATTTATGTTATGATTAATTACGTATGTGTGTGTGCGTCCAGGGTTCGTTAACGTATAAGAATTACTGACGCCACACAGAACATTTTCGCTTGTAGAGTAAAATTATAACTAATGTTGTCCGGTATATGGAACGTGCACTATTTTCCACACATTTATTTCATTTCCAAACACTATTTCCTTCTTAAAATCTGTTGTGTTCGCATGCATGTTATGGACGAGAATTTCGTAAATGGTTGTAGTAAAGAAAAAAATAAGATTAGCAATTCTTAAGAATTAGTTAGGGTTTGATACACGCTCGGGTAGAAAACAAACTTGTCCGAATGTACGGGAGAGTTAGACCACGTGTTAGCAACAAACGAGTTTTACTTAAATTTAGTGAATAAAATATTATTAATCTTTAATTATCTTGCGTCCCCATTGCTTACAGTATCATTCGTATTATAGTTTCCTAGTTACTGTTGCATACCCGCGCATGAATCGTTTGTGTGTATATATGGTGGTTCGGCATTTTAAATATACAGTATTTTAATTGGTGCTTTTACTAGGAAGAACTCATACATTTTGCATGCTATAGTGTGAGTTCCAAAGGGGCGGGGGGTTACTTAGCAGCAGATGTATTTCAGTATCGGTGATTGTGAAGTGGAGGTGGAGCAGTAGTTGAATTAAATTGTGGGGGAAATGGGAGCACACCGATAAAACATAGATTCAATTCAACAAAATCCATTATGTGCGAGAATCGACACTGATCCCACGATGAACCTAACCTAATTTGTTGTGATAGAGAGTATGTAGTCTATGGACTTAAAGGAAATTATACTTTCGCTGACATATAAATGTCTATAGTTGTAAAGAGTAGAATTTAGAATGATAAAATTACTCATTTTTTAATTTGATTTGAAAAAATATACTATTACTTACGAATATGGCTATATTAATTTCGCAGAAAAAGTTAAATGGAGGAAATGTAAATATCTGCTCTTGGTCAAAAATATAAAAAAAAGTACAAATGGTAGATATAAAATGAGTTTATATAAGTAATTCTTCTTTCGTATTTTGTGAACGTCAAATATGTTTTGCGCGATTATGTACGCTAAGAGGAGATGGCTAATGAACTTTATAATGAAAAATAGGTTGGGTGGTAAATATAATTGTCCCGTTATAAGTTCCTTCCCAAGTAGTCGCAGTGGCAGTTACCGAATCTGTGGGGCTTTGTTTTCCATTATAAACTCCTTTCGCCTGATGCCATCACAGTCCGCGGAGAAATGTCTTGTCTACTGCTGGGGAAAATGTAGAATACATATTCAAATAAAATGAAATGGCTATTAAACACCTTTTTAAAAAGAACTTACATGGAATTTTCTTTTATATCAAAACACCGCACTAGCGAAGTTTAAATTTGTCATGAGACAAATGGAATAAACAGTTATTTTGGTAGTAAGCATTGTAATATATTTATGAAATTGGTTGAGTTAAAGTGCTTCTAATCCCTGTATCTTAGCATAGTGCACAAGAGTACCATACAGGACCCTCGAATGTGAGCAACTGTGGTGTTAGCTAGAGAATATCCAAGTTTGTTGGAGCTTATTTAGATCATGTGTCTTTGCGAGATGCTCTCGTAAATAATAGCCAAATATGTTGCTGCTTGGGTGTCAACTGAATTTAACACTATTTCTAGATTTATCTTAGCTTGGCATGTGTCCACTTATGAACTGAATTATTAGGTATGTAAGATATACAGTTACATAAAATGGTGGAATGGCGATGTTTATAAGAGGTTTTATGACATAGTGCCTTGTGTATAAATTGGACATGTTACCTATGACATTTATAAAAGGGCTCAAACAAATGTATAAATATGTGTGCAACTTTACTTATAAGAAGTTTTAAGGCATGAGGCTTATCCCATTGATCATAGTCAGGAGCATTATTTAAATTTTTTATTTGGGGTCTATAACTTAAAACAATTTAAAATGACGAAGAACTTTGCTTATGAGATGGCTTAAAAGGTAATGGGTCATATCAAAATCACCAAAGTCAGCTACAACTAGAACAGTTCCAAAATGTCGGCCAACTTTGCTCATAGGAAGGCTCAAGGCATAACAGATCCTGCCAGATTGATCGAATTCGGAAACGATACCTATGACACAAATTTGATGACAATAGCATCAATGGGTTGCAAATATGTCCAACTGTGCTCATAAGAAGGCTTAAGACATAATTGACCTAGAAAGATTTATCGAAGTCGGGATAGGAATTTGATGACTAAATTCAATGGATTGTAAATAATAGCCCACTATGCTTATAACAATGCTTAAGGCATAATGTACCAAATTGCCTTGTTGGAAATCAAGAGCGATGCATATGATACAAATTTCGTAACTTTAAATTCAATGGATCATAAATAATTGTTAACTATGCTTATAAGAAGTCTTAAGGCATAATAGGCCATGCCACCCTGATCGAAGTCAGGAGCGATGGCTCTGATATGAATTTGGCGGCTATAGCTTAATCAGTTTGACAATTGCAGAACACTATGTTTATAAGAAGGTTTAAGGCATTATAAGCCATTTCGTTTTGATCATTGCTACGAGCAATACCTACAGTCCGAATTTGGTGAATAACTTAAATGGTTCAGAAATGATGGTCAACTATGCTTATAAGATCGTAGGGGTAAGATATAGGCAAACTCCACTTAAAACATTACCTGTGGTAAGGCAAACTCTGTGTTGTACTTGGGGTTCGGACTAGTTAAATAAATAATCAAAAAATTAAAAAATAACTCCTGTACCCATTTAATTAGAATATGGCATCGAAAAAGGGAGAATAATCAATGGTGTTAATGTTGCTTTCGCATTCAACTTGAAAACACAAGTTCGAAAATATATAACACATGGTTTATTTACTAATATATTTATATGCTTTTAAATTCCAATATGGTGCTATTCATAGTTATACAGTCTGATTCCGAACAACACCGACAGACTCCGGCAGGTTATTCCTGATGCAAATATAATATGAAAATCTCTGTACCACTTTTACCCTGAGGTGATTGTTAAGGGAGCTACGGGCCCTTAAAATTTACGGTATCGGATGTAATTTAGTTAAAAATAATAGTAACCACTCACGAGTAAGCAACAAATGGGCGAATAGTGTTGTGTGAAATGGAGATCCTACACCTGTGACAATGCAGTTGGTAATATCATCCCCTGTCATCATGTAAAAAATGGTTGCCCCCTTGTGTTTGCACGAAAATTGTGAATAGTAAGCTGTAAGCGATTAATTGAGATGACTTAAGGATCAGCACATCATAACCAACAAACATGGTGGTCTTGTCGCAATACTCTCAGGCGAAAGGTTGTAGCAAAATCCGTCTGGAATGTCCGTATGCAAAACATAATGTGATTGGCTGCGAGATACTCACTTTCCGGATTTCGCTACAACGGTTCACCTGGGAGTATTCCGATAAGACGACCATGTTTGTTGGTTACGATGTGTTGATTCTCAAGTCATCTCAATAAAACTCTTACAGATTACTTTTCACAATTTTCTTACAAACACGAGGGGGCAACGCCTTCTTTCATGTTGACGGGGGATGATATTACCAACTGCATTGTCACAGGTGTAGGATCTCCATTCTACACAACACTATTCACAGATTTGTTGGTTACTAATGGGTGGGTGGTTACTACGAATTTAGACTAAATTACATTCGATACCGTACAATTAAGGGCCACATAGCTCCCTTAATAAGCACTTCAGGGTTAATGTCGTACACATATCTTCGTCTTAAATTTACATCAGGAATAACCTGCCGGAGTTTCTTGGTGTTGTTCGGAATCACATTGTTTAATAATTTCTGACAACATAATCATATGTGTTGAATTAAATCAGAAGAAAATTAATAATATATATTGCAGTGTGGTTTGGTTTTTTATTGGGGGATAATACCCTTGATGTGCTACTGATGTATGCTATTTGATTCTTAGTGTGTGTTGTGGGCTGGGAAGTGTACGTTCCGTTCAACTTGCGATTCATTAGATTGTGCATCAGTGCATGTGTGAGCATGTGCAGTGCAAAGTTGCTTTGACATGGGTGCAGCAACTCTTGTGTACACTGAGAGTAGACATACCAAGTAAATAAGGAATTTGTTTAATGCTCTTTGTGTAGGCATATGGATGAAGTATATATACAACAGCACTGTAGCATTCAGTTCACCTGTAGATAAGTTTACCATACACTGGATCAATTGACTTACCATTGTTTTCTTGACTGCATCATGTAGCTACAGTTCAAGTCAGTACTATCGTCAGTTGAACCATTCAACATATTCAATATATCCACTTATAATAAAATCAGAGTAAATAAACCAAAAGACAATATACCAATGGTATGCTGGCATGCAGGCTATGGGTGTGTGGATAGATAACCAACTACCATAAGTGAAAAATGCTAAATGATTCATCAAATTCTGTTCTTTAAATATCTTTCAAATTAACTAAAAGCTCTTTCACACAAAACTCATTAAGTACTGTGAGTTGGAAAGTTGCTTGCATCTCAGGTAAAATTCTATCAGATAATTAACTCTGTTCAATATGCACTTTTATTTGTAAATTGCTCTAGTTCTGCGGTAGATATTAATCACTTGCAAAGAATGTGGTGCACTTTGGACAGCAGTCTACTAACTGTTTGATGATACACTTTCTGAGTACAACCAATAAATCCAGACATTGAAAAAAACTTCAAAATATAATTCCCTCATAAAGGAACTGATTTTGAATTACATGATGTCAAATGACTTCTCAACGAAGAATGGGTAAATTTTATAATGTAAATGGAACACTGTATATTAATGCTGGGTTACCTCCCCTAGCAATAATACTGCTGCACTGCAGTATACTGACCCAGGCTGACAATGGCAAGATATATATCTCAATATTACATAAATCAGACAGTTTAGGACCTCTTTTTCGCCTCCTAACTTTATGCACATACTTACATTCACTGCTACTGGTATTATTTCGAAATTTTTAACACTTTGATACTCAAAACCACAAAACATTTGGAGAGCACTTTTACAGAGATGTTGCATTGCCGAAGTCTAGTCCAAGAAGGCAGATACTGATCTAAACCAGCAGCTATCTCCCCGGATATTGGTGCAATATACACGTACACGATCACAAACATTTTTTATCAAAACTCTGTCTTCGATTGTAATACTGGTTATATGGCAAAGAGGAGAGCTGTCAAAACAGCTGGGGAATGTTTACAAATAAATACAAAGACAACAGGAAAACCTTCTTCATGATGCTTGCCATGTATATCTGTGCCAATGCTCTACCATATAAAACATTTAAAATGCACATTTAAGAATTGACAACAGGTTTTTAAAACATTACACATCGTATGTATAAAAATAAGATTGTTTATAAAATATTTACTTGAAAATAAAACACATCAAAACTATTGTGGAACTTTGCCAAGTCAATCTATTCTAAATTGCAAACTTTACATATGCCAAGAAATAATAAAAAGTTCATAACTGTCAATGTATTTCCCCTCCACACACAATACAAAATATGAAGAACATAAAATAATTTAATAATAATGGTGAAAAAATACATATCACTAAATGTAAACAACTCTGTTTTAAACTGTGTATACACATGAGAAATGTATGTAACCATACATAAAATGTGTTTTAAATGTAAATACACTTGAGAAAATAAATGAACATGTTCCATAACCTGAAACGCTGGTACATAATATGAGTAAAAATGTTATGAAAACATAGAATAAAATATTAAACAATAAGTAAACCCAAACAATTAACATGTTACCATCTATTACAAAATATAAACAAAAGACTTTTATTCTGAATCATGACAGTATGTCCTCTTCTTTTGTCACTGACATTTATTGTAGTGAAATGTTTGTGACAAAACATCATATTCAAATAAAAAATTCACATGGAAATATGTACAACATGAAAATAGAATACCCTTCATCAATATCCTATATACAGTTTATAACATAATTCACTTTCAAAACATGTACAACTATAAGTGTCCTTCAAAATGTATACTATATTTACAAAATATATGCATAATTCCATATTTATATCATGAAATATAAATATCATAAAAATGCACATATTTATTCATTTAGGAATTTTCATAGCAATTGAACTGGGCGCCGCACTAATGCACCTCCAATCAACACCGATGCACAGTGCGCCAATAAGTGAGCTGCTACATTAGGTCTGCGCACTGCATGTGCAGCACGACACTATCCAAATGTGATGAATATAACCGTCGTGTGTAGCGTGACTTCGCTGTAGCTGCACGAATATGGTGAACATGCAGCTTTCGAGATGGTACATGACATCTCTAATGTGATTTCCACATCATGTTAACCTGCTGGACGATGGCTACTGCCTCGCAGAAGTCCGGATACCCTCTCCCCGGTGGCTAATATCCTGCAACATCACTGCAAGATAGCAATGGCATCTTCGCTCCATTTTCCAGGATTACTGGCTACCACTTCATACAACATTCTGGTAATGTGTTTTACCCTCATCAAGAGAATTACTAGCGCTCTTCAGTATCATTGACCATAAAATTAAACTGCAAATTCACTTGTGTGCAATTGTGAAAATTTAAAAATTATGTTATGTTTTCATTATATCTTTTACTTGCATTGTCTGGTTTTGAAAACTTTCATAATATTTCATACATCTTTCAATCGTAAAAGTTTACTTACAACATCCAGTCACTTTAAAATGGAATCTGAAATCAGAATTCCAATCATGAAAAATAGTGCATTAAAATCATCACGTATGGGTGTTTGTTTAATATTTTCAAAAAATTTTAAACATTGTCGCATCGTTATTTTCTTTTCTTCACCACCGCATCTTCTCTCCTTCCTATAGTTAGGATGAGCAGAGGTTACCCACAATGTTAAAATTAATGGCTACTAAATATGCCCTCAGAATGACATGTATGTGTATCTGTTTATGTGGAAAACATAGCATCCTCAATAAAAACCATTCTCAATGAAATCATTTACAATTCAGAAAACGAATAAACTCCATTTAACAATGTTAAGAAAATTTTTTGAAGAAATATCTCATTTTTTTCTACGTACTTCCCAAAAAAAAGTCCTGTGTGCTATGATCTTGTGTAGTGTAGAGTGTGGAAATGTATGTATAGGTGCAGAGTGGTGATGTCGCTATGCCAACCACATTGCTGCCAACATCTTGACGACAACTTCAGCTTCAGAATTCCTCTTCAACACAGTTGGCTTTTAAGTGAATGATATAAACGTGGAGGGCAGAAAATAAGATTATATTTATATTTGCTTACAATCAAGCAAATGGCAGTTATGCCTCATGTTAATACCTCATCTTACTAATTGAAGTTTAAATAACTATGGTTGGCGAACATATACCCCAAAATATCCAAACAAACAATGTAGGTACCGTTCTCAAATGTAGGTTATCACAACAAATGTAGGGAACCTTCACTTGTAGCTTAAGTATTACATACATTAGCTTAAAGAATTTGTTTCTGGTGAAACGCAATATCACATAACACAAACACGAATACATCCTTGACAATCATTATAGCTCATCTGCTATGTTCAACACATGGCATTTAGGTGGGAAACAGTGAGAAAGGCCACTAATATAAACAATTGCAGGAAAACACTTCTACTACGGCTATTCAAGCATTCCAAACATGGGTATTCACTTGGCAATACTCTCAGTACTAATAGCTTCCCAAGTACACTCTTATAACTAACTTACACTAGCCACATACAAGTAAGTTCTCAGTGTTCTAATGCTATTCCTCACGCCTTACGAATGTCGATGCCATGCAAATTGTTATTGTCAACATTTGCTTTCCACTTATGCTTTGCCTCTGCTCAACTCATTTCTACTACAGGACGAACAAATTTTCTCAGGGCTCGTATGTTATAATGCCCAAACACCACTTTTGTGACCACGTCTCATACTCCGTTACAGTGTTTTTGTTTACATTCATAAACCTCAAACCGTACTTGGTACAGGTTAAAAAAATTCTTTACTATGTTATCACGTATACTGCTCTGGAATAATCTCAACTAATACAAGCTCTCCAACTTCAAGCATATTAATTATGACAGCTTAAACTTAGGTCTATGCCTCTCAGCTTCTCTACAAAGTCTAGCATTCAACATATTTTGTACTTCTCTTTGAAGCTGCACATTGTGAACAGTCTCATCTAGCAATTCTGGTAGCTTAGGAGTTACTAGCATTTTAAGTGACTCGGAATGCTGACATATGAGTACTTTATGAGGAGTAACATTGTTGGAGACATGCACTGTGTGATTCATCCCAGTTTTGACGAGTGGTAGTTAATCTTGCCATATCTGATGAGCATAATGACAGTATGTCGTTAACCTAGTCCCAAAAGTCCACATGTGCCTCTCCACTAGATTACCTTGGGGATGCTTCACAGAAGCAGTTGTGGGCAAAATACCTAAGTCGTCCATACCTTGTTGCCAGATATCACTAGTGTCAGACAAAACAGTTTCAGGGTTTCCACTCTGCTCTACAAATGTCTTCATCTTACCCAGTATAACTTGTGCTGTAGCCATGGATAATGGATAAAGCTTAGTGTACTTAGTGAAAATGTCCATCACAAAAATATACTTCACACCCACCCTGGACTTTGGCAGTGGACCAAATAATTCAACAGACACAATTTCGAGTTTTGTGGTAGGCAGAATAGGTTGCGGCTCACCCTTTAAGTGTTATTTTTGGTTCTTTGCCTTCTGGCATTCCGAACAAGATCACACTACCTTGGTCGCATCCTGCTGCATCCCTGACCAATAAATCATTCTCATTATTGTTGTATATACTTGGCTGGCCCAAACATGGCCTAGCAAGAGGTGTGCTTGCTAAACAAACTTATTCACCAACATCTTCGGAATAACAGGCTTCCAATACTCTTCAAAATGGGTCTTCATAGATCCATGGTGAAATAAAATATTTTCTGGAGATAAACAATACACAACATGCAGCTTATCCGAAGGGTTAGCAAATTGTAATCTTTGTGCTATCAGCTGACAGTCCTTGTCAGCCTCCTGAAGTAGCTTGATGTCCTTTAGCAACTTGCTGACCATATGATCAGCACTCAATTCTGCAGTAGATCTACTCACAGCCACTAAGATTTCCTTTGGCTTTTGGTTAGAAAAAGAAACGTGTGCATCTATGTTGGGTGCTCAACCTAAGGTTCGTACTCAGGCATCGTCGATTTCCACGACCAAAGATGGGGAGAAGGAAAGAATACAGAAGGGCCTTCCCCTACATTCCTTTCCAGTCCCTTCCACTTAAGGGCAGGGGTGCGGCGCTGTCAAGGTAATGGCTGTCACCACAGGGTGGCACCCCGTTGCAATCAAACAAGGAAAGTGGCATGTTAGGTAGGTGGCCTTTCCACACAAAGTGCAATGTGACTCACCCATCCAGTTTGTTGGGTAGAATTATAATACCAATGCTTATGGTTCTAAGGGCCGATCTTTTTAATAAAACATTCCAAATTTTTCATATTGGATTATAATTAATATTCTTTGCTTTCTTACATCAAATAATTTTGAGGAATAATTAAGTTAGGTACTCATTGTACTTCATTCAAATGCCTATATCAGAATGAAAATAGTATCACACACCAGCAACTTTTGAAACTTGTAAACCTATTTGGTGCTTAGAAATGTCACTGTGTAATAGAATTCCTCAATGCCGACCTAGAGTAATGTAACATGATCATGAAAAATTGAGCACAATTTGGAAACATTCCAAATCACATATACATTCCAAAACTGACATCTCTCGTAGAGAAAAAGAAATAGCTTGAACATACAGAATTACATTGCATGTGTAATATACATGGATGAAAAAAATATTGCACCTTTCTTTTTAAAATCAATACAAAATAAATCAATCAATCATTGAAAAACGAAGTGTACATTGAATAAGCAAAAAAAAAAAAATATACAGCAAATTTTCAATTTAACAATGAATTAAAAAATGTTAAGGTTTTCAACTAAAAAGAAAAAGAAACGTTGAACCACCTTAAATATTTAAACATGGCATATTGTGAAAGTTAATTTCCGTTTACAATGCATTGCTGTAAAAAATGGAAATATACATGCACAACATTCTCTCAAATAGAAAAGACAATACCTAACAGTAAAAAATTTGAATGGCATTTCGATTTTGTGATTTGAATGATGTCCTTAGGCACTGAACAAAATTATATAGTATCATTTCATTGCAAAGTATAAACATTGTCATAACATGCTCAGTAGTATAAGTGGAATGATTTGAATCATTTTCTTACAGCCAGTATGTTTACAGAAATTATGTAGTAGAATGGAAAACTCACACCAAAGCAGCAATCAAATGCCAAATGGCGAAAATATTACTCTGCATTTCCAATGGTTTCCATTTGTAAACAGATGTCATACTCATCCTAAAAATTACTTTCTTCTGTTCAAAGGTTTCCTTTTCCTTAATTAAGAAATTTAGTTTTCATTTATATGACATAAAAAATAGCAATATAAGCTCACAGCTAAAAACAATAAATTCTTGGTTAATGACATGTCTATTGTGCCAAAAAGAAGATAAATAAAAGAGTTGAAAAAAATATTACAAAAAACAGCACGCACAATATCCAAATAGAGTTAGGAGAACAATTTACACACATGACATTTAATTGTACTATTTGCAATAGTCCATTAAAGTATGATATTACAAACGCACTATTTAAATTGTTCCTTATTCTTCTAGTAATTATACATCGATGATACACATGCTTTTATAATGCATACCTACACATTATCTCAACTATTGTTTGATAAGCTAAAATAATAACTGAGAAATTTTGCGCAGTTTCTGAAATTAAGTTATGGATTTTATCATAGATTTAGCTTGTGCTACTGCACTTTTTTGTAAAAATAATTTGAACGCCGACTTTGAAAAGTACATTAACTTCCTCCAGTATTTCCTCTTACTCAGTTCTCTCTCTTGAGCTGGAATTATGTATTCTGGATTCCTTATTGCCATCGACCTAGTATGTCTAGGATCAACCAACACTGGTAGCAAACAGTGTAAATATGTAAAAGTTATTCATTTTATCTTCCATGTTTTTTGACCAGAACTCATCTTTCTCGACTCTCCATGTTAAAATACCTTCTTGGTCCATAGTACAAGAATGTAGTATTGCCTACCTGTAATTGCCCCTGAATCTAGTAGAACCAACTGTGGATTTTGTTAATGTTGATTCTTTCTTTTGTTTGTTTCAAAACTTTTATTTTTCATGCAGCAATAGCTTCTTCGGGTGTCATTTATGCAGCTGACCAAGGACACTTTAATTCAACGACCCCATCGTCGTCAGTAAGTCCATTGGGAGAGCTTCCCAAATAAAGCATATTTTTGCCAGTGAACAGGCCACAATATTGTACAATGATATTTTCTTTCCTTTCCAGTTCGCGTATTGCTGTTCTTCATTTATTTTTCTGTAAATAATTTGTTGTGTTTGAATGCATTTTACATATAGAATTTGTACGTCGTGGTCAAGCCTAGTGGTTCCTACGACTTCTTTTGTTTACCTTGTGACATGCTGACCGCGGGATGGATGGAGCCATGAGCAGATGGTAGGGACGAAGGGAGGAGAATGAGCTTCCGAAAGATGGCATAATATCTCTTGGGCGAAGCTTAGAACGCGGAACTACGTACTAAAAATCGTGCTTCTTTTTTCAAGTTGCTACCTGACCTTTTGTATAGTCACGAATAATTCACATTATCTATTTGAAATATAATATTGAAGAATTGCAATGTCTATAATGCGCCTGCCTTCAAAATATATTGATATCTTCGAGTCTCAAATAACACCAGTGAACAAATTCTTTATATCAGACATTATAAGAGTTTCGTACAAAAATACCACTTGACTTATCCGAAGTAATAAACAAAAAATTTACCCCCACCCCCTAACAGTATGCCTAGAACAACAATAATGAACTTCATTTCGATGTAAAGACATAATTTCAATCCAAAGTCGTACGAAATTTTTGCGAAGGAGCTTAACTATTAACTACAAGTAAAAACAATTCTCAAGTATCAATACATATTATAAAAGGAAGTCCCTGGCTCGCATCTGTCTGTATGGCTGCGCTAATTTCGATAACCATTGAACTGATTTAGATGCGGTTTTTACTGTTATGATCTGCAATTACCGAGAAATGTTTGTGTGTGTTAGATATTGCCGCAGAACTTATAGGAGCTGAGCATTAATGGCATTAGTGAATCAAGTCGGCAAAAATAGTTTTCCGCCAGTGCGTTCTAATAGCTTATGCTGCCTTAGAGCGGGAAAATAATAGCTGCAAATTGTGTATATTGTCATTACTTATATGAATATCACGTTCATGTGGTAAAACAGGTATATTTTATGACCCAACTTTTCTATCATATAGATAAACCGTGTTGAATGCGAGAATACTTTGGAAACCAAAACTCAATTCACAATACGTGAGATTCATGGTATAATATTTATGCCGATGCGTCAGTGTTATACATGTATAATCCATTGTAATCAAGCAACGTCGGAATATCCTTTAGTGGATTTAAATCGAGCATGACGTGTATGTATGTACTTTATATATGATAGTAGGTTACCGATTTACTATTAAATAATATTGTTATTGTCTTTTCCTGATTTATTTATTTGTATATCGTTGTAAAATCTAAATTGTGCCCAGGCGAAACCGGGTCGGTTCACTATTTATGTATAAAAGACAAGCCCAAGTAGCGCCTATTTATCGATAACATCTAATCCAAGACAATTAGGTAATGGGTAAATTCAAGAAACTCACCAACACACACACTTGAAGTTTGCGTCAAAACTATTAAATTATATTTAAATTGTTGTTAAATAGAGATAGTAAGTATAGAAATGTCTTCAACAAAGCTACTCGAACAACTTTTCTACACGACATGCTATTATTGTTAACTAGCCTTTTTTCCGCGACATTGTCCGTGTATAATTCGTGTTCTTGTAACGATATTTTTAAACAGTATGCATATTGTTAAAATAGAATGCATATTTTGAAATAGAAAGTAGAATGTTATGAAGTTCCAAAAATAAGCGTATTGTGGCTATTAAGTACGATTTTTGCAATATTTCCTTGTAAATAATGTTCTTCGCCATTTTAGAGAGTGACACCAAAACAACCAGGCTAAGTGTTGAGCTTACAGACGAACATGCCGCGTAAAACTCACCGCGCGAAAACAGTCCTGCCGCAAGTCAACTCCTACGTATTTGATAGTTTGCCTCTACGTCTTATTTCTCGTCATCGCGAAGAACACATTCAGGGGAAACTACAGTCTCTTGAATTCCAAAGGGATATAATTTGGAAACAAAGGAATACGCTACACAAGTGCTGTTTCTCCACCTGAGCCGGTTCAGTTAAAATAGTGGCCTCGACTACATTGCTGTGTATAGCTTTGACTTCACGGTGCCGTTGCAAATTTTCGGTGGCTTCAAATTTCTCAGCAACATAATAGTTGTGCCCACACGCTGTATTAGACTAAAGTACAGTAGACACAGTGTTCAAAAATTCTACAGGGTGATGAACTACTTTGTCTGTATTTACCAACATGTCTATTGAATTGCATACAATTTTTCCCCTTTCGATCGATTTCAGCATCATGAATATTGAGGAGTCATCATAAACACATTTTACCCATTTTCACCCCCTTAGGGGTTGAATATTATATATATATATCAAAATATTTTTTCCCGGCATTTGTACAAGTAGATGTTTGAAGCAAATATCATAACGATATCTTATCGCGTTGATGCGGTGTTGACGAATCCTCGAAAACACATTTGACCCCTTTTTATCCCCTTAGGGTTAAATTTTAAAATATTCTGAAATATGTTTTTAGGTATTTTTCTTGGTTAACTTTTGAAGTAAACAGCACGACGATATATCGTCGGGTTGATTAGCTATTCAGGAGTACTGGAAAACCCATTCTATAACTTTTTCCCCTATTTGGGGTTGGATTTCGAAAAAACTTCAAATACA
Source organism: Dryococelus australis (assembly GCA_029891345.1). Lineage (NCBI taxonomy): Eukaryota > Metazoa > Arthropoda > Insecta > Phasmatodea > Phasmatidae > Dryococelus > Dryococelus australis. The sequence goes on along the minus strand of CM057009.1, from coordinate 228,246,463 downwards.
TTTTTTAATTTTATAGGCTATATTTTGAAGCTAGATGCCTGACGGATTAATCAGAAATTTATGAGAACTCGAAAACACATTTTACCTCTTTCCGCCATTTTAGGGGTTGAATGTTGAAAAATCCTTCCTTAGGGATTGCCTACATTACATAATGAATGTATGAATGTTTCCCCCAAATTTCATGTTTCTAGGACCAGTGGTTAAGGTTGGGTGTTGATCATTCAGTCAGATGTTCCTTATATTATATATATATATATATATATATATATATATATATATATATATATATATATATGAAGAGAGATTGTGTAGGCTCCTATACTTCTATAGTAAATCGTGCGGGCATACGTATTGCAGTTGATTTTATACCGAAATAAAATACGATATTTGAGTCAAACTGCATTTCTTACATCGATGTGTACAGTACACAAAGTATTGCGTTAACTAATGGTAGCATTAATCATAACATAAGTATTGAATAGAAAGGCACAACGGCTGCGACATAAATCAGCACCCAGAAAATAAACAAGCAAAGCAGAGAACAGCAAATGAGTGGCACATGCGACTCGACCTGTGACAAGACACCGATTTTGTTGGTAAAAGCTGAACGACATGGCAGGCTGGGATGGAGCGGTCATTCTTTCCTTCGTTGTATTATGATACAGAAGAATGCCAGAGCCTAATGGGTCATGCAGCAGGGGGTCCCCCAGTTCTACAGCTCCTCTGAAGGGGAGGTAGTGGTTCTGCGGGTGGTGAGGGAAACAGTTCTAGATTGTGCTCTCTACAGACAAAGCTCAGAACTAAACTGTAATATTTACTTTTATGTTTGTAAGAAAACCCTAATTCTGATGCGTACAAATGTATATGTATATATATACCCGGAATTGTTTTATCATCTTATTTGATGGTATAATGTTCTCAATTCAATTTAGGGATTTCGAAAATTTCAAAATTCGACTCAATTTTATTAATTAAACAATTTTTTGCTTTGAAAAACATTACATTAATATGAATTCTGGCATAGTATTCTAACAGGAAAAAAATAGATGTGATTCAATGATCCAATTTCAATCTATTCGGAAGACAACTTATATCTATTTTTCATATATATGCAGGGTATGAGTCCTAGTCTTAAGTAGTCATCTGCTTCATTTTATTTGCATTGAATGTGTAAGATTTTAACATCATACTCTTGTATGAGTAGGCACCATCTGGTCAACCTACTCCCGAACACTTTACTGGTTTTAAGCCAGTTAAATGTCATGTGATCTGTCAACAGAACTCTCTTATCTCCCAGTAACAGGTTTCTGTATTTCGGGAGACTCCATGCAATCACTAACACGTCTTGTTCTGTTACCATACAGCTTTGTTCAGCACTGTTGAGAGATCGAATGGCCATCGCCATTGTCTTCTCAATCTCCTCTGAGTCAAGTTGAGCAAGTTTGACTCGAATGGAGTAAGTCGATACAACTGTATACTAGTAACATTCCTGGCCTTTAACAGGTTGGAATATCACATGCTCTTCCAGAAACCACTGCTGGTGAAAACAGCTTGTTCATCAGACTCCCACTTCCATGTCTGATCCTTCATCAACGGCTGGAACAGGGGTAGAGCCATCTCAGCCACTTTGTTACTGTAGTTCCTGTAAAACCCAATCAATCCCAGGAATATGATCAATGGTTTCACAGTTCTAGGCTCTGAGAACTGTGTAATAGCCCTTAGCTTATCTGGTGGAGTTTTAATCCCAGTTGGGTTTAAAATATGTCCTAAGAATGGCTGCTCTTCTCTACAGAATAATGACTTCTTGAGCTTTACTGTCATCTCAGTTCACTTCATCCTCTCAAATACAAAGTTCAAGTGCTCTAAATGCTCTTTATATGTCGATGATGTGACTAGTATGGCATCGATATATGCTTGTGGAAAGTCTTGGCACTGGTTTCCAGAGTTATGGCCAAACATCTCGAGAACATTACAGATTCCAAATTTCATAACCTCAAACAAATATGGTTGATTTTTGAACATAATATCTGTGAACTGCCTTGACTCCTGTTCAAGTGGTATCTACCTGAAATCAAAAGAGAGATCCAGGGTGCCAAGGTACTTCACCCTTCTGTACAGTATCATGATCTCACTCATCTGTGTTGGAGCCTCCTGGTCCTTCACAGTAATCTTGTCAAGCGATCTTGCATTTAAACACAATAATACTGTCCCATCATGCTTGCACACACATAAAATTGGGTTTGAGTCCATTCAACTATCTGCACAAGGAACTACTTAGCTTCTTTTGCATCCTGTTGTGGCATAGTGTAGGATCGCTTATGGGATGGCTCTCCTGGTAACACCTTGATCTTAGCCTGGAAAACCGATTTAACCCTGGCTTCTCAAACAAAATGTCTGGAAGTGCCATCAACAATTCATACTGCTGTTGCTGTTGGAAATGGGCCACACTGCTGAATGCTGCTACTGCTACTCATATGTCAATGGTGTCAGCTCCAAAAGGTATTGCTGACCCATCACTGGTAACCTGGCAAATGCTTACTTCTATATGAAGTTGGTTCACAAACCTATCACTAAATTTCCGCCTAGTTGGCAACGCAGAGATACTTTATTCCTCTGGCATAGTTACGAGCTAACCTCCGAAATCCAATTTTACTGAGTACTTTGTCAAGAAGTCTGCTCCTGTTATGAGCGGTCTTGCCGTAACTTTAACAATCAGTACATTAACAACCTTGGGTTGTCCTGTACGTTTTATCTGCACAGTTGTCTGCCTGTTAACAAAGGTACTATCCTTTGATGTTACACCTAGGATGCGTAGTCTTGGTACAGGTAACTCTGGCAGTTGTACTCCTGTACCTTCAATCAATTTCATTGCATACTCACTGATACAATGCACCTCAGAACCACTATCTAGGAAAACTTGCAAAGTGACACCAATGATACTTAGATTTAACTCTGGACATGTTATCTTTACCTTAATGGCTGATCTTCTGGTTATTTGGATAGAAAACTCAATTTCATTTTCATTCAGCCACGTAGTACACCAATGCTTAGCATCACAAAACTTATTAACATTATTCACAACACACTCATTAGCTAAATTTGTGTGCATATCCACCTCTTGGTTACCATCGTTAGTCCCCTCATTCGCATTAACAACATTTTCACTCTCAGGGATCAATGCTTAGAGATTTTCGCCGTCGATCCATTCTAGTTTAATGCTTCTGGGTTTGTTGTGCCACTACCCCATTACCCTGCTGGTAACTTGGCCTCAGCTGCTGTGGTGATGGTTGTGTCCACCTTACTCATGAATAGTTGCCAACCCATGGTGCTTTTTATTTTAGGGTGTGACCATTCCCTGGTGGTGGCCTGTCAGTCATGGCTGTGCAAACCATGACTGACAGCAGGTAGTGCATACCTGCTGAGTTGGGAAGAATCATGGGACTTCCAAGTTGGTTAGGTGGGGTTTATTTTACAGAGCAGGTACCGGGCTGTAGCTGTGGAAAATTGGTTCTCTGTTGGTGCCATTCTTACCAAGTATCTGATAGTTAGGAGTATGTAATAGACCTTGGTCAGATGGGCTACCCCGCCCCTGGCCTGACATAAGTTGGTCTTTCCCTTTGGCTGTGTGGTGCTTATTGTTTCTTGGTCACTCCTATCTTGGTCTTGGTAAGTGCGGTTACCACAGCCTCTTCGGCCATGCCCTCCGTAATCTCCTCTGTAGGTTCTGCCACCATTGTACCATTTAATGTCCTGTCACCTAGGATATTAACTCCAGCCTCCCATGTGGCTCCGGGGGTACCAAATCTTAGCTGGCCACCCCTATGTCCTTGAAACATGGGTGGTTTAGGTGAATTGTCTTTCCTGGCATCTTCTTGGATCCTAAAATGATGCTCCAGGTTATCGAAATGGATAAGCTGGTCGTGAAACTCATGTATAGACGAAATGGTAGATGTTGCAAATGGTGTTGATAATACATTGGGAGTTGTCCTAATATGAGACTGGTAAACCCCTCATCTGACATCGGAGGATCAAGGTTCCTTGTATGCTCGTACATCATCCAGATGTGCTCTTCGATGGTCTTGCACCTTTTGGTTCGTACCTCTCAGACCTTAACTGAGTACAAAGGTTAATTTGGATTTGTACACTCTAAAAATGGTCAATGAATGCAGTCCTGAAATCCAGGTATGTCTGAAAATCTGGCCTGTTCATTTCATACCAGAAATTGGTGATGCCCTTACACGAAGTACTCAGACACTTTAACCTATTTGTCTCTGTCAGCATGAAGTATTTATAATTGTCTTCATACTGTTTCAAGAATGTTATGGGGTTCTCCTTGAACTTTCCATGAAAGATGTTGCTTCATGCGATCAATGTTGGGCTGTGCGATGCATCATCGTAATGCTGCCACAGGGTCTGTGAGAGTGTTCGTTACAGACATGAGTATTTTCTTATTGCTTTGGTGAAGATGCCGATTGCTGGGCTGGTGTACTGTCTGCACTTGGTGCTGCTACATGCATTTGCGTACTACTCTCTCCTGCTGCCGGACTTGAGACCTGTATTGTTGATGTCGGTGGTCTAGGTACCATCTCCCTATCTGCTACCTACTTCTTCACTTGGTCTATATTCTTTTGTTTCTGCTTAACCTGTTATGCCAATGCAGAAACCTGCCTTTGTGTGTTTATCTCTGTTAGGATCAGCTGCTCCTGAACGTGGCTAGAAAGGCTCTCTAACTCGGTATTGACTTGGAGTGTCTCTCTTTCGACTTGTTGTCATATCTCCAGTACTTGCTGTATCACATTGAATGTACTTGCCTCTACTTGTGACAGTACTGACCCTAACAACTGCTGAGTGTCGTCATTGTTCAGTGGTAGTCTGCATGCAGACTCTTCAAGCTGTTTAATATGACTTGTATTGTGACAAGTCTGGGCCTCTGCCTTCTACAATCTTGTATTTACTTCATTCAATGTGCTTGAAATAGGGTTTATTTGGAGTGTCACCTCTTCCTTGACTTTATTGCATTCCGACCTGATGCTACTTTCTAGAGTTGCAGTGTTTCCCTTCTTTCACTCACACTACCTCTTACTTCATTGACACTAGCTAACAGGTTCTGCTCCAGTGTGGCAGTGATTGACGTTACATGTGTCACTTAAGTCCTGGCATATGTGTCTGTGCTTTGCAACTTCCCCATCATCGCTAGTACTTTCCGCATATACAATTGAATGTGTTCTTGTATGGGTGTGGATGAATGTGGTACTGCTGATGCAGACTGTATGGTTTGCATATTGCCTGGTTGGGTACATGGTGTGCTCTACTCTGCATCACACATTTCTCAGTCAGCTGTTTCAAATCACACTGTCGATTCGCTGAGCCTCTCGTCTTTCATCATATTTGTGTGATGCGAAGTTTTCTGCTGATCTCGTTCTCTCGAATGGAACTCCTGAGGAATTAGTTGTATGATCATTCCTGAGAAGACATAATAATTGTAGGTTGGGTGTATGGTGTCTGATGGTGTTGTGTAAAATCTTCAAATGTGCAACGAGCACTTTTGCCAAACAAATAGTAAACTAAGTATGTCAGGCCAACATGTTGGGCGCCATCGATATAAATCAGAAGAAAATTAATAATGATTATTATTGCATTTTGTTTTGGTTTTGTATTGGAGATAATACACTTGATGTGCTACTGAAATAACTTATTCGATTCTTCATGTGTGTTGTGGATTCGGAAATATAGGTTAGGGTTAACTTGTGTTCTAACTAAGTTGTGCAATAGTGCATGTATGAGCATGTGCAATACAAAGCTGATTTGACATGTGTGTAGCACCTCTTGTGTACACTGAACAGTAGACATACTAAGTAAGAGCAAAATATGTTAAACATTCTTATTGTAGCCACTTGGATATAGTACAAATACAACGTCACTGCTGTATTCAGATCACCAGTAGATAAGTTTACCATATACTGGTCAAACTGACTTACCATTGTTTAGATGACGGCATCATTTAGATATAGTACAAGTCAGTGCTACTGTGAGTTGAACCATTCAACATATTCAAAATATCCACTTACAATAAAATAAGGCAAAGAAAAGAAATAAATTTTAACAATGGTATGCTGGTATGCAGACTATGGGTACGTGGACAGAAAATCGACTGCCATAACTGGAAAAAAATTAATGATTTATGAAATCATTTTCTTCAAATATCTTTCACATTAACTAAAAGCTGTTTCATGCAAAACTCATTACGTACTGTGTCTTCGAAAGTTGCTTTCATCTTGGGTGTAATTCAATAAGAAAATTAACTGTGTTCAATTTGCATATTTAATTATAAATTGCTCTAGCTCTATGGTAGATACTTAACTCTTGCATAGAACGGGGTACACTTTGGGCTGTAGTCTGCTAACTGTTTGATGATACACTTTCTGAGAGCCATTAACCTCAATGAAAAAACTTCAAAATGTAATTTACTCATAAATGATCTGATTTTTAGATGAGATGGTGTCAAATGACTTCTTAATGAAGGATGGATAAATTTCATCACATAAATAGAACACTGTGCACTGTGTACTAATGCTGGGTTACCTACCCTAGCAACAATACTGCTGTACTTCAGTATACTGAATAAGGCTGGCAATGACTGTGTGTGTATATATTTAATAATATATTACCGAAATCAGCCAGTTTAGAGCCTCTTATTCACCTGCCAACTTTACATACATACTTGCACTCACATCTACTGGTATTTTACAGAGATGTTGCTTTGCTGAAGCCTAGACCAAGAAGACAAAGACAATTACTGGTATTAACCAGCAGCTATCTCCCTGGATTTTTGTGCAATAAACCGGTATAAAATCGCGAACAGTTTTTTATCGAAAATGTGTCTTTGATTGTAATACCGGGTATATGGCAGAGAGGAGAGCTGTAAAGAACTGCTGGGGAATGTTTACAAACAAAGAGAAAAACAATAAAAAGAACACTTCTCCATGATGCATATCATGTATACTAGTGCCATAGCTCTAGCATAGAAAAAATTTAAAATGCACATTTGAGAATTTAAAACAGATTTTTAAAACATTACACGTCGTTTTAATATAAAATAAGATTGTTTAGTATATATTTACTTCAAAATAAACATTTCAAATTATCGCGCAACATTGTGAAGTCACTCTATTCTAAAATGCAAACTTTAAATTCAGCACGAAATAATAAAAAGTACATAACAGTCAATATATTTCCTCTCCAAATACAATAAAAATATCAACAACATGAAAAAACTTAACAATAATGGTGAAAATACACATATCCCTAAATGTAAACAACAATGTTTTAAACTGTGGAACACATAATAAATATATGTAAACGTACATAATATGGGTTTCAAATCAAAATACACTAGAGAAAAGAAATAAACATTTTACATAACTTCAAACATTGAAATATAATGTAAGTAAACATGTTACGGAAATGTGTAATAAAATAATAGATTGTAATTAAACACAAAGCAATAGCATGTAAAAATATATTACAAAATATATAAAAGCACTTTTACTGTGAATCATCACACTGTCTAAAAAAAATACAAATCTGTAGACACGTCACTCGAAACACTTATTTGTAAGATGTAAAAGTATATAAATACAATACCTAACTGTTGCTTTTAATAAAATTATGCTTTGCATATTTGGCTGTTGTGATCCCATAATGGAATTCTTCTCGAAAATGCGAGTTCGCAGATATGTTGTCTTATACACTATAAATTTTAGAAGTCAAATAAAAATATTAATATGATATCTTTTATTTGTAAAATAATGCTTTACCTAATCGATGATTTTGATATAATATAATTATCCTTGAAAAAACGAGTTTGTTGGCACATTGCTTGATGCATTTATAGCTGTAAATTTTCAAGGTAAATAAAATAAATTATTATTAATTAAATAATAAAATCCATAAATTTAATACCTTTTTAAATTATTAATGATTATGTATCATAGTTATATTTATTATTTATAAGTTCATAAATTAATAGTTTTGATCTAGGCAATGGGGATGTAGTGTTTCGTTCAAAATATATATTTATATAATATATTAAATATACTAAACATTTTTACTATAGCAACTTTTTAAATTTTTGGTAATTTTTTCGCTATATATATATAGCGAAAAATATATGCAAACTAATATATATTTCATTTAAACCCATGCTCGAACACCTGTCCTAATAGCTCAGTTGGCCCGGGCATCAGCCATGCTGGCAACTAAACGTTTCGGCAGTTCGATCCTCCACCACTCGACAGGATTTTTTGAGCTCTGCGAAAAAGTGAATGGCAGTGCTCCTGGTTGTCGTTCGAGAACTTAACCTCCAGAATCATATATGACCTTCACCAGCGACCCCTAGCAGCTAGCAGTCGAACGAAGGTCGAGGGAAAACTACAGCAGATGATATAAAATATTGCAGACGAAGGTGGCACACTCTGGAAGTCATAAACAACAACATGGGCAACACCAGCACCCCTTGCAGGTTGCGAGGAAACTATAACAGAGGACATTTAAAATGGTGGACGAAGAATGCGACAAGAGAGACAAGAGGCAGAAGAGGGAGAACAGGTAGGAGAAAGGAAAAAAGAATGATAGAGAGAAATGATGAAATGAGATAGAGACACGATAGAATGATAGAGCATGAAAAAAAAGATGAAATGACAAAGCATGAAAAAAAGATGGAATGTCACAGCTTAATAAATTAAGATGGAATAATAGAGAATGAAATGTATTATAATAGAAACAAGATTTTGCATGGAAACAATATGGCGACCAGAAACAATATGGCGACTAGAAAGAAAATGGTGGCCCGAAATTTAGAGGGCAGACACAGGCCAAGGACACGAAATGCAATAATCCAATATGGCGGCCAATCATCAAATCCTCAGCGCCCAGCCCTTGCCCTCGGAACCCATATTACTATCTGCTTATGAGACATTGTGTTTGTCACTTCAGTGGCTGTAATTCCTAAAACAAATGAGATCAAAATATCCAACTCGATAGTTCCACTTAAAAAGGAATGTACAGTATCTCCCATTCAACATTTCTACTATCAACAGTACTATAAAAGCATACTTGATACTATTTTTACTTACAAAATTATAGTTACAGGAAATCAAATATTGTTAAATGCAGAAAATTGTAATTAGAGTTATATTTTACCTCTTTGTATTGTAATAGCTGGTCCATTAAGTGTGAAATACTTTCTTGTGGTAGGTTAAACATATTCGGAGTAATACAGCAGTCAACGTGAGAACTCGGTATTTCTTCAGCGGGATTATTAATTAATTCCGTATGAAATTTTACAAGATCAATCAACAATCAAGTGCTTTCCTCGACTCGGTCACATTTTAAAACATATCACATTTTCCTAACAAGAACGCCACATTTGGAAACATAACTGCAAAAATCTTAACTTTATTCACTTCAAGAGAACCATAAATCTGACATAGGGAAACAAAAAAAGAATTTGTTTATAATAGAGCAGTGCAAGGTCCTATACTTCAAAATGTTAATCTATTATTTTTAAGAAAACAATGTAAAAATTATTAAATGTGGAGGGCAGATAATAGACATGATCAATGTGTCGAATGCACAGACACGTGGAGAATGAAAGTTATTGAAGAATACGATGATGTCCAAAATTAAAAATAGTTTTTCCTATCTGTCATGTAAATGATAAATTAAAGTAGTTAGACACAGACACAGCAACATATTAGTTTGGTAAAGCCTCGATCGATTGGAGAGGATAGAAAATTCAATGCCCGCAACTCGCGAGTGAATATATATATATATATATATATATATATATATATATATATATATATATATATATATATATATATATATATATATATACACACACACACACACACACACACACACACACACACACTTGTTTGGCATCAAGTTTAAGTGGTATGTTTTTTTCACACGACTTACATTTCATACTATGTTTTTATTAAATAATAAACCGTCTTTTTTTCTTCAATTTATCAATCTGTGGAAAGTTTTCTTCACTATCAATTCATGAGTAGTCGCACTTTTAACACCTTTACGAATGAGGCCAGTATAAATATATTCTGCTGCGTCATACGTCTATTTGTTAAAACGAATTGTTAATTTTTGGCTTTGATCAGGCACATCCTGTTCGTTTGAATGGTATTTCTCCTGCTAAACGGTTAAAAGCGTTCATGGGGAATGGAGACTCAAGGGGAAAGTCTTTCGGAGAGTCAAAGGAACAAGTAAAAGGTGTTGTGAAGAAATTTAAGAATGTTTGGACAGTGAAATTAGAGAAATGTGTATGATGACGTTTCGATGATGTGTGCTCCTTACCAATGTTGCGCTCCCAAGTTGCGGTGTTTTCGAAAAATTATAGCAGATTTTGAAACGCCGGATATAGTTACCGGTTGTTTGTTTCCATATGCATCGTCCACGTTTTTGAAAGAAAGAAAGAAAAAAAAAAAAGGCAAGGTTATTTTAGACTTGTGTTAGATTACCATCTTCTTCATAATAAATTTCAAAGTAGATGTTTTCCGTCTAACTAACAGAGAGATCCTAATACATTACCTGTCTCAGACCACCTATATCACTGTCTTTGGTTTGAATTCTGCTTTTCACCAATGTATGTTAGATAAAGGGAGCAAAAGGCATACCAGCTTCATAACACCATGGGGGCTTTTTAAGTGGGGTGAGTTTTGGGGGGAAATTTGTCTAGGATTCTGAATAATTTTCTGAAGGATTATCAATTGAAATTTGTTGTATCTTTCCTTGATGATATCTGGGTGTATTCTATCACTATTGATGACCACTTAGAACATATACAGCAGGTGTTGGAGAAATTAAGAGTGGCTGCATTTTAATTTAATCGTGGAAAGTTTTCTTGGGCCAAGACACAACTTAATTTTTTGGGGGAAAAATAGTGCGAAAGGGGAAATTGATTATGATACGATTGCTCCTATTGTTATTTTTCCAGTACCCAAAATGTCAAATGGGTGATGTTTTTTCCTGAGCATGTTGAGTTACTTTTATAAATACGTGACCTGGTATGTGGCATTGTATGCAACCTTAAATCCACTGAAAGAAGAATGTGGATGTTTGCTAGGGAGAAGAGCTTTCAGGCATTGAAATATGCCATTTCTCACCCGCCTGTGTTGGGCTTACCCAATTTCGATCGTCAGTTTGTCTTAGAGGTTGATGCTAGCAGTAGAGCCCTATGCGCCATTCTATTGCAGGGAGAGGAAGAGAATTAAAAACCGATAGCTTTTGATCGTAAGAACTTGTCAGAAATAAAATAGTAGTATAATGCTTACAAGAAATAGGTTTTAGCATGTGTGTTTTATGTGGAAAAGTTTGCCTCCTACCTAGAACATGCCGTGTTAGATATAAGAACATATAATAATGACTTATTTTGGCTATTCTTGCAATCCCATAAAATTGGTAAATTGGGCAGGTGAATCACGAGGTTGACCTGTTTTAATTTCGAGATCTGTCATATTTAGGGAAGGGATAATTGCATCGCAGATATGTTAATGGGAATGTACGATCAATCTGAGTTTAAGGTACCACCCGAGACTCCTCGGGACATTGAAGTAGGATAATTGTGTAACAATTTGCACCTCATCCCGAATCTTTTGTGTACATTCATAATAGGCAAGACGATAATACCAACTAAAAAAACTTTTAGTTAGAATTCAGAAGAGGCAAATGTGGGAATTTATTAGCTCATAAAAAGAAGTGTATTTTGTAGCAAAGAAAGTGAAGAAACATGTATGAGTGCCTAAGTAAATAACAACCTTGATAATGCATTACTTTCATGATTCATCAGTGGGGGCAATATGGGCAAAGCAGAATATGGAATTGAAGATCGGGATGGAGTTTTTCTGGCCCTATATGTATGGTCATGCCATGGCTGCCAATGTGCCAAGCAGACTCAATATTCAAAGGTTGGCATGTATAAGGTGCCAACACCAGTGAGAGCTTGGCAGAGAGTTTACATGGATGTGTTGGGGCCTCTCCCACGTTCTAGCAAAGGGATCATTTGTCTGCTTATTTCAATCTATGGTTTTTAGAGATTTGTGCTACTCATACCTCTAAGGCACTTGAAGGGGTTCGGAATATGTAATAAACTTGAAAATGAAATTTTTAAGATCTTTGGTAGCCCAGATTTCTTAATTTCAGACGATGCAACCTAATTTATAGTAAAAGCGATAAAAGATCTATGCATCTGTTCGGGAAGGGTGGGGAGGTTCAAGCAATGTCACACTAGTCCATATTACCCATGTCCCAATCTACTGGAAAGATGGAATAAGACGGTGAAATATGCGCTGACCATCAAACACCATGACAGGCAGAGGCGGTAGGATGTCGCTCTCAACTCTGTGCCGCATGATGCCACTAGGAAGTCTCCCACGATAGTTTTGTTCCACACACTTTGGGAAGTCTTTGGGACATTGATGTGGATATTTTTTATGATCAAAATGTTTAGCCCCATACCAAAGTCTGGAAAGAAGCCTACCAGCCTCTCTTGAAAACCTATAAGAGAGTGTTGCAAAAGTACAATAAAGACAGAGTGGCATGTAACCTTAAATTAGGAGATCTGCTGCTTTGCAGTAAGATCACACAAATACGAAAGTTAATTTTGTTTCTGCCAAGCAATCTCTAGCATAAGATGGTCCATATCAAGATGAAGCCTTCCTTACTCCTGTCAATGTTATTTCAGCCTATCCATCCAATGGTTATTTTTTTTTATTAAAAAGAGCATATTTCTTCTGCAAAATTGTACAGCAGTGGTAACAACTGAGGCAATTATCTGTGACGATGGCCATAGCGACAGTTTGAAGTATCTGCATTTTATTGTCCTTAATAATATATCTTCTCTATTGCGATTGTGTGTTTCTTCTTGGGATTTTGAGTTATTTAAATGGTAGGTCATGTATTTTATGGGGTTTAATTTGTCACTATTGTGCATTGTACTTTATGAGTGGGTACTTCGAACTCTGTTATGGTTCTCGATTACTCATTTACCTTTATTGCAGTTTTGGCTTCTTGTAGTGTATTTTAAGGGGGAAGGCTGTGGCCTTGTGTTCCTCACATGGTGTGTAAGAGATGTTAGTTATGCGCGGGTTGCCAACCGATAACATTTTGCATGTTTTGCAAGTTAGCTACACTGTCTTGTGTATCTTGTGTCCGTGTGTCACATAGCAATTGAGTTGTACCCTGCCTGCTATAGCAGAGGGTAGTTTTTGTTACAGTTTCCATGTGGTTTGCAGGAAGAGTTGTAGGCATTTTGTCGTTGAGGTGACATGTCGTGTGCATGACAAGCTGTGGAGCGGCAGATTAACTCGGTTGGGTGCATTAGTAAGCATTTCGAGTTATGCAGAAAGTTACAGCTGACACCAGCTTGAGCCTTTTTTTTTGTGCTGGTCAAGCGAGAATGTGTTGTATTCAGTCGCCTCATGTGTACAATTTGTGTTTTTAAAATTGTCTGCATGCTAAATGTCGGTCGTAATGATAAAGCTTACAACATATATAACAAGAAATGATTGGATCACGGGAAGTACTGCTGTAGTCAAACTGGTATGTGTGCCCGAAATGGTTGCTATGTGGGAAGCGCCTGTGCTTCAGTTCGTGGAGGTTCTTCACAACTGTGTCTCTTCGCGTACATGAATACAAAAATATATGGAAAACAGTTCCTGGGTGATATTATACTGCTAGTGAGCCAGCTCAGCTGATGTACTGTGTTGTGACGCAGCACAACTGCTTCGTGTCTCCAGGTAATCTTCTCATGAAACATTTCGTCGGCAGCCCTTACTAACTGTGAGTAATTAAATTTAACAAGGTAGTATCATTATTAAGTACCATTACAGGAAATACCTGTCAGAATGTTTGAAATGTAACAATAAATAATCTGCACTTTTCATTTTAATATATTGCCATACTGTGTGTACGTAGAAATGAATCTACACATTTTTGAGACTTTTATTAAGGGTGTTCAGTCAAAAGTTCAGAAATATGTGGGCATTTAGTTAATTGTATGTACGTAGGTTTATACACATTTTAGAGTCCATTATTATGGGCGCACATTTGATTACTGGTGTATATCTGGCACCCATAAACTGCAACTAAACAGCATTGAAACTATTACTGTAACTCGAGATATTTTATAGAAAGTAGTCCATTCCATTTTGTTTTAATATCAAACAGGATGTAATATACCTCAAAACTTTCTCTTTGTAATATCAGTGGTATAACATTTTGTACCTCGAAAATTGTATGTTGTATATGATTGAATAAGGTTGTAATATATTTTTATGTTTAAGTGGGAGTTTAGTATGTGTTAGCGAACAGAGACTCGTTACATCTGAAAGTAGTTGAATACTAAGAGTGCACTGAATGCGTGGTTGGCAAATGAGTGGCAATTTATGGATGGTTCTGTGTCGATGTTCGAATATTGTTGCAGTGTTTAAAGCAAAAGCTGATATAAAGTATAAAGCTGAGATAAAGTAAATGCATGGAATGTATTGCCAGTGGTTATTCATGTAATATATATTTCTTAATTAACACAAAATAACATGTACAATTTCTGAATATAAATAAATTAAGGAAAGGCCCATTTATGGCAACACATCTCTGCCACCGAGAAGGCATGTTTCACTACCATTACAAACACATAGTTAACTCTTTCTTTCGATCTCCGCAAGGGGCCAATGCATGTATACTGAGACTAGCTGAAGTGGTTTATCAGAAACAATATGATTAAATTCACCTAGGACGTTTTGAGTTGGCTGTTTTACCTTTTGACAAAGGTCATAGGAGTTTAATACTTTTTTTCGCCTTTTGCCTTTTTGGCGAGTTCATAGCTTCATATAAATTTTTTAACCATTGTGACCCAATGTTATATGAACTTCGTATACAACTTGCTGGGTGATTCCTTGTGGAATAACTGGTTTCCAGTACTATTCGAAATTCTTCTTCATTTGAATGATATAGAATAATACATTTTCTTTAGACATGTAGAAAATACAGTGAATACTGTGTTCTTCTGGTAAAGTTAACAATTTTTCCTTGATTATCTGACGGTAGTTATATTGATCTTGTTTGTCTTGCGGGTTACTAAGTATTTCCTTCAAGTTCTTGCTAGACTTCAGGGGGTTAGAGTGTATATTCGCCACAACAAATTCCTTTGTTCCTTTAGATGGTTTCAAAGGGTCTGGGACACCATCAGGTACTCTGCTAAAGTAATCAGCAACTTCATTCACACACACTTTAATGTACTGAACTTCCACATTGTAACCTTGAAGTAGCAAACACCATCTTGTAATCATTTCACCAAAAATCCTCCCTGCTTTCATACTTGTCAGCATTTGATGGTCGATTAATAGTTTGTTCTTTTCTTTCAGTAATAAATCATGGAACTTCTGTATTGACCAAATAATTGCCATGACATCTTGTTCAGTAACAGGGTAATTTCTATCGGAATTGTTTAGTGTCCTGCTGGCCATGGTTACTGTCTGTTCTTGCCCGTCGCCATGAAGTTGAGCCAACTTCACTCCCAGAACTTATGATGATGCATCAGTATACAGAAGAAATTCACAGCCTTGTACAGTATTGTAATTAACATGATCATTGAGGAAAATAGATTTTATATTTTAAATGCAGTTTGGTTTTCAGTAGTCCAGTCCCATATCTGATCCTTTTTCTGTAGTGAGAAACCGCACATCAACTTTAGCGACCTGGTCAGAATAGTTCCTATAGAAACCAATAACTCTTTCGAAAATGAGCAGCTCCTTCACATTTCTGGGAACAGGGAAACGAATAAGAACTTTAAGATAATCTGGTGCAGTTCGGATTAAATTGGGATTTCAAATGTGATCCAAAATATGAAAAACCTCTCTGAAAAACATGAATTTACGAATCTTAAATGTTATACCTTCATTTACTAATTTTGTTATTATAATATTTATGTGCTATAATGATGGTCTGGTAAGGATGTCGTCAATGTAAGCTCGGGCAAATCTATGACATTCTTCTCCTAAGGTGGCATCTAAACATCTCGTGAATTCAGCCACATCATTACACAACCCAAATGGAATAACAGTCAATACATACTGCTGATTTCTGAAAAGGAAAGCTGTATACCATAGGAAATTTTCTTCTAAAGGCACTTGCCTATAAGCGCAAGTGATATATTTCGTTGTAAGAAATTGTACTCCCTGGTATAGCCTTTAAATGTCTGTAGGTTGTACTGGACATTTGCGATCTATGATAGTTATTTTGTTCAAGCAGTGTTCATTCAAACAAAGTCGAACCGATCCTTTTTTCACTCTGACACATACCCTAGGACTGTCATATGGACTTGTTTATCACTTTTATTTCCCAATCTAACAAGAGGTTTAGGAATTCTTCAGCTTCAGGAAAATATTTGACAGTAATAGGGTAAGATTTTATGGGAAAAGGCTCTTTATCTTGAACAGGAATATTTACCTTATAAAGCAAATATCTTCCTGGTACTTCCGAGAAGATGGCTTGATAATGGAATAAAACATTATTCAATTGAGATTTTTAAGGGTCAGTAACAGTGGTGACATTTGAGATAGCCTGGTTAACTTTGTCAAAGGCATTGAAGTTTCTGGCTGCTCTGATAACTGATTTGTAATGCTATTTCAATAATCCGACAAAACTGTCAAATGTATGTCACCGTCCCAGATCTGGGAATGTAATCAACCACCTCCAAAATAAAAAATAATATTATATTTGGTCATAAATCTGTACCTGAATCAGTTGCTTTGCAAGTCCTTTTATAATCATAACAGAAAATAATTTTGCTCATCAAGACCTTCCAACGTAATAATAGTCTGACGATTTATCACTGGACTAGAATGCGAATTCGTTCCTAAAATTTTCAAAATATTTACCGTTAGTTATAGGGTCTTAATCCATTATTCTATATTTCATGTACTACATCTTCATAAATGGAACATAATTCGGCACCACTATACGAAAGGTGTGACGATATGCAGTCTTGACCAAAAAAATGAACCAAACACTTTATCATAACGCAAACTCCCATAAGTCCTTGGTACGGAAAAATTAAGAAACCACAACAAATTCATATTAAACATAGTTTCAAAACTGTAAACAAAAATTAAGGACTGAATCGCCAAATATTACTCAAGAAAAGTGGCGGAAAGACAAGGAAGCAATATAAACCAACAATTAATTACTGATACTGGGTGGTCTCACGTGTCACAAAATGAAATAATCACAATAGTTTAGAAACATCATTATATTCTTCGAAAGTAATAATAAAAAACCCAGAGAGAAACAGAAGTATGAAATAATAAGTCTCATACATGTGGCTGTGTATTAATTAAATATTTAGTTCACTTTTTTTCAGTCCTTTCTTTTCAATATAAATTATCATCTCATGGAATCAAATATCATATAATAAAAGGTGTTCAAACAAAACTAGGCAACTGATATGTTTAACACGATTTTTTAGATACTTTGCGCTAACAACAATACATTGACTTCTGGCAAGCCTAGTATAAGTAGCTGCACTTCACACGCAAGTCCTGCTACTTTACACCCAAGTTTAATAAAAATATTCAACTTATATAAGTTTAGCAAATATAGTTATTGTTGACTCTAGATAACTTCAAACTAAAATTTTATTGACCCTAGGGTCCACACCGATACAGAATAAAGTAACTAAATAGAATATTAAATGGTTTAAATGGCATTCTTAAATATAAACAAAAATAAAAAAATAATAATATTACATGTGCATAACGGTGTTTTTATTTTTATTAAAGAAAATTATTATATTTCTTTAGCACTTATCTAATTCGACGAAAACACAGAAGAAACAAAAACTGCTTTCAAGGGTACTGTGTGAGCAGACGAAAGAAAGGTTCAACAACACACAGGAGAACCTAGAAGTTGCATTTACGGCTTGGCTTCGCCGCTACATGAGATGAGAAAATTCCGCAGCTTATAGGAGATAAATAAAGCCAATTTCATCAACACATCCAACACATGGAACAGTGGAATATGTGGAGCACTTGGAATGCGTGGACCCTCTCAACGAAGGAATACACAGAATGCTGAAAGCCAGGACATAGGAATTAGCGAAAATCCCCAAAGCAGCTTGCACACATAAATAAAAATGATGCACAACTACATTTTCGTGTTACTCTACGTGATGAATGGTGGACAATGTAACCACCGAAGTGGCACTTGGGTGCCAAAGAAAATCATCCCGGCAACCTAACCGCGTAAACATGCCATGTTGGTAGCATACCAAGAAGAAAATTGAGTACAAAACCGGCATGTGCAGTGCACGGACCGTAGACATAAAAGATCATTTTTTTAGTGCAGGAAATACCGCTAGATGTCGCAGGATGAACGCAAGATACGTGCACAAGAAATGTGTCAGTGAGAAAGTAAAAAATTACACGTGTTCGAAAGATGTTCTGTCTATGAATTTATGCACAAGACACATGACTATAAGAAGACTGTGCCCACAGCGACACCAGAATGTGAAGTATGGAGGAGGGTAACACTGGGCGCAAATACCAAGAATCGGCTAACATAGGAGCTTACATCCGATAAGGCACGAAACTAAAACTGAGGAACACAGACTGGAAGTCTCTAACGAGATTTAAGAAGAAGCTTTGTAAATACAATTCCTGTACTGAATCGAAATGAATCTTACAAAGAATATATTAGAATGACAGGATATTAGTAAGCAATACTTAATTTGCCCAAAATAATTCAATGAAAATTACTTATACGGCGGCATAAACCAAATATGTGCAGCAGTGCTGCTATCTGGACCTTAGTTCACCTCGCCGCCACCGTCGCAGCAGGCATAGACTTCCACCTTGGCGGGCTCAAATACCCCTCCTTTCTCTTTGCAGCCCCCCCCCCCCTCCCCAAACCAACTGCGCAAATCATTGCTGGCGACTAATTTTTTAAAATCATTCTGTATGTGATACGATGGCATGTGGAGCTGTAGGTGCGGATCGACAGCTGCCTGCAGAGGGGGCAGAGGGATATCAGATAAGTTTTGATTTATCGGATTATCGATTTTATATCAAATTAAGTGACCCAGTTAATACAGTAATTAATTCATAATCAATCCGATCAAAAATTGGACAATCGTTAATCCTCTAATGTGAATCCGATAAAATTAGTAGGATGAAATTTGATTTATTTATCAATTAAAAATTTTTATTTTAAATTGTTTTTAACTATTAAAAAAATATTTTGTGCATATATTTGGTATGTGTGATAAGAGTCCTTCATATTCTTTTTTTTGGAGAGTGGCAGCATCGATGTTCACCCTTAGGCGTCTTGTGTTGTAATGAGGTGTGATGTGTTGGGCAAGGGGTATAAATCTATGTATTGTGTAATATTTAATTTTGGGGATGAGGAGGGATGATGAGTTCGTTTACTGTCTGGCAGGCGACTGAAAGTAACGTCCGCTTCGGCCAGTGTGTGATTGTAGACTGAGGTTATGGTGGAGATTGGAAAATCATATTTCGAAATGATGGTCCTAATTACACACTAAGAGACATGAATCCGATTGAATCTCGCAGAAGGAACCACATTTTAAATAATAAAGTATGAGCTCACTAACCCATCCTATTTCCTAACAATATAATTAATAACAAACAACAGGATAAATCTGCAGCATAACCACACTCAAACGAAATATTAACAATTCCAAAAAACTAATTGCCTAGCAATCTAATATATCTCAAACACCAGAAAAAATTACAAATCGAATCAAATACTAACTAATCACAAAGAGAACATAACTATTTATCAAAAATCCAGACGAATTGCAGTCTATTGAGCATATTTCCATGTGAAAATGAAAACTCATTTACCACCCCAGGAATCCTGGGGTTATAAAGAATCGGAAAAACATAAATTAATATCCTAACAAATTGTCCAACATGGAACCAAACAAATTGAATTTTACTACATGTTCAAAATACACAAACACATTAGCACAAGAATCAAGGAACAAACTGATTAAATACACTAAGTCCTACAACATGCAATGAAAAATTTTGCACACTAGTCATACACATCCTTAATTATATCTACAGCAAGTAATTAACAAAGGTGACTTATTAAAATTGCGCAAGTCCAAAACAATGAAATTTGTTTTATCCCTGCTTACGAATGGAGCACAAATTCAAAACACCAGTTTACTAATTCCCTACCAATCTAGGTGTAGGGCCTAATGAGTTATTATAAGCTCACACATTCAAATTATTATCCACGAACAATTTCACCATACCTCTCTCATCGGCTCTCAGCTCTACAAAGTAACGTTTTAACTATGTACAAAGTTATTTAACTATCGCATAGCATTCCATTAAATATTCTGAACGTTTTAAACATGGACAAAGATTTAGCATGTAATCGCACACAAAACTAAGAATTTACCCTATTCCAAGATTTAAATTAATAGCATACCTCACTAATTGTACTTCCCTTGAAAAAATCATTAACTCACGCAACTGCATGAATGAGATATATAAATTAACAATCCATAAGAACAATTTAAAATAAATTATTTTTAACACAACTTCCATCGAAGTCTATCAACATTTGCATTTGCGACAGCATCTCGGTATAATTATCCAGATGTAGATGAGTTTCAGAAGCGGAATTCACATGCATGCTTCCCGAAAAAAATCGCATATTATTTGAGATAATTGTACAAATAATAGCCAAAGAACTTGAATGAAACATCACACACATTATTAAAAAATAATAATATACACACGTATACGTTAAATGTCGTTATGTTTTCGGATCAAATAAATATCATACTATCGCACTTTTTCACACAATCTCTCACGATGGCACCTTGGTACCGTTATCCAGATGTAGGTAGGCCTCAGAAACAAAGTTCACACACACAAGTTTTCCGATAAGCCACATTTTATTAAAAAATTATGTCAAAAAGTTATTAAAATATCACACTGTATCTTATGGGTGGAAGTTTATGAAATGATAACTATGTTCCATCTTCAGAGCCCTGCCCTCTGTCTGCTGGAGGACATCCAACCACCCCCCCCCCCCCCTTCCTACCTTCTCACAAGCCAATGGTGGTCAAGAACAACTGGCCCAAAGTGCCGTTAGGGACAACGCACCGACCACCCAGCTAGGTCTCGTCCTATCTAACTTGCTCTCAACCCCCCTTCTCACTCTCTTTTCATCCCCTGTAGATAAACCTCAGTGTCTTTGTGTTCGAAGTGTGTTTGAAAAACTTCGCAGCCTTGCCAACCAATGCTTCTTCTTAGTGAATATAACTTATGAAATAAATGACCCCGAAAAAGTATAAAATTGTCTTATAAACATGAATAATCACCTCCCAAATAATTTAAACTGAAAAATTCCAGGAAACATTAACACATTTCCAAGAAATATAACATTAAAAGGAAACAAACCTAATGGATTACTGCTCAAACACGATAAATTCCAAACAATAATCAAATTAAGTGGTAATCCAATCAAACAAGCAGAATGATTGCACAATAAGTGTAATAATCTAAATACACAATAATTGTACATCCAAACCCCATCAGTATCGGTAGGTTTATTAAATGAAATAAAAACCACACCAATAAATTACACAAACATTGTCTTACAATCTTTTAAAATCTCCATTCTTCACCCACGATTTGTGTGCTTTTGAGAAACCATTTTAGCAGCTAAGGAAGCGTGTTTCCTGCTTTGAATGATTTTATCATCTAAATATTAATTTGGAGAAGCAACTTTTTGTAATTAGTGTTCATAAAAACCGCTTTTAATAGGCATTTGGGCATAGGTTTCTGTCCAACTTTGAACTTTTGCTTTCTCTTGTCGAATTCATTAACATTATTATATATGGGTTTTATCAATCTATTGCCCGTATTTGGAGCATGACATAGTTTATGCTTAAACAAACAATTTGAAAGAAAGCCATAGACAAAGTGATGCGAGCAAAAGTGAAAAGAGGCATGGACATAAAATACAAGACAAAATGGAAAACCAAGAAAGATGGGATATGACATTCATATTTCCAGTATTAATAGCTTTCAGATCACTCCTTGGTGGAGCTTCGGCAATCAGTAGAGCAGTTAAATAAACTAGCAAAGGAATGTATGTTAAACCATATAAGGTTGGACAAGGATGATGAAACTCACATTGTGGGAAAAACTTCAGAAGATCCTAAATAGTTTCAAACTGCCATTCCACTGTAAATAATTAAGTTCCAAATACAAAAACTCAAACAGATGGCTTACAAAACAAAACCATGGGTTAACATGGGAGAGTGGATGTATGAACTATGAGAATATAGAAGATATTTGCAAGAAATACTTAAATAACTGTGAGATTTATATTTGTAGACTGGAGCAAAAATGTATTTTACAAAGTGTGTGGAATGGAAAAATCACAAATATTCAAAAACAATACAATTTTCCATCATTGAAACAATTATGTAAAACATATGGTTATAAATCGACATTTTTCTCTGCATGGGAAAACTCTAAATTAATGCTAACTTGGCCATTGTTGACTGATTGGGGTCAAGTGGATGAAGACGAACATGATGATTCTCTTGGGTCTCCAGTGGATGTTTTACTAGTAATATGGCACTATTTGAGATGAGAGAACATTGTGGACTAACAAGTGAAATTTAGTTTATAAAGTATTTGGTTTATGCAAATCAATAGTTTGTAAACATGAATCAAGAAGTGAACAAAATCATATGATCATGCATACAGAAATCAAAGTGTAAAATGAATATTAGCAAGTTATTTGCATGCTGGAGTAAATCTTTCAGAACTTGTTTTGGGATGTAATGATAATAAACATTTCAGCTGTATATATTATTTTCTAGCCAATATACTCTAAATTCCTAATGTTTTTCCAGCTTACAATCACCCTATACTAATGTTTTGTAATAACATATACTTAATTTTGTTATGATTATCTTGTGATTGCTTCTTTAAAAAAAAGGTGTATATATTTGGAAACACCGTGTACTAAAAATTATTTCGTATGTGCATTGTGAAACAACCTACATTTGAAAAATGTATATATTTTGAAACCGCTTGTATTATATGGGCAAGATTTGACAGTAAATATTTTTAAAAAAATAATTTATTTGTACATTTATTGAGCAAATTCCATCACAAACACTGAAAAGCATTTGTATTCCCAAGAAAGGAAAAATATTACCTTGGTAAATAAAATGTCTCAACAGAGAGAGTCTTAAAGATTCTAAACAGTATGTTGCAATAAGTCGAAAAGTCTTTTGCTTCTATCAAGATAAACAAATCTCTGCAGATTCATTCAATGACATATGTGCTCAAAATTTAAGATGCTTTAACATAAATGAATTGCGACGATTATTTCCGATGAAACATTGTTAGCTGACTAATTTATACTCATTTCGAATTGGTAAACTTACACCCTTGGCAAATGACTCAAGATGTGTAAAAACCATTATGCTTAGAGTTCAATGACACTGTCAGTGCTACCAATCCTTTTCCGAAGTTACAAGACAAACAGGTTTGACTTACCAGTGGTACCAACCACAAAAACAAACCTTCAAAGTGTGTAAGCTTGGGTCCAACAACCCTATCTGGAAACAGTTCCGCTTCACAATACCCTAGAGACATCTCTCTGCATAGACTTTCATGGAGCAGGCACAGACCATGGACCATGAACCATCCTCCAATACAGTCTTAACAACCCTAAACCAAGTATAAAGGTTTTAATGTAATACATTAGAAAACACACACAAAATGGGAAATAGTGAAAACAAAGACAACTTAGTTGAATATGTAGTAGTATTGTTCACTAAAGAAGTTTTATTCTATACACGACCTTTACAATATTTGTAAAATCTCCTAATTCATTTTTGTATATATCACACCTCTTAGTAGTAACGACCTAGAAAGAGTTTAAATGTATTATTATTATTCATTACTGAAATTCAGTACACAAGCTTTTTGTTTATTCAAATATGAATGTTAATTTAACCATAGCAAAAACATTTCCATATACATTAACATATGATATATGTACATGTTTTATGGTAACACATGTTAGTATGATTACCAAAATACATATTAAGTTAAAAATGGGAACATATTTGCTTTAAGTAGTTCGTACCACATGAGGCATATCTTGAAGACTATATAAGGTTTTTGGAAAATAACTATCTCTTATGTTATATAATTGATATTTTTAAGGTTTATTGGTCGTTTACACATCTATTGGGGGTGATGTCTCAATGTTAGGACATCTAACAGTGCTTCCTTTAGGAATGCATTTCTATTATTATACATCTGTAGAGGTGTAGTATTGAAAACCATGATGGATATTTGTATAGTCATATTAATAAATGTTGTTTACTTCTTTTTTCTATTAAGCATTACCATATAAATATAACAAAATTATAAATAAAATTATATCACGTTAATGGTATATGAGAATGTGATTGGGTATGTTGATGTCAAACAGATTTGTTAAGAATTTTTTAAATTGATAATGAAAAAAATGTATCTCTTTATTAATGTTATTATTATTATGGAAATAATTTAGTTTCCATTTCTTAGGGAGGAAATTCAGCAGAGAGGTTTGACTCAGGGGCTGTGGTGAGGGGTGGTTAGGTGTTGAATTTGTTTGAAAGTCCAGGATGCGGATGGGGAAGAGGTGTTTGTAGCTCTGGCTGTAGGGAGGGGATGAGTGCTGCTTCTTGGCCATTTCCCCAAAAATTTGAAATTCGAAATTTCTTATAAATAGGGGTCGAGCCTCTAAGCCTCTTCCACTGTTTTAAGTAGTTTTGAGTGTGGATAACCTAACGATGTCGGGTTTTTACAAAGATTTATTTATATGAATGACAAATCAAACCTTTGAACAGGCAATTCTAGATTTTAATTTGAATGTTTTTAACTCTAACATGCCAACGCCGAATGCATTGATTGGATATTTATTACATTCTTTGGAGGAAGAGTTGCCACCTCCGATGTCTTCGATGCCACCACCGATACTGTCTCGAATGCCTTCAATTACATCACCTGTACCACCTCCGATGATGTTACCACCTCTAATGACATCACTGCCGCTGTCTACAATGACGTCAAAGCTGCCGCCTCCGATGGCGTTGACACAGCTGCCTCCAATGCTGTCAACACCACTGTCTCTGATGTTGTCAATCCCACCCCCACCCCCAATGCTGTTTCCGATGCCTTCGACATTGGCTCTTTTGAACCATCTCTGATGTCTTCGCCATCGGCTCCTTCGGAACCTCTAGACCTAAGTCTAGTGAAAGCAGGTCAGAGTGAGTTGGTCAGGCAGGAAGTGTGACTGAGCTGCAAACAGTAAATTTCAGTAAGGATAATGTCAAATATGTTTGTGTAGAGGATACTGGTCATTTGTTGTTTAAAAAGTTGGAAAAGTTTTTAGATTTCCATTTTTCCCTCACCACCTCCAAACATAAATTCCCCCGAACACATATCCTCTGAAAAATGAAACAATGTCTAGCTTCCCGGCCCTCACCTTTGTTCATATTATCGCCCCAGCAAATACAACATACCCCTGTTCTATCAACTATATTACATGCATAACCTATTGTTCCTCCAAAGCAGCGTAAATTAAGTTTAAGTCTTGCTTCTAGGCGAAGATTGCCGTTTATGTGTTAGTGTTTACCGTTAAAATTAAAAAGGTTTTCGTATATTTTCATGTTTTCAGACATAACATGATGTAAAGTGTAATGTTTTGAGATGAAAGTTTTATTAATGTTGTAATATTTTCAGAAGAAAGTTTGTGAATGTTTTAATGTTTTCAGATGTAACATGGTGAAGGGTTCAATATTTCCATAGCGTTAAATGTTTTCAGACGTAACACGATATAAAGTTTATTGTTTTCAGATGAAAGTATTTTAATGTTTTAATATTTTAAGAAGAAAGTTTGTGAATGTTTTTACGTTTTTGGATGTAACATGGAGTAAGGTTCAATATTGTTTGGAGAATTAAATGTTTTCAAATGTAAAAGTTTAATGTTTTCACATCAAAATATATTAATGTTTTAATATTTTCGGAAAAAATTTTGTGAAGGTTTTAATATTTTCAGACGTACATCGTGTAAGGTTAAATATTTTGGTAGAGTTTCATTATTTTAGACTTAACATGATGTAAAATCTAATGTTTTCAGATGACAGTTTCTGAAGGTTTTATTGTTTTTAGATGTAACATGCCAAGCAAACACAAACTGTCGGCAAAGTGTAGGCAAATTGTTTGCCCGAAACCTGTACTATCAGTAACTGTCATTTCAATTTCAAAAGATAGCGATCTTACAATAACATGATGTCTTTTTTGAGACACAATTGCTAGCCATTAGAAAAAATACAATCGCCAGCTGTATTATTTCGAATAACAAATGGATATCACCGAATATATGTTGACATGATATCGCAGAGCAAACATTTTGCAAGCACCATAAAAATGTTTCTGGGCTAATTATCATACAGCAACGTTGTAATTTTGGTAAGCTGACCACTATCTTATTTATTCCGACCCGGTAAAATTATCGAGACAAGGCTTTTTAATAACATAACGATACAAATATGATGTATTTTTGCAGACAGACTTATGGAAAGTGTTTTGAATAGGCAAGATGTTAGCTAGCTTTTAAGAGTATGATGTCTTATTTGAGACAGAATGTTTGCCATTAGAAAAAATACAATGGCCCGCTGCATTATTTAGAATAACATATAGATATCACACAAATAATGTCGGCATGATATCACAGAGCAAACATTTTGCAAGCATCTTACAAGTTTTTCTGGGCCGATTCTCATACAGCATCTTTGTCTTTTTGGTCAACTCGCCATTATCTTATTTATTCCGGTCCGATAACGGATTGAAGTCAAGATTCTTTAGCACAATTAAGATATAAATACGATGTCTTTTTGCCGACAAACTTTTTGAAAGTAATTTGAATATTCAAGATGTTAACTAGCAGTTAATGACATTTTTTTTAGAATGTGTGTTACACATTAGCATGTTTTTTTTCGTGATTATATATGTGTCATATGGCAGCCCATGTCATTTGTGTACTTTGAATTTTTTTCATTTGTTCAACCATCTGACATATATATTAAAAACAAACAAAAACTAATTTGTTAGCAAGCCTCTGAAGAAATAGTTTTGAAATAATATGTGTTTTTTAATTATTTGTTTTATTATCATGTTATACATATACACTCCTTTATAATAATTTGTACCATTATATATAAATTACTGGAGAGTATCAGCAACTTAACCTGTAGTGTATTTAGCAGGCAGGACTGTCAACTCAAGAGTCTTAGGTTCGAATACCTCACTCGGCAAGCGAAATGTTTTCATATTATATAATGTGTTGAGAAGTAAATGAAATGATTATATGTAAAGAGGAAATAACTGTTACTAAAATTGTTATCGAAATGTAAATTTTTTTTTTCATTGTTTAACTGCTTATTTCTGGATATCATGCCGCTGCCGGCCTGGCATCGTAACAACATCCAGCCATCACAGGCCTGGCATGTAACGAAATCCAGCAGTCGCTGGCCCAGCACTGTAACAACATCCAACCAACGCAGGCATGGTATAATAAATAATGACACCCAGCCATGGCACGTCCGGCATTGTAACAACATCCAGCCGTCGCAGGCTCGGCATCATATCAACATCATGCTGTCGCAGGGCCAGCATCATAGCAACACCCGGCCATCACAGGCCTGGCAACATAGCGACGTCCAGCCATAGCAGGCCCGACACTGTAGACCAACAGTTATCCGCCAATCCATATTTCCATCGGGCTGCTTCTGGCATATGACAGTGGGCTGGTATCGGCTGGCCGGAGTTTGTCTGCTAGCATTTACCGGCCAGATTCTGGCCCGTACTTTTCATGTATTTTGGGCCGGAATGAATTTTGTATCTTGCCGGTAGCATTACAGTGTATTTTTGACACTGTCGGAAAACATTCAGCTGCCAGTCCATACTTCCATAGGGCCACTTCTGGCATAAGACAGGGTGCCGGTATCGGCTGGCCGGATTTTGTCAGTTATCTTTTACCAGCCCTATTCTGGCCCGTATTTTCCGTGTTTGCTGGGATGGTGTAAGGTTCAGTATTTTTGTAGAGTGTAATGACTTCAGACATAACATGATGTAAATTTTAATGTTTTCAAATGAAAATTTTTTAATGTTTCAATATTTTCAGAAGAAAGTTTGTGAAGGTTTTAATGTTTTCGGATATAATATGGTGTAAGGGTCAATATTTTCATAGATTTTAATGTTTTCAGAAGTAACATGATGTAAATTTTTTTGTTTTCAGATGCAAGTTTTTTAACATTTTAATATTGTCAGAAGAATGGTTGTGAAGGTTTTAATGTTTTCAGAAGTCTTTTTTTAAATATGTTTGAAATCGGTTTTACTAAATGAGTTGATGTTTTCCAAAATGACTTTTTAGAAAAATATTGTAGAAATAAGTTGTTTGAAATGCGATGATTTTTGGTTTACATATGATATAAGCATGAATGTTTAAGTAATTTTTAAATAAAAAATATTTCAAAGAATAAAGGAATATTATATATCTTGTTATATGCTAGTGCCTTATGTCGTTTCAATATATTCTTTTTACACTATTATCTCTGTGTAAATGTGGAAATGGAGTATTTGTGAATGATAAAGTGATAGTGTCAATATTCATAACAATACTACAAATAATTTTTTTATATTACATTTAAGAGTTGGTTACTTATGAAGTAATATTTTTTAGAACTATCATTTAATTACCCTTAAAAAACACAACTTCGAAAATATTGGTTTGTTAAATCTGAAAGTTTTCTCAATGGCATTGGTGAGCCATGAAAAGTGTCTTCCTTCAAAGAGATTAGCCTCAGGTAGCATAGCAGTCAGTGGGATGCATTTGCCCCTATGCGAGAGATACGAGTCTCTCGAAGAAGGGGCCGAGGTGAGCACTGTCTTACATGAGGAAAACATGACTATGCATCAAACTCTGACACCATTAACTTTAGATTTTTTACATCTGTAACATGAAAGTAAATTTCAATATGGCTTACTCCTCAAAGTGAATATTATTTGTTTACAATAAACCTTAAAACTTGAAGCATTTGATATAAAAAACACAGATCATTACTTAACATCCTAGGATAAAATTTAGCGAGATTGTATAATATTTTCCTCTACGACGGCATATACAAAATATCTTGGGTGGAAACATTTAAAACTTTATAAAATCACACCTTATTTTCACGTACATAAAACTTTGTATTCTAAAATTTGGTCTTGGAGAGAAATCTAAATGAAAAATTAATATAAAATATTTCATTTTCTCAGCTATAAACTAATATTAATATTTTAACAAAGTTGTATATGTGTTTTGCTCAATATAGGTCTCCCATCGTATTAGTTAGATGTTTAACCTATGAGTTATGTATCGTGAACGTAAATAGTATATAAATCCAATGATAATATATAAAAAAAAGGAAAATATTTTTGATTTTTTCAAATTTATCAATCCAACAAATTTAATTCGATTAATTTCATCGCATTAAGATTAGCGGAATAACGATTATCCAATTTTGTATCGGATTAAATGCGAAATAATTACCGGAGTAATTGGTTCAATCGATTTGATATAAAATCGCAATCTGATTAATCAAAATTGCTCTAAAAAAACCCTGCCCCTACTACTTTTGCCAACACCATTTAATTATTCTTGCCGGCAAGCGCTCGCCAATACATGAAGATGTCGAGAATTTGCAACACCTCAGCTGCTCGACGAGCATAAAGTAATATGAATCCTTTTAATATTGCAGTGTATGATAATACTTTTATGGCCATGTATCAGATACAGTTTGTAAAATTAATGATGGGATTGCGACGACCGGTGGGTGTGGAAGGCGTATTTTCATTAAGCATTAAGTTTAGTGTGTTTTGCTATTCAGTAATTGTAGTTTTAGTATTCAGGAAAGCAGCTTTTAGAATTTGCATTTTGTAATCTTTCTATGGCTTTGCAAGATTCACGTGTGTAATATTTTAAAATTAGGTCTGGTTTGCAAGAATTTTCACTGGTTTTGAAGTAGTTTGCTAGTAACTTGTTGCCCTATTCGGCTGGCCTGACCTCTTAAATTTATCAGCTGTTCCACACGCTGCGGCAAGAATACACGTTTAATTTGTCTCGTTACCGCTGGTTTTTAATCAAGCGATAATTTAATGACCGTTAATTTTATATATGTTTACGTTGCCGGCGCATGAGTTTTTGATATGATTTTAAAAATAAATTTTTATTTGTCTATTTTAGCAAGGCGTCCTATAATGGGGCTTGTTCGCTTGCGGCGCCGGCAGTATTGTTTTAAAATTATAGTAATAATATTTTGCCTTGTTATATGAGAAAACTCAGTTAAGCTGAAAGATATTTTCAGGTATTTTGCTTAAAGGAGTGTCGGTGACGACCAAAGTTCTGAAGAATAAGAATAATTAATTCATGTTGTTGTGCGGTATTTAGGTACCTGGACACCCCAGAAGTACCTTGTGCCATAACCTAATAACAATTTTTACAGGTTTGGTCGGTTAGCAATGCAATTTGGATGGTAATATTCTGAACCTTGTACATGAACTTAAGGTGCAAAACAGCCTATATATGGTCTAGTAATTTTGGCTCAGGTAGTAACGAATAGGATGTGAACATTGTCCTTAAGGTCTCTACACATACGTGTCCATGTTTTTTTTTATATTTCCATTATTGGCTTGTGACAAAGGTGATAAATTATTGGGAAAAGGTTTGTAAAATGACAGTCTGTCAATGGAGACATAATGACAATGTATATTTTATGCTGAAAAACTGTAATTAAGCTTTATTATATGCTTATTCACCACAGTGTGCCTGAATAGTGTTATAAGTTATTGCGGAATTGTTTTAAATTGGTCTGGTTCTACATATTTTAACTATTACCTGTGGTTAGCCACCCTTTGATATTGATGTTTTTTCTATTAAATTAATATTATTTAATTAATATAATTAATTTCCTGTAAACGGAAATCTGTTATGAGTAGAAATATTGGTGGTTTTAAAATATCTGATTTTAATAGGCTGGTGTAAAATGAAATGGTATTTTTCGAATGAAATCGGATTTCTAAATGGTACATAATTCTCTCGTATTTTATACGAACTTTAATTGGATTACATTTTATTGAGGTACACTTACTGTGATGATTATGATCGCCACAGAATATTTTTTTGCGTCTTTTAGTAATTTTTTAGTCATGGTTGGCAACCCATGTATTATGGTTAAAGTATAGTTTGGTATTTTTAATGTGCGTATTTTACTGTGTCATATATTGCTTAATTTTAGGCCGGCCTATTTCTATATATTTTTCTATTGGGAAAATATTTATAATTTTTTGTGGTGCTATTCTTATAGATTGTGTATTTCGTTGTACGACTTCATATGTAAAAGTCGCCTCCAGAGTGCGCCCTCCACGCGGCATAACACGTAGACCGTGGGGTTTGGTGAGGGAGACGCGGCGGAAGGGGAGTCAGCATCAGCTGTTAGTGCGAGGTGGTCGCGAGAGTCGAATCACGACTTTGAGTCTGCGCGCATCGCATGCTCATATTAAATCGCCGGTATGACCAGAACTACCTTTACATGACGGCATAACGGGTGTGCGGCCTGTGAATAGTCTAATGTTTGAAAATTACTTGCAATTACGGACGACTGGTGTCGAAGTAGAGGTATGATTGTAAACGTAATATTTTTGCATGCCGTGATGGTACTGAAATATTGCACGTTTAGTACTTGAACAATGTTTATGGTTTCACGCAGTCTTTGCTGCCGTAAAAACAACGGGTGTTGTGAGCAATGTTATTGCATTTTTCTTTGCCGAGTGAAAGTTCCCAACTCATTTTAAATGGTGCCACCGCCAAAGTCAGACGCCCTCGTCTGACTTTGTCGCTGCCACAGTAAATAATGTTAGTCGTTATAATGAAGATCGCGTGAAGTTGGCTAGTAATAATACTTTATGCTCGAGGAAGTAACGTTATTTACGTGTGCCGTGCTGATGGGAATGAGATGCCGTACATTGATGTCTCCTTGGACGCCGAGCGCCGCCACTGTCGTCAGAGGTCCTATTCGACGGTGCTTCTGCGCCGTATACAGGCTCATCTGGGTGCTGCACATCGCTGCTTCCTGCAGTGTCCCGCTTGAGATTCGTCACCGAGTCTACGCAATTTGGCTTGCCAAATTTACTGAAGGTATGAGACTACGTTAATGTTGCGTCCATATGGTTTTCTGGGCGTTTGCGTCAGTGAACACTTTTGGGAGTTAACACGATCGTCACAGCCGGTGTGAGGCACATTCTGAGGGCAGTTTCAATCGTACATTCCATAATAAAAAACCGGAACCAAACAATCGGTATCTTGTGCAGTAATAATTATGTGTTGATATTATGAAAGAAAATTAGAGGTTCGGAAATATTGGTCGTTAACACTTGTGATCGGGATTTGGCCAAAAATTTTAGAGGGTATTTTAAATTGTTAATGAATTTTGTAACGATAGTTATTTTGTGTGACCAATTTCCGTACCACCTAAAAAGCAAAGTGAAATGAAATGGAATGTTGGTAGTATAGGCAGATATTTTCTAGTACATGAAATTTACATAAATTTGTTCCAGCGATGAAGGAATGGTGCAATCAAAGCACATACGTTTTGGTAAATAATGGTAACCGAACGGAACTTTGACAGAGTCAATCACAGTAGTGTTGAACCCTCGTATTATCCTGAATTGAAAGTAAAAGATGCTGCTGCATTAAGTACTCTGGTAATAAATTAAATGTTTAAAGTTATATATAAATAGTTTTGAAACTGGTACACAAATGTGTGTAAGTCGAGATCGCTTTTCACCCCGCGAGCTGGTGTAGGGACGTTTGTTATAATTATAGGAATGAGTTATATTTGAGTCTCCTGCACTCTGACAGTTAGAGGGCATCTCAAATGTGTGCCACTCTGCTAGCTTTTGTTTGCTCAGATTCATGTGGCTAATGGTAAATTTGTTAATTGTTGTAATAATGAGATCGTGGGTATACAAAGTTGATAAGCCTACTATCTTGATAAATTTAAGTGCCGCTAGCATCATGGCTGAGGAGACTGAGATTGTTGATCAATTTCGTAAGAAAATGGCAGGGTTGGTACTCGGTACAGATAATGGGAATCAGACTGGTGA